>CM021110.1:329451073-329585626 GCA_007115665.2 Sequoiadendron giganteum
AACTCTTTGCCTCAAGATCACTGAGCTTCTTTTGAAGAACATCCAATATCTTTTGGAAATCGGAAAAAGCTTGAAGAGTACAGCGGAGGACCTGGATCTGCAGAGAGAAATCAGCACATATAATAATTGATTCAACTTGCAAGGAGAGAAAGGATCGAGAGAGAGCCGCCGAACATCTAAATCTCCAAATGTGTTTAAGAACAACGTGTCTGAAAGTCTGAGTCAAAATATTGAGCGTCATAATTGGTGTTGCCCAGTCGATCAAAAACATCCTAGTATAATAGAAAAATACAAAGGATGATTAACACTGTTGCGCTAACCACGAACTCCTTTCAACAATATAACATGTTTTTTTTTTAGTCCATATTAAATGCATTAGGTCATAAGGTCAAATTACTACAAGGCACATTACATTATGCTAGGGTGAATATCTAAGCTATGCCCCCCTTTGGAAGTCACTGGCCTCTCTCGGGGGCTCTCTACAGGCAGTGTCACTTCTCTCACATAGCAACTATGAATTTGTAACTTATCTTTTACCTTAAATACTATTTAGCTTGCATTTATTTTTATTTTATTATTATTACAAATCTATCATCTCCTCTATTTCTAAGGTGTTTACACAAAAATGGTATTCCCACCATGAGTCATGCCCTTTATGGGGTTTACCCCCAAATCTTTTAAATTTTAATTCATGTAGGTATGAACCGATGGGAGCAACCCAACTAGGAGAGAGCAATGGTTTTTTGGACATAGGAAAAATTAACTACATGGGCACCCAAGGATACCTACATTACTATAGATCGGCGCATTCTAAAAAAAGTAATGTCTTTATTCATTTACTTCTTTTATATTTATGACATGACAATACTTCATGATTTGGGTATGATTTAAAGTGGGAAATCTATTATGGGTTGTAGCCTGTTTGAACAATAAACTTTAGTTTTCTAACTGAGGTATGTAAGCATAATTTTTTTTTTATATTATGGTTGGATATATTTATATCGATCCACATTTTATTTGTTTCCATTGAAATACAACAAGTATATATATATTCCTCAAACACAAATACAAGTTTAATGAATAGATTGTTTTCAGATCTACAAATAGGTACATAACTCTATTTACTAATGTACTACTCATTCCAAAATCTTGTATTGGTATAATTATGCAAGCACTTATTCTCCCTTTTTTAACCTAGTGTAAGCTCATACAAGATCTGAACAACAAATCATAACTTCTTTACTAGATATAAGACAAACACAACTATTTCATTTAATCAAAAAAACAAAAACATCATAACTTTATTTGAAAGAAATACATTTGGCATTTATAATAATGCAATCTATTTGCACCTAAGTATCATACATGATAGAATTATAGTTCTCCTTATGAACACCACCATGCATGTTTGAACATAGCTAACATGGCATTCAGGGACAACATGACATTGATGTTATTTTCAACACACTCTTTACTCCACAATAGCTAGGTTACACCTCAAGTTCGCAAGGTCTTCCAACAATATCACCTACACATGAAACATGCATGAGAACCATACTTTCTTCATGGCCATTGGTGGTGCTTGCTACCCAACCTTTGGCTAGAAAACTAGCCACCCCTAAGCTAGAAGACTCCCAAGGGAAACCAAGTACAGTCAAGAACACATATATTTGCACACAAAGTGAAACTCTTCAAAAATTACAACACAAAATTATCCCCATGACCTAAGGATTTACACACACATGGAACCTCAACAAGTTTCACTATGGGGGAGAGAGTGGAAAACTCTCCAAGTGGGAAGACAATATATATAATTCAATAAACTTCTCTTTCACCAACCCCTTTTATCTCTAAATTCCTTTCCAACACAAGTCACATAGCCACCACACCATAAGGGTACTCATATCCACACATAGCTACCACACAATAAGGGTACTCATACCCACACATATCCTCTCCTTCTCTAAGGAGAAATTTTCTTCCCTAGGAGGGTCCTACCCCTCTCCCTACACACTAAGGTTTCTCTTCCCACAAGGTGATCTTGACCATCAAAATCCATAATCAGAACAATACTCACATCATCATACTCAAAGAAATACACGAATGCACATTCAGAAAACATAAATCTTATTTACAAGTTCCTTTAAGCATAAGAACACATGAGCTAAGAAAACTTACCTCTTAAATATTTCAACAATGTGGAAAATTATTTTAGAGGCAGCCCAACTCCAACTTTCTCCAATTCCCTTCCTAAGCCAAGAAAGAAACCTCCAAAAGAAAAACAAAACTCCCACCTTCAAGAAAAAAATTCTTCCAAAAAGAAAAAGGAGAAGAACCCTCTCCCATTCTTCAAATGGGAGATAAAAAAGGGATCCCAAGTTGAATCCCTTGAATGAGAGTGTGACAAGTGTCACTCTCTCATTCATCCTTTAAGCTTGAATCCCCACAAGTGCTCTCACTTGAGTGGGAGATTTTTGGGAGGATGAGGAGACTTGGAGTGTGCTCCACTCCAATAAGAAAGTCTTGTCACCATTTAAGAGAAAGTGGGTGAAATTTGAATACTTCATCCCTTGAGTCCTTTCTCATGAATGAGATTAGAGGACTAACACTCAACTCCCCTCCCAAGGCTTCAAAATATGCCACCCTCCTTTAAGGTTAATTATGAGGGGTCATATCCAGGATATTATCCAAGATATAGCCTTAATTAAGTCCCAAAACCCTAGGTAACCCACTTGGGAGTTTTAAAAAAGTAAAAAAAAAAACATAAAATAGAGCCTTTTAAGCTGCTCAAAACTAACCTTAAAATATGCATCTAAAATTAAGCATTTTAATAAAACTTTCTTCACAATTAAGGGCTTCACTATCCTCACCACTCTAAACACACAAGTCCGACACATCATGAAATTAAATACATACATACATAACCTTAGCCCCTCCATATGGGATAGGGTCTTCACATAATAGTGAAATATATAAGGTTCGTAGGGAGTCTCCAACTTCCATTGGCCATGGAAGTCATGCTTGCACACTCATATACACATGTCAATAAGTTCAAGAATTATCATAGCTAAAGCAATGTAAATTAAGCAAGCACATTCACACACATCTCCACAATGCAACAAGTTAAACATAACTCACAATAATACCATTTTATCCACTTTTAAATTGAATGAGATCTTCAAGAATTATAATCATCATAATGTCATAAATAATTTTTATTTAATTCATATAAGATTATTCAAATTACAATGACTAATTCAGTGGGACGCCCGATCTTCTTAGGCTATTATCTCCTTCCAATTATCTAACATTACATTCTCATTTTTCTCTTAAACACAAAAGCATAATTTAGTTATTCTGCACCTATAGTATGATTGCAATCCAAATATGATATCGAACATGTTAACCACATCATCACTAACATACAAGGTTTTGTGGGATACCCATACGATCAAGACTAAAATAATGTGACATTGATGTTGGTTTAAGAGTGGGCTTCACAAAATGTGACCTAATGCAATGAACTAGGGTGTGCAATATTTTTAAAAATGCTATTATTTTCCACCAATTCATATAATAATTTATAAAAATTATAAAATTTATCTATAGATCTACTATATTACTGAAATTCAAATGATTAATATTTCATATCTTTTTGCAAAAAAATAAAGAAACACACTTCCTTTTCAATAGAAGCACGGTGTTTTGCAAACATATAGAGATTCAATTTTGGAAATTATTTTGATTGAAAATTTCAGATCTAAGGAACAATAAATCAAAAAGATTTCTAACTATAGAATACATCAAGTTCACAAAAATGTGATGTGGAAAAAGAGATCCTACACCTAGTGTATAGATTACTAAGACCAATATTTCTTTGCATGAACATTAAAAGCCAAGCCTAAAAGGTAATAAGGTTGGCTAACAACCTAAAATGAAATCCAATCTTCCCTAGACCTAGTTCTTTCGTTGTCTTGAAAATAATTTGAATTTAATGTGGATTTTATTGATTTAATTAACTATAGAACCTAATCTAAAAATATAATTTATTCACACAAAATAAAAAAATAATAGATTGAAGCCAAGTTTGAGAAGGGCACATTTTTGTACACCTATTCTACAAATTTGAAGCTGAAATGGGAGGTCAAGGGCGTTGGCACCCTTGAATGAGAAGTGTAGATCCAAATCTAGAACTTTTTACAATGAAACCTATAGGTCTACACCCTACTCTTCTACTCTAAAAATTATCGTCCTGGGATCTAAACTTGTAAAATCACAACAAAGAGGGGAAAGGGGTGGCTATAAAGCATTTTACCTTGGTCAAACCCCCATTTTGGTATTTCTACCTCCACGAATAGTTGATTGATTGGATGATATAAGTGTGTACTCCTAACAATAAGTGTGTCTAAGGTTGTAATGTGCTAAATTGATAAAAATACTACTTGAATGTGTTAGAGAAAGATTCTTGAATGATAAAAGGTAAAAATCAACCTTAGAGAAATTCAAATACCCTAGGGAAAATCCAAATGCAAAAATACCTTAGTTCAAGCAGCAAGGATATTAGAGTTTGAAGATCACAATACTTTGAAAATAAGTCATTAGGTGCTTGGAGGAAGACAAAGCTATCACCAAAACCTATATTCAACCATGTCCTTCCATTAACATCAAACTCCAATCATTGTGTGAGCTTGATTTATTCTAAAATTCTCCTTGTAAATCTATAAAAATCAATGTATTTTGGTGGATCTTTGTTGTATTGTAATTGCTTCTTTATTTTGAAATAATAATTCTTATATTCATAGTGGAACACAGTAATAAATTAACATGTAGTCTGACTCATTTAATTTTAAATTTTAGGATTAAATTACTGCCAAGACCCAAAATTTGAATTCACATCTCTAAAATTAGAGACCGACAAAAACTAGAAACCAAATTTGTTAGGAAAAAAACTTGGACTACGGTGCTAGCATCACTATCTAGCCCTTTTACACACATTCAAATATGATTAAAAAGTTTAATGTTTTCTTAATATGGACTTATTCAAAATACGAGCACTTTTCAAGGTTAATGTGGTGATATATGATTGAGAAGGCACTTTTAGGGTAGCATAGTCACATTCCCCTGGGTTGATAGGAAAAGTCAAGGCTAGGAAATGTCTCTAAAATGCATTAATGGAGTGGATACTAAAGCGAGTTCCAAATAAAGTGTGAAATTTTACTTTCACCTTAAGGGAGTACAATTTCCAATTCTACATGTTTTTAAGTTACATCCACATCCATTAATGAGAAAGTCACTACAACAAGCTCAATCTTGAGGTTTTCATTGAAATTGGTAAAATGGAATTTTATTTCTTTGTTTGATTGTTTGTTGCTTTCAATACTTTTATTTTTACATATTTCCATTTTTTTATACACTCGTAATGTCACATCTTTTCACTCTTCATATGATATATAACATTAAGAATCACTACTATTTGTTTAATACAAAATTCTAATTTTTCATTTTCCTTTCTACACCACATTCTTTACTTACACATAGCATTAAAACAAACTCTATTGTAATATTTAAACTACCTCTATGCTTACTTGGGAACCACCACTATATTCCTCAATCCAAATTTTCATCTATTATTTTTTCTTTTCCCTCTACCTTATTCTTCATTTATACATTTGTCTACTATATTGCACTCATCACTTTCTCTCTTGAACTATTTTTCATGTAGTGGTAACTTAGAACTTCTTATGCGTCCTTTGTCATTGGTAAAAAACAACCATCTTCATTTGTAATTTCATAACCCTTTTTTTAATTTTTTGTCACCATATATAATTGGGAGCAAGGACAACATGATTTTTTATGCCTATTTTGGGGTCAAACATAGCTTATTTCCTATTTTATGGGATGTAAATGTTCCATTTTAGTGATCACCACTTTTATTCCATACCAACACAAAATCACATTTATCTAATCTCCTCATATTAATTATACTATGTTTTATACAACTTTAATGGGGACAGATACTATTACATCGACTACACCTTTGGCATGATTTTCTAGAATTTTTTGTATTAATAATAGTAGAACGAGGCATAGTTACATCGACTGGTATAGCATTGACATTTCACATTACATTAGCCAAAATTGCATCTTCTAATCAACAACTAGTTCATGGTAGAATTAGCCAAAAATAATTGTACGTTAAGGTATTTTGTTAGAGATTAACCATAGCACTATCTACTAGTATATTAGAACTTCCTATCAGACCATAGAGTAGATATACAAAAAACTATAGTAATAGACGACATGCTAATCCTTGCATCCCTTGTTGTATTCTTCAGAGTCCCCCTAGTCAGATTCTTTAATAGTTGGTTGCATAACAGATACATCTCCAGAAAGTGGATTGGTGTCTTCATTTACCCTGGGCCCAGCATGTTAAATTCCTCTTGGTCTATTAGCATTGCCAACAACAACAGTTCCAGCAACAACATTGTTGAAAACTCTTTAAAATTCTCTCGGAGCTATAAGGAAGGTCTTTGAATCCTCCTCGTTGTGATGTCGAGTGTGGCCATACTTCACCTCTTCTTTGTTCACTATCACAATGCCGTCAGTGATCAACGTCATGAATTTGGCCATATATATCTCCATTGTAACAGTTACCTCTAAAACAATAGAGAGGAAAGTGAGTCTTTTAGTAGACTGAGTAAGAAACCTTCTACTCACTTTAAATTTCTCCTTATTCCTTGCCCTTCAAATGTGCCATAAAATTTTAGTGGTACGACGATCCCAAACCAATTGAAATTCTTTAGTTAATTTTATATATTGAACAACACATCATACCAATTAATTTTCTCGTTTTCATTCTAGATTAGCAATTCATTACATAATATTTTCCAAACAAATTTAGCATAAAAACAATTAAAGAAAATATGCATTATTGATTTTGGAGTCCTACAAATGTTGCATCAGAATGATTAATTTTAAAAGGGATCTTATGTAACAGAAGCAGCCATCTAAAGCATGACTTTTTAGGCTCTTTAATATTGTACCATACAAAAGAAGAAAAAAAATCCACTGTTAGAAAGATTAGTGCCCCAACAAGAATTAACATGATCAATAATAGAGATACTCTTTAGGTTTTTGTAAATCATCTTAGATTTAATCTAGACAGAGCAATACCATCATTCCATACAAGATCACAAGAGATCTAATTTTGTATTAGATTTCAAAGGGAAATTATCATCTTTACAAGCTTCAACAATGGTGTTATATGTTCTCATATTAGCAGTAGTTATATCAAACTTAGAGACTAATTTATCCCAACTTTTAATTTTCCAATTTTTCAAGATATTAAGAAAAGGTTTGGATGTCACACTAATTCCACCTTTTTTTCCAAGCAAGGGGTTTACAGTTCTGCTCCAAATTCCACCATAAGGAACAATAGGTTTGAAATTTTAGATTATTATTAATATGAATATTTCTCATTTTGAGTTCAACATTATGCTTTACAATCTCTCAGTCCTTCCATATGCTTTTAAAAGCAAGGAACTAGTTGGAGACATTAGGAATTTTCCTATGAGAATATCACAAAGGAGCAATCTTTTCCAAGATTTTTCTTGCTTAGGGGTGGCTATCTGGATGTTATTCCTTATCAAAACCTTCCATGGCTCATTGCCATTCCATGGCCTTAGTTATCCACATAGCAACCAAGGAAATTCCATGTAACCTTATATCCTTCAAGCCAATCCCACCATTTATTTTTTCTAAACAACACCACTCCCATTTGAATGAGTTATTTTTCCCTTTTTCCTTTACCATTAGACCAAAGAAAGCTTCTAATCTTTTTTTGAATCTCATTAACTTGGTAACTGCTAAATAACCATACATAAGAAAAAAATGATGTTATATGAGGATAGAATTTTATGGCAGACTTGTATTATGCCAGCAAGAGACACATACTACCTATTCCAACTTTCTATCTTATTTTCAATCTTGGAGCTTATTCAGAGCCACATTTCCTTTAGATTAGGACTAATAGAAAATGGTATTCCAAGGTACTTCACTTGTTTGTTAGGACCACCCCATTCAAAAATCATATTTCTCAAACTAGTCAAGAGGGGAATCATCTCACCCTAGAAAACTTGACTTGGTGCTAGAAATTCTTGCTCCAAAAGCTTGGCAGAAAAGATTGAGTTTTTTCGTTAAGGCCTCCAGATTTCTTTCTTCAAGCTCAATAAAGATAGCAGTATCATCTACAAACTTAATGTTGATTAATTCATTCTAATATGAGAGTTTAATACCTTTAACTTTGGAGAGAGGGATTGATCTCTTAACAGATAATGGAGAGCATCTAAAGCAATCACAAAAAGTGTAGGAGCTAATGGGCACCCTTGCCTAATAGATCTACCAAGATTAATTTCATTAGATAATGATCCATTGACATCCACTTGAGCTACAACATCTTTCAGTAAAGTGTCAACCACATTTCAAAACTCAAAGGGAACCCAAAAGATTCCAGGGTTGTCCTTAAGAAGGACCATTCAACTCTATCATAAACTTTTTCAAAATCCAATAGAAGCATGGCAGAGTTCTGATTGGCTTGTCTTGACCATTACATAGCCTCCCAACTTGTGATCAAGTTTTCCAGTATATATCTCCCTTTAATAAACCCTATTTGATTGTTGTTGATAAACTTGGGGAGAATATCAACAAACCTAAGGGCAAGAACCTTGGCCAAGATCTTATATGAGACATTCAATAATGTTATATGCCTCCAATTTTTAATTAAGGTCTTGTCACCACCTTTCTACAACTTGATGATTCCTTTATTTATTTTCTAGAATTCATCTTTTGTGGTCCCAAATATAGAGAATGCATGTATATGGGCACCCATAGTATGGTTGAATTTCAATAGAGTATTCTATCACATGAAATCCTTAGTGTTGTATTTTCAAATTACCTGCATAGCAATATAGTATGCTAGCACATGTGAGTCATCATAACTACTTTTATGCTTTTTATGAATAACCTAACAACTTATTACAATAGTGTACTTAAGATTCAAAGAGGTATTATATGGGTTCTAATAATATAAAATGTTAGAGCTAGTACCATATGGTATATTTTTATATAAGTGTATGTTGTGGTTAGGTCTTTATCATAATTCCTAGTGATGAGTAATCTAGAACTTGAAACTTTTTTTCTTTCACACTTACTATCATCCTATAGATCTACATGTATATTATTTTATTCTTTATAAATCAAATATTCAACTAATTAAATTATTCTCACCATATAATATTTCCTCTCTAGTAGATTTATTATATAAACTATTATTATTTTCTATGCATATGATTGTAATGTACTAGCACATATTTGCTGTAATTTTTGTGTATTTTATTTTACATATTGTTCAATTGAGGGGATGGTTTCTATTAGTTTCCTAACCTATGTTCAATAAATATTTAAAGGAGTAATGAATTCCTATGTGTAATAGTATTGAGTGATTGGTCAAAAAATGAGATAAAAAAGAATTATCTCCTACAAGTTAGGATAAAAATGATATTGCTAGCTTGTGCTAATATTTCATATATTAATCCAAATTCCGTGGATCTCATGAGATGTGATTCCAACATTAGTAATTAATCCAAATTTCCATTGCACAAAATAGGTGAACAACACATCCTACGCAACTAATGTGACTACAATTAGATTGGTGTTTTGAAATTTAGTTGTCCATTGCTTTAATGGTTTTAGGTAACCAATATTACCAAGGGGTAAGTGCAAAAAGATGGAGGGCCAAAAAGTGGCCACTTCACTTTTCAACCCGAAATAGTCAAAATGTGAGCGCATTATAGTAAAATGCGCTTGCATTATGGGTTGGTAGTGATCGAGCCTAGGGTCAGTCATTACCAAGCCAAAATGTGAGTGTGTTATAACATGCTCATGGTATGGTTTAAATTTCAAAAAAATGTGCATTTTTTGAATTCAAAAAAGCATGCTAAAATACGAGCATGTTATAACATGCTCATGATTTGTGAATGCATTGAAAAAATATGAGTGCATTATAATGTGTTCACGTATTGTGAATGCATTGACAAAACGTGAGCATGTTATAACGTGCTCACACTTTGGTCTACATAAAAAAAAAATTCCTCTCTTTTTTTCTCTTTCTTCTTGTTATCTTTCAAGGAAACTAAATACATGAAAGTTTACATTTACATATGAAAATTTACTTTCTTATACTTTAAGTTATTGTAATGCCTCTCATACTATTTCCCTGATAGATTGACAATTGATTTGTTTTATGATGAGACATTATGATACATTATATGATGTTAGAATCATTGTTATGGGGATGCCATTGATGACACTTCTGGTACTTGAGGTTTTATGCACATGTTATGATTAGTATATGTTTGGATGATCATTATTGAGACACTAATGATTTATGTGTTTTGATATGGTTTTATTTAGGTGACTATGGAGATCTGATTTTATTATGAGGACTAACCCTATCATGAGCACTATGTGATTATCTTTTCATGATTGTTATGTGATTATCATGTGATTGATCTTATCTTGATTACTATGTAGTTGATTTTTATATGAGTTGATTCAATTACTAGGTGTTGATCTTACTGATGTGATTGAGTGAAAGGGACAGTGTCGCATCACTCACTTGTGAGTACCCTACGACGTTGCAATTCCCTTGCACGATGTGTATGTTTATGCACAATTGTCTTATGTGTTGTAGGTTGCAGGTACCAGGCATCAACTCCACCTGATTGGCATGTCTAAGTGTGCCTTAAACCCAATGGATCAATTGATCAGAGATAACACTTGATCCCCTACCCTAGCCATCATCCCCAAAGAGGATGAGTATCCAGTTTCGCACCCTGTTAGTATTGTCAATATGGTTAGTCAGTGTTGTTTGAGGTTTTGTATTTCAACCCTAGATAGTGGTCAGGTAATTATTTGTTATTTGGTTTTATTTAATTTAAATTGTCTGATAAAATTTTGTTGGTTGTCTTATGCACTAAAATAAATTGTTAAGTAAAAGGGGTATATATTTGATAATTAAATGTAAATATATATAATCAAAGTTAATAATAAAATAAATTTATAATGTAATGTTATAATTAATAAATAATAATCATATGGTAAATAAATAAAATGTTATAAGGTCGAAGATAATTAATTATAATGTGTAAATAAATGTTTGGTAAATGGTTTTACCCGTTTGTGTGAAATTGGGTATCTATCATATTTACCCAAATTATGTTTTTTAAATGAAATACTTTAAATTGTCCTAACTATTGATTTAATAAATTAAAATTAACTATAATCTATTCTATAGTTGGTTGGGATCGTTTTGGAATTCCCATACAATTGACAGTTTTGACCTCCTGTAAACATTTTTGGTTTTGGGGGGGGATTTCATGTTGTTTTGGGAAAGGAGGGTGGAGAGAATTGTCTGTAAATTTTTCTTCTATTGTTGTTTATGCTGGGAATTGTTGTTTTGGAATTTTGGATTGTGGAATCGAAGAAATTGGAATTTGGAGTGAAAGTTTCAGCTCGGCGTCAAATTCTCGTTCCTGCCAAGCATTGGATCCAAGTTGGATTTTGATTTTTTTTGTTTGCATTACTTTTTCGAGTGTACGATCAATGCGATTGATTTCTCTCTCTCTGCTTTCTGAAAATAAATGTTTTGATTGTTCTATTCTTCCTAGAAACGAGACATTTATTCATTTATTCTAGAATAAAAATAATTAATAAATGCATTTGAATACCTTATGTAATCTAATATATTTACATGTCTATATATATATTATATTATGTAGTAGAAAAAATGGCTGAAACCCTCATGATCCTAATCACAATGTTTAGATTGTATTGTGATGCATTTTTTTTTAATATTTTTGATGTATGTTTTTGGTCCTCCATATTGGAGTAACCCCTTTTCCTCCAAGCATGGCTTGTGCATTAGGAATGGGCCGCGTCAAGTATCCCCGTGTGTGGGGCATGCACAATGCACAACCCAGCCATGGTTGGGCAGGTTGTGTGCCCTCCCCTTTATTGCGTTCATCAATACCTTTGCAGCATGTGATTCCAGTCAACTCATGTGATTTAAAATTTTGATAATTTTATATTATGATTTGTATTTCGATAATATATATGTATATATATATACATATATATATTATGGTCATAGTAAGAAATGTTTTTTGCATTTTGATAATAATAATGTGATATATATCTAGGTATATATGCATATATATATTATGGTTATTAGCAAAAGATTGGTTTTCTTATATGTGATAGATTAAACGACAGTGAAGAAATAAAAATGTTATTTAATAAATGATTTTAATTGGATAGTTATTATTAAAATGAGTTTAATTTTTTATATATAAGTGAATTATGTATTTAATTAAAGTAATTTGATTAATTTCTATATATATATATATATATATATATATATATATATATAATTGAGAGTTACGATTCATCAAATGAGATAAATGAATCTACATTTGCATAGCCTTGTTTACTTAAAGGTTAAATGATGAAGTTCATTAGATAAAGCCGTGAATGTCATTATAATTTTAGGGTTAGTTCCTAGTTGTGCTTAACATAAATTCATTTAAATTGTGTGAATAGAAGTAGATTAATAGTTGACAATAAAATTTGTGTAATGTAAAAATCTGAGGAATTAACAAATGTGTTATTTAAAATAAAAGTTTAGCTAAATAGTGTATTAAGGGAATGTTAATATTGAGGGTAAAATATTAGGAATAGGTTATTTAATTTAAATGATTTAGATTATATGGTAAATTATTTAGATTACTCTCTGTTAACTAATTAGTAAATGAATGTTAATTATTTTTATAATAATTTAATAATTGATTAATAGAATTGCTATGTGAATTAATTAATTAGAATATTTTAATTGTTAGAGATGGATGTCATCTGTGCAAAGTAGGTTTAAGGTTATGTTCCTTTGGGAAATGTGCTTAGTATTTTCGTTTCTAGAGGCCTAAGAGGGGGTATATTTGTATGAATGGTCATTGTTATTTAACCTTGGAAGTGGTTTGGCTATGTTGTTGGTCATGTGCATTGTACGAACACAACCCCTAAGGGTGTTGCCTCCTGTCTATGTATGGATTCATGAGATTATGATAGGTGTACAAGATGGTCAATGCCTTGCACTATGTAGGGTTTTCTAGTTGCAAGTAGGGTGAGTGGCTCTTAATGGGGGGCGTAACCCAAAGTGGTGTTCAGGACAACCAATTGGAGGGTTTGTTAATCTAGTCACAACCTTAATAATTTATTAGGGAGATGGGTAGAATTCACATTAAATAAGATGATGGATACCTCACCCATTTCCTGTAGTGCTCATTTAGGATAAGGATGGGTTGAGAAGGCCTAGTTGGCAAGATCAGATTTCTTGTCCTCACGAAAGGAATGTTGGCTTTGCATCTGTCACCCTATGGGGCTAGGACCTAGTGAAAGGTTCACTAGGACAACCATAGATCTGGGTCGGGGTCTAGTGAGAGAATGCCAAGACAACCCATGTTAGGACCATGTGATGACACTTCTCCCTATTGTATTCTAGCACTCCCTAGTTGTATTTCTTCTTCTTTTTTTGTGTGCCTCTAGAATTGATGTAGGTGTTGAGAATATGGGTGTTGTTAGCAGTGTTGTTATGGTGCCATATCTAACCCTTTGCTTATGTTAGCCTATTGCTTTCTTGGTTCTCTATAGGATGTGGGACCTTGTATTATCTCTAGCACGAGGGGTGGACCTTAGGGTTCCACATGGTTGGGAGGTTGGTGTTTTTCTTCCATTGATTTTTCTTGATGTATGTCCGTGTGCATGGATATTTATCATTACATTGTGGACTTTAGTTCTTGTTCCAGTTTGAGAAGACATCCTATAATGTATTTGTATATTGGATTGTATTTCCATCTATATATCTTAATGTAATCTGATGTAATCTTCCTTCATATACTAGAGGAAGCAATGTTGAAATTATTGTAATGATGTAACAATTACTGATGATCTCTTCTTATAAAGAGTATTGTAGAGTAATACATCATTTATATGTTAGTTAGCTAGAAAATGATTTTTAATGTTGATTATCAGTTGTCACAATATGGAAGTGAGTAATATAGGATCATTTAATTTGGTGCTTTAAAATGAACCTTAGATGTTAGATCGATCATGTTATCTTTTATCATGGATGATATGTTTCTAATAATATTGATTGTTGGTTTTGTGAGTAGCATAGTCGAGGAACCTTAGAGTACCTAGGACTAGATTATTATGTTATGTTATGCATTTTATTGTTAATTGTTTTTAAAAAAATTTCCATTAATTTGACCTAGTTTAGTGTTGTCCTCTGGGGTTCCTTGGTGAGGGTGTTACAGTTATATTTCATGTATATAGTTTTAGGATGTTTGAGAGTGGTTTTGGATCTCTAAGAGTTATAATGCAAATTCTAGTTTTTGGAAGATCTTAAAAAAATTAGATAGTCAAATTTGAGTAATTGGGAGGTCAGATTTCAGTAATCAACAAGTTATATTATTTTTCTCTCTATCTCACTCATTGTTTATCCCTTACACTCTAAACCTATCTCTCACTATCTCCATCCCTTGATCTCTCTCTCTCTCTCTCTCCCCTTCTCTCTCTCTCTCCTTCTCTCTCTCTCTCTCTCTCCCTCACCTCTATCTCACTCTGTTTACTCTATTTCATTCATCTCATATCTCTCTATCTCACCTCCCTCTCTCCCTCCATAATTATCTCTCCCTCTCTTCTTCACTATCTACTCTTTATTTCCCAATCCATCTCTCTACCTACCTCTCCATCCATCTCTCTCCCTCTCTACTTGTCTCTATCTCCTCTCCCTCTCTCTACCTACCTCTCCCTCCATCACTCTTTATATTTCTCTCTATCTCACCTCTCTCACCCTCGCTACCTCTCCCTCCCTCTCTACTTATCTATATCTCCCCTCTCCCTCTCTGCCTACCTCTCCATCCATCATTTCCTACCACTCTCTCTATTTCTCTATATCTCACCTCTCTCTCACCTCTCACTCTCTCCATCCATACCTCTCCCTCTCCTTCCCTCTCTACTCTATATCTCCATAATCCCTCTCTACCAAACTCTCCATCCATCACTCCCTACCACTCTCTCCCTCTACTTCTCTCTATCTCCCCTCCTCTCTCTACCTACCTATCCCTCCATCACTCCTTACCACTCTCTCTATTTCTTTCTATCTCACCTATTTCTCCCTCCATGCATATCTCTCCCTCTTCTTCCCTCTCTCTCTCTCTTCTTCTCTCTCTACTTCTCTCTATCTCCCCTCCTCTCTCTACCTACCTATCCCTCCATCACTCCCTACCACTCTCTCTACACTTATATATCTCACTTCTCTCTCTCCCTCCCTCATTCCCTCTCTACTTCTTTCTATCTATCTTTACCTCTTCTTCCTTCTCTAATTATCTCTCTCTGTGTACATCTCCCTCCATCCATCCCTCTCTCTCAATCTCACATCCTTCCTCTTCTACCTCTCTCCATCTTTCTCTCTCTCCTTCCTCTATACTCTCTCTCTCCTTTTACTTCTCCCTCTCTATCCTTCCTTCCCTACATAATTCTCTCTATCTCCCTCTCTCCATCCCTACTTCTTGCTCGCTCCTTCCCTCTCTCTCCCTCTCTCTCAATCTCCCCAACTTCCTACCTTCCCTCTCTAATTCTCTCTATCTAACCTTTCCTTCTCTACCTCTCTCTCTCTCCCTCCTCTCTCTCGATCTCTCTACCTTCCTCCTTCGCTCTCTACTCTCTCTATCACCTCTCTCTCTCCTTCCCTCTCACCCTCTCTTGTAATCTCCCAAACCCTATACCGAATATCATAAATCCTAATCCATATACCCTAAACCCTACACCCTCATCCCTCATCCCTATACCCTATATCCTCAACCTTATAACCTAAACCTTGAACATTATCCATCAACCATAAACTTCAACCCTAAACCCTCAATCCTAAACATAATCTCAACCCACTTAATCTTGTACCCTCAACCCTCAATCGTATACCGTAAACCCTAAACCTTACACCCTCATCCCTACACCCTATACCATCAACCTTTACCCCAAACCCTAAACATTATCCCTCAACTTTAGACCCTCAACCTTATATTTAAACCATAAACTCTACACTCTCAACCCTTAACCCTATACCTTATACCCTCAACCCTATACCCTATATCCAATATCCTAAACCCTAATCCATATACCCTATACACTTAACCTTGACCCTCAACCATAAACCTACAACCCTGAACCCTATACTTAAACCCTAAACCCTACATTCAACCTTGTGCCCTAACCCAATACCCTCAACCATATACCCAATATACTAAACCCTAATCCCTATACCCTATACACTTAACCATGTACCCTGAACCCCAAACACTACCCCTCAACCCTCAACCCTATACCTTAAACCCTAAACCCTACACCCTCAACCCTCATCCATGTCTATCTATCTCTCTTCCTTCCTCCCATACACCTTCCATCTCTACTCTCTATCTAACCTATCCCTATCTACCTCTCTCTCTACTTCCATCCTCCCTCTCAATCTCTCCACCTTCTTCCCTCTCGCTCTATCCTTCCCTCTCTACTTCTCTCTATATCACCTCTCTCTCTCCCTAGCTCTCCCCATATATCTCCCTCCCTACCTCTCACCTCTCTCTATTCCTTCCTCCCACCCACCTTCTCTCTCTACTTCTCTCTATCTAACATATCCCTCTCTACCTCGCTCTCTTTCCCTCCCTCTCTCTCATTCTCTATATCTCACTTCTCTCTCCCTCCCTCCCTCCTTCCTTCCCTTCCTCCTCTCTCTCTCTATATAACACTTATCTCTCACTCTCTACACTTCTCCCTCACTCCTCTCTATCTCTCCTTTCCTATATACTTCTCTCTATCTCTCTCTCCATGTATACTTCTCCCTCCCTCCTTCCCTCTCTCTCCCTCTCTCTCCCTCTCTCTCTTTCTCCCCCATCTTTATCTCACTCTCTTCTTCCCTCTCTACTCTCTATCTCACCATTCTCTCTTAATCTCTCTCAATCTCCCAAACCCTATACCATATATCCTAAACCCTAATCCTTATACCCTATACCTTCAACCTTATACCCAACATCCTTAACCCTAATACCTATACGCTATATATAGCCCTATACCCTCAACCCCAAACACTATCCCTCAAACCTATACCTCAAATGCTAAACCCTACAACCTCAGCCATCAACCTTATAGCCTAAACCCTTAACATTATCTCATAATCCTATATTAAACTTAAATCTTAAACCCTACACTCTCAACCCTTAACCCTATACCTTATACCCTAAACCCTACATCCCAAATCCTATACCCAATATCCTAAATCCTAATCCCTATACGCTATATACTTAACCTTATACCCTCAACCCTCAACCCTATACTTAAGCCCTCCACCTTAAATTCAACCTTGTAACCTAAACCCTCAACCCTATACTAAATATCCTAAACCCTAATCCCTATACCCTATACAATTAACCCTATACCCTATACACTTAACCCTATACCCTATACCCTAAACACTATCTCTCAACTCTCAAACCTATTCCTTAAACCCTAATACCTACACCCTCAATCCTCATCCCTATACTATATACCCTCAACCTCACAACCTATACACTTAACCCTATACCCTTAACCCTGACAATATACCTCAACCCTCAACCCTATACCTTAAACCATAAAACCTACATCCTCAACCTTGACTACTATACCTATACCCTCAACTTTATAACCTAAACCCTGAACATTATCCCTCAACCCTAGACTTAAATTGTAAACCCTACATTCAACCTTGTTTTACTCTAAAACCCTAAACCCTCAATCCTAAACCCAACACCCTCAACCCTATACCCAATATTCTAAACCCTAATCCTTGTACCCAATACACTTAAACCTATAACCTCAACCTTGAACACTATCCCTCAACCCTCAACCCTATACCTTAAACTATAAACCCTACACCCTCAACTTGCATCCCTATACCCTATACATTCAACCTTATACCCTAAACCTTGAACATTATCCCTCAACTCTATACTTAAACCCTAAACCCTACACTCTCAACACTTAACCCTATACCTTATACCCTAAACCCTATAGCCTGTACCCTATAACCAATATCCTAAACCCTAATCCCTATACCCTATACACTTAACCTTATAGCCTCAACCCTCGACCCTTGACCCTATACTTAAACTATAAACCCTACATTCAACCTTGTACCCTAAACCCTATACCCTCAACCCTTAACACTATCCATCAACCCTCAAAGCTACACCTTAAACCCTAAACCCTACACCCTCAACCCTCATCCCTATAACCTATACCCTCAATCTTATACCCTAAACTCTAAACATTATCCCTCAACCCTAACTTAAACCCTAAACTCTACACTCTCAACCCTTAACCCTATACCTTATACCCTAAAACCTACACCCTAAACCCTATACCCAATATCTTAAACCTTAATCCCTATACCCTATACACTTAACCTAATACCCTCAAACCTATACTTAAACCCTAAAACCTACATTCAACCTTGTACCCTAAACCTTAAATCCTAAACCCAATACCCCTAACCCTATACCCAGTATCCTAAAACATAATCCCTATACCCTATACCCTCAACTCTGAACACTATCCCTCAAAATCTATACCTTAAACCCTAAAACCTACACCCTCAACCGTCATCCCTATACCCTATACCCTCAACCTTATACCTTGAACCGTAAACATTATCCCTTAACCCTATACTTAAACCATAAACCCTACACTCTCAACCCTTAACCATATACCTTATACCCTAATCCCTTTACCCTAAATCCTATACCCAATATCATAAACCCTAATCCCTATACCCTATACACTTAACCTTATACCCTCAACCCTCAACCCTATACTTAAACCCTCAACCCTATATTCAACCTTGTACCCTAAACCCTCAACCCTAAACCCAATACCCTCAACCCTATACCAAATATCCTAAATCCTAATCCCTATACCCTATACACTTAACCCTATACCCTCAACCCTAAACACTATCCCTCAACCCTCAAACCTATTCCTTAAACCCTAATCCCTACACCCTCAAACCTTATCCCTATACTATATACCCTAAACCTTGAACATTATCCCTCAATCCTATACTTAACCCTAAACCCTACACTCTCAACCCTTAACCCCATACCTTATAACCTAAACCATATACCCAACATCCTAAACCCTAATTTCTATACCCTATACAATTAACCTTTATACCCTCAATCCTCAAACCTTATCCCTCAAACCTATACTTAAACCCTAAACCCTACATCCAACCTTGTACCCTAAACCCAACACCATCAATCCTATGCCCAATATCCTAAACCTAATATCTATACCTTATACACTTATCCCTATACCCTCAAACCTGAACACTAGGGTGAAGGTGGGAGGGAGGGAGAGAGAGAGAGAGAGGAGAGAGTGAGAGGTATGGAAGGAGATAGTGGTGAGATATAGAGGAAAGAGTGACAGAAATAGGGGAGAGAGGGAGAGAGAGAGAGATGGAATTAGAGGTGGAGATATAGGGAGGTGAGATAGACAAGAGTGAGTGAGAGAGAAAGAGGGGGGAAGAGAGGGGGAGGAAGAGAGTGAGAGAGAGGTAGGTAGAGAGAGAGAAAGGAGAGATAGAGAGTAGAGAGGGAAAGAGGTAGGAAGGGAGACATAGGTGAGATAGAGAGTGATGGAGGGAGAGGTAGGTATAGATAGGGAGAGGGAAGATAAAGATAAGCAAAGAGGAAAGGAGAGGTAGAGAGAGGAGAGATAAAGAGAAGAGAGAGGGGAGGGAGAGAGGGAGAGGTAGGAAGGAGATAGAAATGAGTATGTGTGTGAGAAAGAGATATAAGAGAGAGAGAGAGGTGAGAGGGAGGAAGAGGTAGAGAGGGATACATGAGATAAAGAGAAGTAGAGAGAGATGGAAGGAGGTAGGGTAGGAGAGAGAGGGGAGCAAGGGAGAGGTAAAGAGGTATAGGTGAGATAAAGAGATGTAGAGAGAGAGAGAGTGGTTAGATAGAGAGGAGAGGATGAGAGAGAAAGAGGGGGAGGAAGGAAGGGTAGGGAGGGAGATAGAGGTGAGAGAGAGAGAGAGAGAGAGAGTTGTGAAGTAGAGTGGAGAGAGTAGGGAGAAATGGAGGTTAGAGGTAGGTAGAGAGAGGGAAAGTGGAAATATAGAGGAGAGAGGGAAGGAGAGAGGGAGAGATAGGTAGGGAGGGAGAGAGAGATAGTTGAGATGGAAGGAGGGAGAGAGGGAAGGAGGTAGGGTATGAGAGAGAGGGGAGAGAGGGAGAGGTAAAGAGGGATAGGTGGGATAAATAGATGTAGAGAGAGAGAATTGTTAGATAGAGAGGAGAGGATGGGGAGGAAGGGATGGTAGGGAGGGATATAGAGGTGTGTGAGAGAGAAAGATAGAATGGTGAGATAGAGTGGAGAGAGTAAAGAGCAATGGAGGGAGAGGTAGGTAGATAGAGGGAGAGTGGAGATATAGATAAGTAGAGAGGGAAGGAGAGAGGGAGGCATAGGTAGGGAGGGAGGGAGAGATAGGTGAGAGAGAGTAGAGAGGGTAGGAGGGAGATAGGGATACATGAGATAAAGAGAATTAGATAGAGGGGGAGAGGAAAGGAGGTAGGGTAGGAGAGAGAGGGGAGCGAGGGAGAGGTAAAGAGGGATAGGTGGGATAAAGAGATGTAGAGAGAGAATGGTTAGATAGAGAGGAGAGGATGAGAGAAAGACGGGGAGGAAGGGATGGTAGGGAAGGAGATAGAGGTGTGTGTGTGTGAGAGAGAGAGAGATAGAGAGAGAATGGTGAGATAGAGTGGAGAGAGTAGAGAGAAATGGAGGGAGAGGTAGGTAGAGAGAGGGAGAGTGGAGATATAGAGAGGTAGAGGGAAGGAGAGAGGGAGGGATAGGTAGTGAGGGAGGGAGATATAGATGAGAGAGAGAAGTAGAGAGGGAAGGAGGGAGAGAATGATACATGAGATAAAGAGAATAAGGAAGGAGGTAGGCTAGGAGAGAGAGGGGAGCAAGGGAGAGGTAAAGATGGATACATGAAATAAAGATATGTAGAGAGGGAATGGTTAGATAGAGAGGAGAGGATGAGAGAGAAAGATAGGGAGGAAGGGAGGGTAGGGAAGGAGATAGAGGTGTGTGTGAGAGAGAGAGAGAATGGTGAGATAGAGTGGAGAGAGTAGGTAGAAATGGAGGGAGAGGTAGGTAGAGAGAGGGAGATTGGATAATAGAGAAGTAGAGAGGGAAGGAGATAGGAAGAGATAGGAAGAGATAGGTAGGGAGGGAGGGAGGGAGAGATAGGTGAGAGAGAGAAGTAGAGAGGGAAGGAGGAAGATAGGGAGGTAGGGAGAGTGAGATGGATAGAGAGTGGTGAGATAAAGAGTAGAGAGGTAATGAGAGAATGAGATAATGAGATAATGAGAAAGAGAGAGGGAGAGAGGGAGGTGGGAGGGAGGGAGAGGTAGAGAGGGATATGTGACATAAAGAGAAGTAGAGAGATATATATAGAGAGAGAGAGAAAGGGGAAAGGAGAGAGGATGGGAGAGAGAGGGGAGGGAGGGAGAGGTAAAGATGGAGGGGTGAAATAAAGAGAAGTAGAGAGAGAGAGAGAGAGAGAGAGAGAGAGAGAGAGAGAGAGAGAGAGAGAATGGTGAGATAGAGAGGAGAGAGAGAGAGAGAGGGGAGAGAGGGAGGGACAAAGAGAGTGAGAGGATGTGCTAGATAGAGAGAGTGGATAGGAAAGAGTGTAGGAGACATAGGTGAGATAGAGAGAGACAAAGAGATACATATAGAAAGAGGGAGGGAGAGGGAGATAAGTATAGAGGGGGAGAGTAAGAGAGAGAGAGAATGGAAAGATAGAGAGAAGTAAAGAGGAAAAGAGAGAGAGAGAGAGAGAGAGAGAGAGAGAGATCTAGAGAATAAGGGATACATAATGTGAGAGAGATAAATATGATACAACTTACTAATCACTAAAATTTGACCTCCCAATTATTGAAATTTGACATGTTGATTACTAAAATTTGACTAAGTCTAAAAAATTATAAGATCTTCCAAAAACTAGAATTTCAATTATAACTCTTACAAATTTTAAACCACTCTCAAACATCCTGAAAAAATTTCAATGCAAACCAAAATGTGAGTGCACTATAACGCAATCGCATTTTGTCAATACTTTCACAAAATGTGAGTGTGTTATAATGCGCTCACATTTTGACAATTCTTTTTGGCATGTTTTGGTAATGTATTTTGGCATATTTTTTGAAATTTATTGATAAGGAACAAACTTCAATACAAAACATAACGCGAGCGCATTATGTCTTTCTTTAGGAATTCCCAAGCCTTAGGCTTGGATTTGCTTTGGATTTCCAACCCAAAGGCTTGGAGTGCCTTCCCAATGTCCAAAGACATGTTTTTGCATATTCTACAAAATTTCTCATAATCTCGTTTTTCTAACAATCAGGTTTGCACATGTTTCAAGGTCAAGTAAATTGAACATCTAAGTAATGTTAGGCTCACTCTTATCTATTTAATGATGTATTTTTTTTCACATTTTGATAATGTTAAGGCTTTCATCTTTAATTTCTTTTGTTTGTGTGTCCATTTTTTGTCAAAAACCAATGTTTGGTAATTTTTACTTTATTTTTAATTGTTTATTGAAATTTCAAATATATTACATTTTTATAAACTAGACTCCATTCTACACATATTCAAAAAAATATATTTTTGATTAGTTTTCAAAAATTATAGGGGTAACACAGCCAAAATTTTATTTTTTGAGATGTGTCCACTTTGAAAATTAGTAAAAAGTCAAATATTCTAGTGTAGGAAAATGTACTTTAAATTTTCACACTTTGTTTGGGTCCCCTCAATCAAATTGGACTTGATTATGCCTTAATAAGCCTTATTTTACATCTACAAGCCTAATAAATTACATTTTTTGAAGAGGAAACCTGACAACAATTAATGTCAACACATAAGTAATTACCTTGAGCAAAGTGTGTTCTAGGAATAGGGACCTGGGACCCGTTCAGCCATGGGTGAATGGTGCATGGGTCCTCCCTAGGCATTTGAAACCAAATTTAAAATATATTTTTGGTGGTATTTTAATGTTCCCAAATACAAATTTCAAGGTAAGCTTGTAATATTTAATTTTAGGGAAATTATAGATAGATATCTATAGATACAAGGTTATTTTATCGATTCAAATTCTAAGAAGAAATCTAGGAGATTCATGAGAGAATAAATTCAAGTTTACAAGAGCAGATTTATCAGTGATTTATTGCGTTAATCAAGATCTCAAGCATCATTTCAAAGTCTTTTTCACTCATGCATGTTTTTGGAGCTAACATTGTGATGTAGGTTTCAAAGATCCAAGTCAACATTGAAATAAAGATTCAAGTAACAAGATCCACATCCATTGAAGCCATTTCATCCAAGATCAAGATAAACATTTCAGTCCTCCAAATGTTTATTCAAGGGTTTGGTGAGTTGCAACATATCAATTGTTCATTCATCATTCATTTCATGTTTCATTATTTCAATTCAAGGTTTAATTGAAAAAATGGGGTTTGACCAAGGCAAACCCCCATTCACCAAAAAACAAATAATTTTTCCCCTCTTGTGTATGTGCAGGTTCATAGGTTGAAGAAAAGTTGAAGATCTGAAAAGATCAATTTAGAAAAGTTGCATTTGTTGTCACCTTTGTTGTCAAGCCACAGAAACTCAGATCCCAAATTTATTTCTAGCTTTCTGACAGTGGGATCTGGGGGAATCAGGAATGTAGACATAGGGCCTAAGGACTATAAAATAAAATTTTAAACCTCTTCACAAGGACCCATTTTCCTATAGGTGAATGAGTCCTAAATAGCTTTCTGAAATTCCATTTTGTTGATAGGTACACATCACTCTGCCATTTCAAAATCTACAAGAAGTCTTCTATTTATGTCTATATTATGTTTTAAATTGATGATTCAAGTTTGAATGGGCATAATTGAGTTGATTTACTATTTTTAGTTTTTTCTCCCAAAGTGTTGTTCAGGTTGATACCCATGTCCTCAATCATAAAGAAATCAATAGATTCCCTCATTGAGTTGACTCACCTAAGGGTTGTAAGTCAATTCTTTGTGTGGATCTCATTTCCTAATTAAATAAAATAAAATAAATCAATCCCACACAAACACCTTCCCCTTTTTTTCCCTATTTTTCTTCATTTCATATTCATTAAAAAATTATTAGAAAAATCGGGCATAAACTACATGTTGTTAGATAATTTCTCATCGAAGAGATTTTAGAAATACCAAAAAAAAAAAGTTAACCTTTTAAGGGAGCCACAAAACACCCTATGTTATGTTTTTTTGACAAAAACAACACCAATTTTTGTGGCTTCCTTTTTTAAACCCCTTAATCTCCACCATTTTAATAAAAAATAGTAGTTTACAAAGTTGACTCAGAGCACTACAAACATTGTTTTTGTTGCATCTTAAAATTTTGAGTGTAACTATCCTCAATTTCTCAACCAAGGTTAGTATTTCTTGATTTCAAAAAATTAAAAAAAAGGTGGCCACTTAAGACCCCTTTTTCCC
This sequence comes from Sequoiadendron giganteum, assembly GCA_007115665.2. Taxonomy (NCBI): domain Eukaryota; kingdom Viridiplantae; phylum Streptophyta; class Pinopsida; order Cupressales; family Cupressaceae; genus Sequoiadendron; species Sequoiadendron giganteum. The sequence goes on from CM021110.1 coordinate 329,475,814, forward strand.
CCATCTTTCTACACTTACGCCAAGTACTAGTGGTATTTTACAATCCTCCATTTCCTCAAACTTATTTAATTTATCCTTAAGTGTTAATTCAATTGTGCTCTAAAATTTTGATACATCATTTAATATACCAACCACCTCATATTTTTTCAAGGTCTATGATAGTGCTTTAGAATTATATTTTCCATTTCACTAAACTATGCTCATCATCATCATCCTTGAAATCCATCTACTAAAAATTATTCTTGGACTTAAAATTTTCTCAACGTGATTGCCTCTAGCCATTATAAAATTATCAAAATGAACACATGAATCATCAATCATGTGTAAAATGCATTCCATCCTATGATAAAAAAATTACTAACCAAATTGACAACTTTCCTCACAGCTTTTTCTCTTACACTACCTTTTCTTCTTGGATCGTATTTAATGTTTCTTTTAAATATTTTATTCTTAGCATTAGGGTGTATTTTTCCTATTAAGAATGATATCAAAGGGGGGAAATGGACTTCATAGATTCTATGACAATAAATTTAGATTGCAACACCATTGACTCAACCTTACTTTATTCATTCAATAACTGTATATGTTCATTCTCTAGCTTATAAAAATTTCTTGCAATTTCTATGCTACAACTTCACTAAATAGAGTAGCACCTACTACCAAATATGTAGCTTGAGGTGTAATAGTATTTTCAAATAATCTAACAATCAAATTTCTAGTTATCCCATTGATATCTCTTGCTACCTAAGAATCCTTGTATTTTGGAGCTATAGCCCATATGGCTAGTGTTTCATACTTTGTAATGAAGCTATGAAGCTAGAATCAAAGGATAATTCCTTATATTTCTCTTCATTTCCCAAAACTTCATTATTAGCCTATTTATTTCTAAAATTATCCATGGGAATGGTAGAAATATATCCCAACCTGGCAAAAGAAGGCACCCAAATTCCTTGACCAATCCTCTCCACTCCTTTAGGGCCACATTTTTAAGGTTAAATTCAATTTAATTTTGGATACTCTGAGTAGAATTCTTATCCTTCTCTCATTATATGTCAAAAAAAGTATTCACTTTAGAGTAGTATCATTTTTAATTAATTAGACTTGATAAATTCATCATCACAAAAGAATTTTTCATAAGACAATGCTTTGACATCTTGCACTAACATTTCTCCTTCCATACTCATTAATTTTATCTCTAAAGGAACATTACAGAAAATGTTTCTTCTAGATGAATTAATGGATTTAATTATCTATTCTTTAGGAAAATTTCCCTACTTCCCTCTATAAATTGAAAGTCAGCTAGTGCTTGAACAAATTTTTCATACAAAATTCTTTTAGAAACCTATCTCCTAAAACTAATATAGTTGAGAACCCAAGGGGTTGGTTAAATAGCTACTTGATTTTTTACTCTCCTAGAGAAACCTTATGAATCATTACCCCCATAACATTAGAGTTTTCCAACTTCAACCTCATTTTTGCAATTATGTTCTTAACCTCAAAAAATACACACTTATAGTTTTTGTCAAGGGTCTTTCTTATTCTCTCAATAATGAGGATTTTTCCCCACTTATACCTCTTCATTTCAATTTATTCTCTTACTAGAGAGGTCCTAATTAGGTCTTTATAATCATCATAGTAGTTCTCATAGCTCAATCGACTTATATCCCTCTCGGTTTTATCAATGAAATTCTCAAGGTCATAACTTCTCTCCTTCTCCAATTGCATTCTATATTCTAATCATTTTGACTCCAAGAGATCTAAACCTTCCCTAGATACTAAATTAAAGTCTTAATAATTTAATGTTGTATGGAATAATGAGCCTTTATTGTGTTGTCTTAGATTTAGCTTCTTAGCCCCATTTAACTACCTCATTGTCTAAAGAAAGAAAACCCTAACTACCACATAAAATAAAATAAATATCATTATGATTCTTCTATTCTTGAGGTAGAGCTAGGTAGCCTAGTTGTCTTATAACCTAGCCTTAGAATCTAGATTCTTTGGTCTTAGGAACTTGATGAATGTGTCAAATAATTTGTTCCTGTTATACCATAAGATGCAATAATGTTATGCACAAAATGAAGCTTAAAAATCATAATTTGACTTCAAATAGAGAGAATCCCAAATATATGTCATGTCTTGATCAAGGATAGGAATTTAATTCAACGAAGTACTTGTAACCCTAACACTAGGATTCCAAGTATCTCTCCTAAGAAATAAAAAAATGTGGAATAGTAGAGAATACCACTTAAATGATGGATTTCTCTTGTTAGCTTTGAAAGATATGAACTTATAAGTTATTTTCATAAAAAATGAGACAAAGTCAAACAATCTAATTACATATCTATTAATAAATGGATATAGATTTTATCATCATATGTAGTGTATTTTTTACCTTATAAGATATACTCCCAAAACCTAATATAGGTGCATGTAGGTCATTCAAAATAATCCTCAAGAGTGTCAATGTTGAAAGGATCAACTTCAATAAAAAATAGCAATTTTCTAGATGGACCTTTCAATCTATGGTTTCATAGCTATTTGACCCTTTAGTTTCTCTTTTCTTTTATGTAATCCGTTTGTAACTCATCAAAATTGATTTTGTAATTTTCCATGGGATTAAGGTCAAAGACATTATTGATCAAAAGGTAAAAAACTACATCATCATCTATATCCTATACTTGTATTGAAACATATTACATTTATCACCCAATGAAAATATTAGATGTACATTCACAAAAATATTGGAAAAGAATAAATTTCCTAAGTAAGAACTCCATATGTTTGTGACACAAATAGGCTTGTTGGCTTTATTATGAGAACACTCAAACAAATCTAACTTGGTCACTAGAATAATTACATCTTTTTATTAATTTTTCTCTATCTTGTAGTTTTATAGAGGAATATCTATTTCTTGCAAGTTCTAAGTGCTTGTTGCAAACCCTAAGAATTGACTTACTAAATATTTATCTAAACTTATTGTGTCCCTACTGGACTTGGAAATTAACAAACTCATTGTGATTTTTTTCAAATCCCTTATAATAGAACCTAGACTACAAATAATTTGTAGAGGCTTTTGAGTTTCTAGATAACTTACATGTTCCTAGCTATGGTTGAATTTTGGAGGAATCCACATTGCATGAATGAAGAACAATGAATTCAACATCATTTCCTTTCTCATTACAATATTTAACCCTCTTTTTTTTGTCTAAATTTATCTCTCAATTTCCTTGGAGACATGATTGTAATGTTCTACTTGCTTTTCCACCTTTTACATTAAATGTAACATATCAACTTAGGATTGATGGAATAATTTTTAAGAGTTTTAGTCTTAGTTTGAATTCCATATATGAATTTTCTCCAAAGAGTTGGATTAATGGCTATCATGTATTATAGTTTTTTCTTTCAAAAATAATTTGGTAGTTTTCAAATTTTCAAATTTAGACTTATATTGTGAACGTACGACCACTTTGGCACATATAGGACACCTAATGAAATGAGCTACACATAGCCCAATGAGATTATCATGTTTTTCCGTATTTACCAAGAACTAAGTTATCATTCGCATTAACTTATAATCATTTTATTTTGATCACACATCACACATCTTGAAGTGGGACCCACATGATAATTTACCATATGAGAAACCCATGCAATACAATTAGGTGCTACCATGTGCTCCACCTCAACTAATTATTTTGAGTTAACAAAGTTCAATGCACATTGAATACATGAGATTGGGCTCATTTTAAAATCTATGATGCAAAGGAACTATGTGATGTAAAAGGGATTATTAGCTATCAAAGACTAAAGATATTTGACACATTATCTACAACAAGTACACATAAACATTTTCTAGACAAAACATAAAAAGAAAAAATATTGAAGCCTAATATTCTAGTGCATAGACTCAACCACTAAGGACATATGTCAATAGGTTACAACTTTATAGTTTGAACAAACAGCCTTGAGTAGAATCTACAATATGAATAACTCTTGTGATGCATTGAGACAATAGCATGTATCATCTAGCATGTTTAAATTTATCTAGCAATATCTTCCCTTAATTACCATTACACATACATGGCTAAAAGTGGGGCCCATACTTAAGATTGCAATGTGAATGGGAGTTGTGTTGTAATGAAAAGCCACTACTTGATAAATTTGGTATAAAAATCTACTCCATCATCTTAGAATGTATACATCATCAATTATGAACCAATTAAATGACACAAACTTGGTATAATTATGACACTATATCTTGCGAACTAGCAATTGGACTCAAACCTAAAGAATCATGGTATCACAAAACTAGATCATTGTCTCAAAAGGATTTTTTGAATAAAAGATGGAATGTGAGGATCTTGTGTGATGCAACTAGACTCTATCATGTGGACAACTAGATAGGGAGCAAATAATTTTGGTTATAAATGTGATTCAAACCATTAGAAACATGAAGGAATTAAAGACTCAATATTATAGAATGAATACGATGAGTGGGAGCGGGAGTACGAGCTCTGGTGGGAGTGAGGGTTTGAATGGTGTTGAAGGAGATGTTGAGAAAGACACTCAGGGAGATTGAGAGGAGGAAGATGATGCAGACATAGGGGAAGCGATGTCCCCTCTATGCTTTCTTTGTTATTTGGTCCTCCCTACATCTTATGTAGTGTGCAAGAGGTGGCGCGGGGGTTTGGCCTTATTTTTTTGTTTTGTTGGGGATGACGTTCTCGACATAGCTGGAGGTTCCATTATGACATACTAATTGATGGGTGTAGGTGAGATGCGAAGCTTTAAAGGAGGTTTGGACTATTATTTTGAAGAGGGATATGGTGTCTCAGTTGAGAATGCTAATGTTGGTACGTTCTTCCTTGAGGATGTGCCTATTCTTTCAGTGCGGGGTGCTCTTGGGCCATTTCTACAGTCAAATATTTGGGTGTGTTGGCTTTTGGGGGCTACTTTGAGCCCTGTAGTCAATGGAGATGTGGCTTCTAGTTTGGAAGGGGAATTTTTGGAGCTTGTGGTTGTTGAGTGTGTGGTTGTTGGTGGACATTCATCTCTCCTCTTATGTGACTTGGTCCTGGTGGTTCCTCTAGTGCGATATCTCTCTGCTTGTTGGGGGAATCTTTTATCATGTCCCTCTTTGATCTTTAGGTTTTTTTGTTTCTCTTATCTTTGGGCTAAGCTTCTTTTGATGATTCTCCTTAAGGCTCAGATGGGTGTGTTGTTCCTTTTTGGGGTTGTGGTATTCCTATTACTGGTGAGGCTTTCCTCTTTAGTGGGGTTCTTTATGTTTAGCTTTGGGTCCTCTTTTCTGAGGTCTTTGTTTGTTGGTTGGGGTCCTCTCTAGTTTGTTCTTGTGGGGTTGCTCCTTTTTAGCTTACTTCTATGTTACAAAGTTATCTTGTTTCCTGAAGGTGTTCTATTAGCTGGGTGGTTTTCTCATTCCTAGTTATTGTTTCCTCTTGTTTCTGGTTTTTGGCTTTTGGTTGGGCTTCTTTATAGGCTAATCTTGAATCCCCGGATGTATTTCAACCTTAATCGCATTATGATGAGTCTGTGGATGGTTTTTGGTTTTAATATTTTTCTCCACAACTTGTTCCTAGTACAAAGGTTATCGAAGGATGCTACAGTTTCTTGTCTGGATGTTGTGTTGGCTTTCTCCTCAGGCCCTATGGAGGTGGGTTCCTTTCCTCTTGAGTTGGATTTGGATGGTGAAGGTTTTTGGTTCCGTCAGTTGTTGATCCTATTGAGGTGGTTGCTTCTCCTATGGATGTGGAGGTTGAGGGGGTTGGATTTTATAGGTTGCAACGCATTATTTGGTTGTGATATCCTCTCCAGTAGAGGGGAGCTCTCTCCTTTAGAGGTGGAGGCTGAGTTGGTTTCTGGTACCAGGTGAGCTTGTGTTGCAGGGATGGTGAGTTCTTTTGTTGTTCTACTGCCTTCCCTTTACCTCCATTTGTGGTGGGTTGTTGTTGCAAGATGGTTATTGGGATCCTATGGTTGTTTGTGGTGTCTAACTCCCTTACTGAGGTGGGTTTGTTGGTTTTGCAGGAGTTTTTGATTATGCATTTGATGGTGTTCTACACCATTAAGTTGGCTATCTTTTTTGGCTCTGTGGTGTTTCCCATGAGCAGTTGGTATGTTGATTCCTAGAAAATGCAGGTGGTTTCTTTATGTATCTAAGGGTTTCTAGTCTTGGTTAAATCTATGTTGTAAAGGGTTCCTAAACCCTTTCTTTTTTGAATGATGCAGCTGGTGTAGTTGTGTTTCATCTTTTTGCAGGTGCTTTTGGGTGCTAATTGTATGTGTTTTATCTTTAATGCAGCTTGCCTTCCTTTGATAGGGTAGCAGGTCCCTTCAAAACCATTATGTACTAGGTTTCAAGTCCCATCAAAACCTATTTTTTCCCATAATCAAAAACATAAAGGAATTAACAATATCAAGTTAGCATAAGCATGGTGTTGTTAAAATAATGAGACTTGGGGGATTGAGACTCATAAATTAAGTGATTTCACCTAGGAAACCAATCACCATCAAATAAGAAGATTAAGACAACTAAAAATATAAAAATCCTTACAAGGACTAGGGTTTTAGCCAAAGACATTGAAAGATAAACCCTAACAAAGAATATAGGCCAAAAGTCGTAAGGATCAAAATGATAAAATAGAACACTCCTATAGTTTCCCAACTCAAAGACTATTGCTTGTCTCTTTTATTTATCATCACAATATTTACTAATTTTTAGTATTTTTTTTGTACTTTTACTAAAGCTTTATCACATAGTGGCACAGGCCCACTAAAGAGGGGGAGAAAATTAAGATCAAATATTGCATACCTAACAATTTCAACACCGCAAGTTGTTCTCATTTTAGCATCTATGTTTGTTGTACTTTTTAGGACCCATGTTGATCATCTTTCTTAGCCTCTTTCCCAACCCAAATTCTATATTTTTATTTTAATATGTATCTATGTTTTCCATAGTGTTTTTTTAATGTTTTATATCAAAATTTTCCATTTTTTAATGTTTTCTATTCATTTCTATTTTTTTACATAATCACAAGTTTAAGTGTACTAACATCTCAAGAATATGTACAACTATACAAGCTTTGTTTCACCACCAAAAGTTATTTATTCTTTAGTTTTATTTGTTTGCAACTATTATTCACATAGTTTATCAAGCTTTCGATATTTAATTCCTAACTTGTGTTTCAAAAATAGCCTATTATATGATTTTGATTATGATTAGAGATTCATCTTTTCATGCTTCTAAACTACTTTTTAGCTCCAAGTATTCTCCTCCAATCTTATACAATACTTTATAGCATTCAACTCTACAACAACTCATTGATTTTTTTAGAATTCTTCACTTCCATTGTGATTCTATATACAAACCATTTATCTATAATTTCATGGGATGGCTAACTATTTTCTTTCACTTTTCTTGCTGATTTTGTATTGTATTATTCACTTTGTATTTCTATATTCTACATCTCCCAACTCTCTTCCATATATATAGTGATGATGTTAGATGCATTTATTATTTATTATTTTATTATTTATTTGTTACTCTTAGTTCTATAAGATCCTTAATATATTTTGTACATCACTACTCATGGATATTAAAAGATAGTAGTCTAAGTGGGACTTATATGTGAAATTAGGATATAAATTTAAGGGGTAGGACAATGACTAGGTCATTTTCCCAAGGAGAACAAAGGGACATGTGAACATGGAACTGAATTGGATAACAAGGCCATGAGAAGAAAGGGTGTTTCTAGCCAATCTAGAGTATTTAATGATGGCACTATAATATGGATAAGTTGAGTTGGGGGAAGAATAGTACCTCACATGTGAGAGATGTGGTATACATGGAGTGGCTATCACAAATAGAAATATATAAATGATAGGTTAGTGTCTACAAGTGTGCACTGAGGAATGATCCTAAACATAAATGATAAGTTGATAAGGTAATTAAAAGGAAATTAAACATATAGTAGTTAAGAGTGTGTTTGTTGTCTTTGATGGTTTTTCACATCTTGTGTTTCCATTAATGACAAAGGGGGAGATTCTTGAAAGTATGATGGTTTTATCATTGATTTCAATAGGAAGTATACTAACTGGTGTTGTCATTGATGTCAATTGTGTGTTGCATGATGAAGATGTCGAGGATATTAAGAAAATTATGAAAAAGAGGAAAATAGGTTAATGCAGGTTGTGCATTTATAGTTGAGATATTGAGGAAGTGTTGTGAGTACATGGAGCTATATTTTTTTTGTTGTATCAAAAGATGATTTGCAATGAATTAATGAGTTGAGATTATGTCTTTGGTACTTGGTTTCCAAGTGCTTTTGAGAAAATTTGAAAAAGTGAAATGTGTTCATAGTGTGCTTCGGTACCATACTCCACATTTATTTTGTATTGATCCTATTCATGTGCGGATCTAATATGTTGTTCATGGTTGTCATAGGTTTTTATATTCAGATTGTGGGTTTCTAGATCATTGTGCAGTATGAGATATTTTCATCAGTCTATGAACCAATCTTTCAGTGATTTTTTCTATGGCCTGGGAGAAATGTATTTGCTATGTGTTTCTTCATTGTTTGGCTTCAGGTTTTGCAGATTTGGGAAGTTTGTTATAATGTTTGTATCTTTATGTATTCAAGGTTTTACTTGTTTTGGTGCAGTATAGAGTGAGTATCATTTTTCAATATGAAAATAAGGTTTACTAGTTGTTTCTAAGATGAAGTACTTGTATGATGTGAGCTTGGATGTAGTATTTGATGAATCTCATGTAGTTCATGGATTCATTTATAGTGTTTTTAAGTAAATTCTATCATTCAAAAGTTTTGAATTTATTTAAAGAAGCATGTACATAATGATTATGGTATTTAGCATGGGTATTGGCTGAACTTGTGTTAGCACTACATGCAAGGCTTGTAAAAGCATTTTGAGGTGTGTTGGGATCTATTTGGGTCCTAATTAAGGATTCATGTAGTTTCCTTCATTCCTATCCACCATGGAAATGTTTAGGTGCGGGCCTATTTTGAATTTATATGTATAACAACTAGTTGCCAACACTGGATAAGGATTTTTGAGGTTGAGGTTAATATACATAAGTGTGGTTTTGTTGTGAGTTCAAGGCATGAAGTAAGTGAGAAGTAAGATAGATGCGAGATCAATGTGAGTGATGTGTGTGATACAAATTTGAGCAATGTAGTTTGAATTTAAAATGTTCGGGTTCCTAAAGGCAGTGAGCCAAAGGTATCTGAAATCTTCCATGCAATATTGCGGAAGTGTGCGAGAAATTGTGGTGTATTCCTTGTTGCATTGAGAAGCACTCTCTACGTAACATTTCTCTTCTATCTTCTTGTATTCTTTTTGTTAAAGTGAGCCCTGGTTGTGAGCCTTTTTGGATAGTGTGTCCTATTCTGGCAGTGAGTCTTATTGTATCCATTTTTCTATTACTTATATTGTGAGTTAATCCTTATCATGGTTTTTCCTTCATTGGGCTTTCCACATAAATATGGTGTTCTTTTATGTATGGTGTTTTTATTTCAGTTTTTTTAATTTTCATTTCATGTTTAATCATACTAATAGGATAAGGGTTTAATGAATGCATGTGGATCTAATTAAGTTGTTGAAGGTTTTGAAGCTTTAATTTTCTACAACTGATTCACCCCCCTCTCAGTTGTCTTGTTCATTCAATAGACCCAAAAGGCTTCTCCTTTGTTTTCATTCTCCATGTGTCATTCCTCATATGTTTTCAGTGTTCTACGAGTATTTGGGGAATGATGACAGTTCCAAGCTCTATTATAACACTATGGAAAAGACATACATTGACCCCAAATCTTTGGATCTCTTATGTGTTATCTTAGGATTGCATATGGGGGGAAACCTCCTTTCAATGACATAACTTCATTTGGAAACATATGTTTGGCATAGGGCTTTCTAAATAAGCTCTTGTGTATTGGCCTTTATCATCTTCTAATTTAAATTAATTGCTCACAAGATGGTGTTTATCAATTTCACTAAAGTGGGGGGAATTATGCCTCCCTCTCATTGATTGCATAATTACATGATTCTATTCAAAGTGTGGTATTCTTATTTCATGTGATGTGTCTTCTTGGTGGTGACATTGGGTTTGATTTCCTCCAAGAGTGTGACCTTTCTTGGCATATGACATTCCTCCTAGTGGTAATGTTATGGCTTGCATTCCCTCAAATAGACCTCTCTTAGTGGTGATATCAAGTGTGGTGTTCCTAAAGTGAGACCTTTCATGAACTAAGAAAAACGCCTTTAATTATCCTAATCCTATTGCATCTAAAACTAATTCCTAGCCACCAATAATAACATAACTTGTTTGTTAATGGTGCATTTATTTCATGAGTTTCTAGCATAACACATCTTGCTAGCCTTGTGAAACCTATGACCATTTTGTGTCGCACCTTATCAAATTTATCAAGGAGTATAAATTTTGGTATGCTTGACGTATTGGAGCCTATAGACCTGGCATGACTTACCCATTTTCCACCCTCTGTGAGTTTAGATCTTATAGACCTAGTGTGTCTTTCTCACCCTATAGCCTTGTGGATCACCTAGTGTATATTGGACTGCACTAACCCTTGTGAGCATATTTTTCATGGCCACTGAGCATAACACAACTTTCTTGCCAGTGGACCAATGTAAGCATGTTTGATGGACCTGACATAATATAACTTGCTAGTTCATCCCTCTTTGCATTAATTTTGGCATCGTATGATTGTGTATCTTGTGTTGCTACTGCATGCATGTGTCTCTTTGTGCCTTTATTGGTTTTCCATGAGATCTTTGATCTTGGGGGCTTGATCATTCTCCTTGGTCTTTGTCACCCTATCTTTCAAATAATTGTACAATTAGACCTCTCTTGACTTATTTTTCTACTTTAGTGTGATTTTAAGAGTGGGCTCATACTCACTAAAGTGCTGGCTAAATGTAGTGTAGGAAATTGTATACCTTTACAATTTCACACTATGTTTGCATCCCCTTAATTAATTGGACTTAGTTAAGCCTCTAATTGACCAAATTGTGTATTCCAAAGCCTAATCATTCATGTTTTTCGAAAGGGAAACCTTCATTAAACAATTACCAACATTAATTAAAATACATTGGAAATTGTGTGTCCTAGATTTACATCCTAGGACCTATTCACCCTTTAAGTGCCAATGGTGAATGGGTACCCTTTAAGTGTCAAGAACCAGTTTTTAATATATTTTTGGCAATATTTTAATGATTCAAATTTAAGTTTCAAATGTCGACTTGTGGAATCTATTTTTTGGGAAATTAGATAAACACCTATAAATACAGTTATTTTATCAATTCAAATCTAAGGAGAATAATTTAGCATTAAGGAAACCTCATAAGAACAAATATTATTGTCAAGAGAATTGAAGAATAGATTTATCAGTCATATACAATAACAATCAACATCATATCATTTTGTTAAAGTGTATACATATTCATTTCATGTTTTTGGAGCTAACATTGTGATGTAGGTTTGAAGCATTCAAGCATCAAATCAAGCAACCAATCAAGCCAATTCATGCAAGATAGAAGCCTTATAGTGATTTTTTAGACTTCAATCCTCTAAGGGAATCCATTAAGGGTTTGGTGAGTTGTGACATAGCATTGCTCATTTATTAATTCCTTCCAGTTATCATCATTTCACTATCAAGGTTTAATTACCAACATGGGGTTTGACTAAGGTAAACCCCCATTCACCCAAAAACAAACATTTTTCTTCTCTCTTTGTATGTGCAGATTTATAGGTGAAGGATTGAATATTGATCAAAGGATCAATTTTGCAAAGTTGTCAAAGTTGTCATCATTGTTTTCAAGCCACAAAAACTCATATTCAAATTTTATTTTCAGCTTTTCGATAATCAAACCTAGAGAAATTAGAAGCTTAGATATGGGATCTAAGGACTGCAAAATCATATTTTGGACCCCTACACTAGGATCCATTCACCTTAGGGAGAACCAATCCCGCTACAAAGCTCAAAACCTTCTTTTTAGGCTAGGTGCACACTATTCTTCCCTTCTCGGATCTTCCTACAAATTTTCATTTCTATTTTTGTTAGCATAATATTCTATATTTCAAATGTTAGAACATACAATTTAGTTTTTTAATGCATTTTAATTCATCTCCCAAAAGTGCCAATCAATCATTTTTGTTATAAGAAAACAATAAATTTCCCAAGTAGGGTTGGCTCACCTCAAGGTTGAAAGTCAATCCTATCCTTGGAAGATCTCTTTTTCTAATGAAATTAGGGAAAGTGTGAGTGTTTTTAAACCTTTAGATCATTCCATCATTTTAAACCCTCCAAACTCTCATCCATTTCTTGATGCTTCACTAAGAATTTCCCATTTGTCGATTATGTTTTGGATGGCTTTTTAAATTAATTCATGGTCTATTAATTCTTAAATATACATCCATATAATGAATTTAATGTTTAAGCCTTAATGTGAGGCTATCCTTTTAAGATTAGGATTTAGAATTCAATATGCCAAATGTTGAAACAATTAGATGAATTCAATATTATCACTAGTCTAATATGACCTAGATCATGTTTTTATGATCTATAAGGTTGTTAATTAAGAAATCATGATGGAGTAAATCTATTAAAGAAATTTCTTAAAAATAATCAATGGTCCATGGATGACTTTCCTCTTTTTGACTACTTGATATAATGTGTTCACTAAAGTTTGTATTATTGTTTCATGATGTTCCTATAGATATGGGTTATGTTATGGAATATAGTGTATTTTAATTGTTATGATTACCTATCAACTTATTAGACCTACACACATGTGTCATACACCAAGTGAAAGTTCTAATGTTCAAAATATTTATTTAATTACATTTAATTTAGATATTTTATCCTCATTAGAGAAATGGGGTGTCATACTTTGAGGTAACACTCTTGGTGATGCATTGAAACTATCTTAGAATGAATGTATAATAATTTATAAGAGAACATAATTTTTCATAAAATTATAATATTTGGGATCACTATGATCGATTCTATGAAACAAGAAAGTTAGTGATTATAGGGAACTCTAAAATTTTGAATTGGAATCTTCACCCACTTAAGACATCATGAACTATGATGTAGATCATGTAGAGAATTTTGACAATGACTAGAAAATAAAAATATCAAAGGAGAAACCAAACAAATCCATATATAGAGTTGCTCTTTTTCATGCCAAAAATTTCTCATTACAAGTCTAAACAAAATAAAAGGTTGCAATGACCAAAAAAGTGAAAACATTGAATGATAAAATGATCCCACACATATATGTTTAGCCTTGATCTTTTTCTTGCCAAATTTGAACAAAGCAAAAGGCTACAATGACTACAAAAGTGAAAATATTCAACAAGAAACCACTCCCATGCACCCATGTTTAGACTTATTATTTTTCATGCAAAATCTAAACAAAAAAAAGGTTAGAATTACTAGAAAAATGAAAAAATTCAGCTAGAAACTAGTCCCACACCCATGTTTTAGACTTTCTCTTTTCCATGCAAAATCTAAGAAAAAAAATGTTAGGACTAACAGAAAATTGAAAACATTAACAATGAGTTGCCTTTGAGCTGACTTTATGAAAAAATTCAACATATGTGGACCTTCACAAATGGATATCACAATTATTTTTTGAAACAATAGAAAATGGGGTATGCTTTCGTATGGTTAAGGACATAGAGCAAACCCACATTCCAATTACCTCATTCAAGGATAACCCTAGAGATCTCAATGAAAAAGAGAAAGAGATTTTACAATAAGGTAGTTCTAGGGGTTGATTGTAAACTAATGAGGGGTTCACCACCAAATTAGGACTTTAAAAGACAAATACAATGCAAGATGTAATTCTTAACCTTAATATGATGCAATCTTTCACTAAATGACCTAGAAATGCATGTAAAACAAAATAGAAAGTTACAAGATTAAATGTGTACACCTAGAAATCTGAACATGACTGATGCAGCTCTAAAATGTTGAAACCAATGACTTTAATGCTGATTGGGACTCATATGCAAGGTTGGATGAATCAGTCCCAGATCTGGGTTTCTATGCAAAAACTAGAATCTAGCAAATGGGTGTCTAAAACTGCAAAAACCTAAAAACTGACCTAAACTAGGACTCATATGCTAGAATTGACATATCAATCTAGTTAGGGTTTTCTAAAACTTCAAAGTCTGAATCTGGTCTTCAAGATCTTCTTTGTGTTTCCCAATTGATTTTTGGATCTAGAACCTTGATTTACAGTCTATAGACGTCCTCCAAGTATCTCCAATCCAAGGTGACAACTTTGACAATTTTGAACACTTTGAAGACTTTCTCTAAACGGGCTCTTCAATGTGTCTTCATCCTAAACCTACAAATTTAACACACTAAAGAGGGGGGGAAATGTTATTTTGTTAGGGGGAAGGGGTTTTCCTTGGTCAAACCCCATTTTTGTAATCAAACCTTGAAAAGAAATGAAATAGGAATGGAGAATGATGAATAAACAAAATATAATGTTGTAACTCACCAAACCCTAGCAATAAAGTGTCACAAACATGTGTGAGATGGCTCCAATGGATGTAGATCTTGACTCTTGCTTGAATAGGATAGATCTTTAATGAAATGCTAGCTTGAATCATAAAACCCTATATCACAATTGTTAGCTCAAAAACAAACATGACGCATGAAAACTTTGAAATGATGCTTGATGCTTGAATAATGCTCTAAAATACTCGATAATCTTCTCTTGAAGACTCTTGAATGCTCTTGTAAACACTTGAATGCCTTTGTGAACTCAACCTTGCTATAAGGATGCTCATTCAACTTGCTAGGTCACTTGATTGCTTTCTAGGATGAAAATGAGTGAAAGAAACATTTATTTATACTTAATTATGAAAAAAATCCTGAAATTACAACACTACAAGCTGGCATCAGATCTAGGAGGGTAAAATCACATCCATAATTTGAATTAATTTTGATTTTTACCCACATGGGACTCATTCGTCCAAGGTGGCATATGAGTCCCACTAGGCATAAATTATGGGACCAACTTTAAGAATTCATAGAAAGGTGTAAAATCAGGTTCGAGACCCAAAATCCTAGGTGGGACTCATATGCTCAAGGTGGCGTATGAGTCCCAGATCACTAAATTTGAGCTACACAACCTAAAAATAGTTGAATTATGATTGGATGTTGATTTGTGTCGGGATTATCCTTGAAAAGATGTATTAAATGAGGCTTGTGGATGCAAAACAAGGCCAATTAAAGCATAAAGAAGCCCAATTATTTACGAAAACCTTAGAAAAGTGTGAAAGTGTGTTACAACACTTTACAACACTCCAAATAAGGCACATATTGGTTAAAAGAGGTTTATTAGGTTCAGTTAATTAATAAAACCTTAGAAAAGTGTGAAAGTGTGTTACAACACTTCACAACACTTTAGTAAGGTACCATTTAAGTTCATTAGTTCACAAGGGCCCAAGACCTAATGTCAATGTGTTAAACACATTACAATACTAAATCAAGGCAACATTAAGCTCAGTTTTACAAGGAAGGCCCAAACAAGCAAGAAAAATTAAAAGGGACTATTTTTTCATCGCCACATTTATCCCCCACTTTAGTGAGAGGATGAAATTTCTTCAAACTCACGCTAAAGTAGACAAACACACATCAAGAGGGGTCCTAGTGCACCAATTTTGGTAATAAAGGATGACAACGATCAAGAGAGGTGATTAAGACCCATAGATCAAGATTCCATGGCAAACCAGCATAGGCAAAACATAACACATATGATAATGACATAAAGAGAAATAACAAGGCACAAGCATACACTACCAAAGACAAAATAGAAAAGAATAATAAAAGAAAAATAGGGGTGGATCAAGCTTCAACCATTTGTCCATGAAGATGTGGATTAGATCTAGAATTTTTTTCTGAAAAATGCATTCTCACTCTGACACAATGGAACTTCAAGTTATTTGTTGGGTGAGTAATCCAAGAAGGTGAGACACATACACACATGGCTGGTATGTGGATATGGGAAATTCATGCCTCGAATCGGCTTCCTGTCAAACCATACCAAAGTTATACCTCCTAATAACTTTGATAAGATGTCATGCAACAATGAACTTTGAGCTTCATGAGGCAAGAACAGCTTTGTATGCTTGGAACCCATGAACAAACTAGATGGCTCCATAAGCATGCAAAGTGTGTTATGCAAGGTTGCCATATAACTAAAAATGCAAATGTGAAAATAAGGAATGTTCAAAGGAATCTTGCTTAGTTCATACAAGGTCTTAACTTAAGAGAAATTGTGCCTAATGTCTCCAAGAGAGGACCAATCAAAGAATAGAAGATTCACAACTTAGGGGATGCAGTGTGTCACATCAAGCCACTAAGAGGAATGTAATACGCTAAGATAGATCATTCTCTTGAGTGACATCACACCCAATGTTAACCACAAAGAAAAAAACATGTCGCATGAAATAGTAAGACTACACCATGAACCAAAAGAAAATGCAAAAGAGTAATGCCAATTTATTCCCCCACTTTAAATAAATTGCTAAACACCATACTGTGAGCAATTACTTTAAAGTAGAAAATAATAAATGCTAACAATAAAGAAGACATGAGAGCTAACTTGGAAATCCCTATGCCAAGTCATATGTTTCAAAATGAAGCTACGTCATGCAAAAAAAAAAGGAAAAAAGAGGGGTTGCCCCCAAAAATGAAAATCCAAACACACATAAGGGATCTACGGATTTGGAGTCAGTATGTTCTTGCTACAATGTTTTTAAAGGAGATCAGAATTGTCATCATTCCTAAAATGCACATAGAACTAGAAGAATGACACAAAGAGAGTGAAAACAAAGAAAAACCTTTTGAGACAACATGGAAGAGATATGAATGTCTTGACACCTTGCATCATCCTCAAAAGGAAAACAAAAGACAAAGAAAAGAGAGAAAAGTAAAGGAAAAGTTTTTGGGTCAACATGGAAGAGACATGAATGTCTCAATGCCTTGTGTCATCCCAAAATGAAAACACAAGACAAAGAAAAGATAAAAGGTGAAAAGTAAAATATTTATGACATATAGAAGAATGAAGGTACAAATAGAGGAATGTCACAAAGAGAGAGATACATAAAATAGAACATCATAGGGATCACATTAAGCAAATGCAATCACACAAAAGAAAAAGAAATAATGCAATGAAACTAGTAAGGAGCATGTGAGTAAACCTAAAGCAGGTCGTATGCATCCCAATCATGTTCATTGTATACCAAAGGTAGACAACTAACCAAAGTGAAAATGGAAAGTGTTTAACTAAGGCCATCACCAGGTTCAACACTCTTCTTAGGAGAATTGTCATTTAAGCTCATAGAAGAAGAAAACAATGTATTCAATTCATTATGCATTTCCTCATCAATTTTAGTAATCTCCTCATCATCATATAAATTAATCACAATAGCAGGTCAAATAATAATGTCTAAAGAAGTGTTCATCTCTTGTTGTGGTTGCATTATAGGATGCATTGTTTCAGTTGAGTTTGGATCTTGATTTTCTTTGTTTATTTATTCATGTAATCTGTGACCAAGGGCACGAAGTCTATGCCTACGCTCTCTAGCACCTCTATTTCTTTTAGTTATATTTTCAAGTTATGTTTGTGTAGTAGCGGATTGATCAACCATATGTTTCTTTTCTTCCCCAAGGGTTACAACGGAAGGAACCATGAGAGGTTGTTCGACCACTTTCTTTTTGACTTTGTAAACTTGTTTTATTCTAGGACGCATGATGGTATTGTTTTCATTGTCTCTTGGTTTTTTATAGGAAGTAGGTAAAGGTTTTTTCTTAGGTTGGTCTTGGTTATTTGGAATCTCTTTAGGTTCAATCATGCTTTCATCAAGGATGGTAGGCTCAGTTGTAGGTTGAGGCATGTTTCAAAGGGATAATTTTGCTATTTTATTTGCCTTGAACTTTTGATAGGATTTGAAAAATAAGTCTTCTCATGGTTTGATAGGTTCTATAGGCTCAAGCCAAAAGAAATCTAAGGAAAATTTTCCATGGAAGGACAATAGGTTAAAGCCACTATGATGGACATGAAGATTTTATTGTCAAAGGGAAACTTTAAACATTTATGTACAACTGAAGGGACTGCATTTATGGAGCAAAGCCATGGATAGCCTAGCTTCATTTGAAATTGGTTAGACTATGGGATGATGGAGAATGAGATATCTAATGTTTTCGGTCCTTTTTGTAAAGGAAGAGTGATCAATCCCATTGTAGGGCAAGCGAAACCATTGTGTGTCTTGATCCATGATTTTGATTTATCATATATATCTTGATAGATTTCATGCGGAGGTAAGAATTCCTTGGCGATCAGGTTCTCTCCACAGATGGGATCTGTTAATATCCCATTAGTGGGTTTTTCATAGATTCGGTTGGCTATGTAAAGAGGACCATCAGGTGCATGTTTAAGTATATATTTAGAGGAGAAAGCAATCTCGAGAGGCTTTTTAGTTTTGCCCTTACGAGGAATGATTTCTATCACTCCTACCATATCATCCATAGGATCATGTTGAATAGTATCATTGTTATCACCATCCTATCAACATTCATCACATCATTCTTTGTAGTTTCACTAGCTTTGATAAATGAAATGTTATGATTGGGCATAGGGTTGGTAAAAATTTGCAAGTTTTGATTAGGAGGGGCAACAAACTTATTTCCTTGATCAGTAACACCTCCAACAAAAAGCTAATTGGAATCAATGAGGTCTTGCACAAGATATTTAAGATGCTTACAATGTTCTGTATCATGTCCATTTTTCAGTGATAATGGCAGTAAGAATTTGGTCTATAGTTTGTAGGAAATGGTTCATTACGATCAGGTGTTTTAACAAGAGGAAATGTAATAATCTTTTGTTCTAAGAGTTTTGACATTGTGTTGTGGAGGGAATCGGGTAAGGGAGTGAATTTCCTTTTCATGTCCCAATAGCTAAAGGGCATTGTGGCTTTAACAGCAGCTACTTTCTTATTGACATTTTGAGTTGTTTGATGAGGGGATTGAATTGAAGGAAACCTTTATTCTCTTTTCTAAAAGGTTGAGAATTATTTTGGTTTGTTTGCTTGGACTTCTTAGTATGGCCAGAGGTGGATTTTGCATCACGACTACTAACTGAGTTTTGATAATCACAGAGGGTAGTACATAAGTGCATGAAGGAGAGAAATTTCATCATTGTAAGTTTGTCTTTTATCTTTATTTGTAGATTCTCTATGAAAATATTTTGAAGGTGAGGTTCAGGGACCTTGACATCAATTTGGGAATAAAGTGATTAGTAGCGTGAGATAAACTCATCTATCTTTTCTTCTTCTTTTTTCTTACATCTCATCAAATCTGCCAAGGTCATCTTAGGATTCATATGCACTTGGAAATGGTTGAAAAATTCCTTAATGAGTTCATTGAATGAACGAATTGAGTTTTTCAGTAACGAAGAAAACCATTGTAAGGCAGTATCTTTCAAGGACCTAGGGAAAATCTTAGCCAAGAGTTTATCATTAAGGAAAAAGTTGCTACATAAGGCAGTATAAGTAGTAACATGGTTAGAAGGATCTCCCTTTCCTCCATATTTCTCAAATCTAGGCACCTCTACACCTTGTGGCGTCGGTGTTCATAATAGCTCCAAAGATAATGAGCTACTTTTGACATAATATGTAGGTGGGTCATTTTAATTTTGGTTGATGGTGTAAATTTATTTTTAAAGGGATGAAAAGATTTGAAAGAGTTGATTTATGAGGGGGTCATTAGTTATATTATGAGAGGGAGGTGAAAAAGGTGAAGGTGTGTATGTGTTCGAAGGACAAGTGAATGGAATGCTTATAGGTGGTAAACTGGTAGGAGATATGTTGTGTGATGCCACAAAGGTACTATGGATGCTAGTGGAAATACTCGAGGAAGGAATCACATGACTAGTTGGTTGCATTGTTGTTGTAACATGGGGGTTGGTATAGGTAGGAATAGAGGAAATTGTTGTGGGGGGAGGAATTTGAATTCATCCTTGGCTTGTGACATTGTTCGTAGGTAAAGGACAACTAGTTTTTGAGGGGAAGTGTTTTCCAAAGATTTGAACTATGTTTTTCACAACGTCAAGTCCATCTTCACTTTCAAGCATGCGATGAATGTTATCTATGGTTAGGATGGTAGTATTTTAAATGTTCTTAGTACTTATTTTATTTTGTAAGTTTTTTAGGTCTTCATGAATTTGAATTATGTTTTCTTGTAGAACACTACCAGCCATTGTTTTAGCAAGTGTCACACTACTTGAAGGCATATAATTGTTAAGGGTATGGTCCATACCTAGTGTACTAGTACCAATACTAGGAGTGAAAGAGCTAGACAACCCAAGATCCATGATGATTGTGCTATCATGGGATGACATGATTCTCGAACTTTGTCTCACTATAGTATTAGCAATAGGACACCAAATACTCATGCAAGGATACTAAATGCAAGATAAATGCAAATGCAATCTAAGATAAGAACAATGAAATGATTATAATCGAAACTCTGTAAATTGAAACAAAATGGTATCAACAACAAATAGGAGCACATAAATAGAGCTTTGAATTTTGAAAAATGTAGTGCATAATCTGCACTGGGATTGATTCACCTAGAGCAGTGTGTTAGGTCTCAAAAATGCAGGTTTTGAACCTTAAGAGGGTGTCAGTGTCTTAGTACATTTTTGGCTAACAAATCAGGCGAGTATTATTGATAACCCCCTACTCTTTAGGCTCTGCGAAACCTAGGTGGGTGTACCCAAATGATAGGGAAGATTTGAAGGCTTAGATATGGTCTCTAATTTGGGAAATCTACTCACAATGGCATGCAGGAGTGAACTAGATTCAAGGCTAATAATTAATTCCTATTGTGAATGTTTTGAGAATAAAGTGTATAAGTACAATTTGTATGAGAATGTTCTAAACTTGACCAGTTCCTAAATCTATTGGGTGAATGGAGCTGAGGGGTGGATGATGGTGATGGAGACAGATATGTAAGATAGGTAGATCTACTCCTCAGCTTAACTCTAACTGTTGCACACTTTTAGATGTTTGCACCTTGTACAAATGTGTAGATTAGTCAGTTACTATACTCTTCTTTATAAATCTTAGTGTTATCCTCCCAAATTACTGTGATAGCATGAAAGGATTTTTAATTCTTAGCTTGAGGGAAACCAATCAAAATAACCACTTCAAAAGGATTTTAATCCCTGGCAGGAACAAATTAAAATGAATTACTTGAAAGGATTTTAATTCACTCTAACTAGAACCCAATCAAAACGATCACAAAACAACAACAAATATTTCCTAACAAATTATATAAATTTGAATAACTTAAAAGAACCACTTTGGAGATAGCTTAAAAACACATAAGAATGAAAATCAACACAACAGTTGAACATTGGAAGTAAATCACCAATTATAAATAGTCTTCTCCATTATATTCCTTCAAAAGATGTATATTAATAACATAAGTCTTTGAGATATAGAAATGGATAGATGGAATAAGAAATACTAATGCAACCTATCTATTACTACTAGTGATAATGATGATGATCCAAAACTAGGATTTTCTTTCCCCTTTTATATGGGAAGCAACAAGCTACAGGCCCGTTCACAAACACTTACATCATTTGATAACTAAAAACTTGATTAATATAAACATAAAAAAATTAGTAGTTTTTCAGTGGATGCAACATGATCTATTAGTCTCTAGCAAGCACCCATGATCATCTAAGACCTATTCAAGTTTCATCATCCATGATAATGCACCCACAGTTGTCGAACTTTGATATCCTATCACTCCTTACTTGGCCCATGCGATGAATAAGTTAACCTTAGACAAATGTTCAATATATCCTATCTTTGCATACGTATCTACATTGTGTATGATATCTTTCATTGCATACTCAAGTTCAATGATTTGTCCTAGCTGCACATGTGTTTTTTTGAGCACCTCATCTTCATCATTAATTGCATCAAGGGCCATTGGTAGATACTGAACTATCTCTTCCTTCCATATATCCTAGTCTTTTAAGTCTGTTTCCTCAAAGAAATTTGGCAGAGCCATACTTAGTGACTGATTGAAGTCACCCAATTCTTGTGTCAGTATGTTACGCAAGTTATCGTGTGTGTCCATAAGTTTTTGATATTCTTGAAGTACACTTTTTCTTTCACCTTTCTTCACCTTTATCTGTAGTTCCATCTCCTTCATTCTGTCACATAACCTATTATGTTCTTGTAAAGTTGCATATTTTTTGTCATGGATAACCCAAACTTTTTTGGCAAGTTTAATCATATCATCAAACCTCTTACACACAAACCCTAATGTCATCTCAAATATAGTAGTTTTTAGTTTTTTCTTTATTTCCTCTTTCCCTTTCTAAATTACTTGATATTTATGCTTCCAATAGGTAGTCTTAGACATTTCCTCAAGCATATTCCTTTAACATTCAATAAACGGTGAGTAGAGTTCAGAGGAGGAAGGTAATATATCTCTATAGTTGATCACTTCTTGTTTCAACCTCTCATTTTCATTAGACAACCCCTTATTGTCTCTGACCAATTTCTGAATTTTAGCTTTGGTAAACTTATCCGCATTCATATTCAGATCTCCAATTTTCATAGGGTTTGTATCCCCTAATCTCTATACTAGTAGGTGACAAAAGATCTGATCAAGATTATTGATAAGGGAAAGCCTCTTTCCTGGTGGGTATAGAGCCCAAATCTACAAAGTAGTTGTAGAGATGGAAAATGTGCAAGTTCATTTTGGCACACTTGTCTCTGACTACTAACAATGCTTCCTCACTCTCTCAGCATTTCATCATAATTCTATCCCTTAATCTAATGAATCGTCATTTATCTGATTAAGTCTATCACCTCCTTTGATTAAATTAATCAATTTAATTTAATTAACCTTACATTTCTGTTTAATTAAATAAATCATTTTATTTGATTAAATTCTCTAAATTCTTCTTATTAAATTAAATAAATTAAACCTTATTTGATTTAATCTAACATGTTCCTTCTTGATTAAATAAATCAAATCATTTATTTGACAAATCATTTCCTCTCAATTCTTGACTTAAATCAATTCATAAATCTAAGTCTAAATTGTCAAATCACCTAATTCTTCATTAAATTAATCAAATCCATGATTAACTTAATCCTTCTCACTAAGATCCTCTAGAGAATGCAAGTTGCACAATAAATCAAATACTTTGATTTATTAATTCTTCTATTTTCCCTCACAAAGCATCAAAAGGGAATATTCCCTCATTTGAATTCAAAAAGGCCAAGTGGACTTGGTCCTTCCAACAAGGCATTCAATTCCTCTTACATGTCCTTGACCTTGAACCAAGTGACATTTACTTCACTTCTCTTCCCCCTTCAACAAGTCAACTCACCATTTCAAATTCAAATTTATGCATTTACCATGCACATTGGCAAAAATGTGCTCATTCCTCATCCAATCACATGTGGACAAGTGGCACAATGCCATTGGATTCTCTTTTGTCCCACATTGCTTAATCTTGCTCACTTCTTCCAAATAGAAGTCTATAAATGAGAGACTCTTCCTCTCATTCAAGCATCCACAATTTGAGTAAACTTACTATACTCAAATCCATCTTCATCCACAATTCACATGCAAAGTTACTCTCTCCAATTGAGAACTATTTTTTCTCATTTCATCCAAGCATCCACCACATTTTCATATTTGCACCAAGGTTATGCTCAAATCTCTTTGGAGATTTGACCATTTCTTCATCATTCTACATTGCAACATAGGAATTGGGAAAGGGCCAATTGTAACACATCATTGGCACCAATTCCCCCATAAGATCATCATTCTATTGGCTAGATTAGGAATTACTTGCATATTATTTAAGTTTTGCTCTTCATTTCCTAATATTAGTTTAAATAGGTGGATTTCATGGGGAATCCTTCATATTTGCATGCATTTTGATCTAACACTAACAATGTTTGTTGTCCATGTGCATTTCAAGGTTTAGGGGTTCACATTTTGGCGCTAGAAGGAGGGCTATCTCACATTTATTACGTTTTTCTTCAAAATTCCACGATTTTTTTCACATTTTTTTCTCATATATAGGAAACTGCATTGCGGGTAGTTCATGTGGTCCTGTATTGCACCGCGGACTCATATGCGGCGTTGTCTTGCACCACACCCCTAGAAACCCATGGCACCATATAGCACCCCAATTGCTTCCCGCCTTTGAAATTTGAAAATTAGCCAACTTTCACTACTTCCAAACTCCACCGCACCCGTAATCTATGTTTCTGCTGAGCACCGCATACATTCAACCACGTGGCACTGTATAGCACTGCCTATTTTTCTAAACACCACCACACCCACTAAACAGCACCGCACCTACTAAATTCCATCGCAAGAACAATCTGTTTTTAAAATTTGAATAAATTTTTAACTTTTTAGCATTAACTTGGTTTGTTGTATTATTGCTCTCTAATTTTTCTGTCATTTTGCAGGTTGGAGAAGAGGAAAAGCAAAGAAATAAGTCCATCATGATACCATGTTCACAAAACCAAAGTGTTCCTAAACACTAAAAGTGTTCTTTAACACTCCTTAAGAAAGTTTGTTAAATATCTTTGGCCTTAGGAAAACTAATTTTACTTTGGGTTTAAAAAGAACAAGCAAACTTTTTTATATGGCACCATGTTTAGTTTTCTACAAAGTGTTTTTTAACACTCTATAAAGGATTTGATAAGTTCTTTGATTTTAGGACACTAGTTTTACTTTGGGTTCTAAAAATTAAAAAAATCAAATTTCTTTTCAAAAGTTGTCAAGGGGCTAAAAAGAACTTTAGGCAAACACACTAGATTTTGTTTAAAAGGTAACAATTGAACAAGGCAAACTCACACTTCATTTTGGTGCTTAAAAAGAAGTCATCTTTGCTTTGAGGTTTAAAATGAACAAATGTTTTCCATGTTTTGCAATCTTTTTTATAAATTAATATTATCTAAAATGTGTAAGCGCTTCTCTCGCTCTTCATTGCGATCTTGAGAATCAAAAACATTTTGGTAATACTAGGTTGTTAGAAATATTGCCTCCACATTTCAATTTGGGCACTTAAAATTGAACAAAACATGAGAGTGTGAATAAAACTTATTGTGAGTTTTCTTCCTAAGTCGATTGAACTACGAATAATGTTTTTTCGCTATAGTTTATCTTAGAGGGCCTGCCTTGTGGAAAAAAGTAATCACCCAAGGGAACGACCCAACCAGGAACACGCTAAAGCCAAGCGACTTCCAACCGGTATATAAGTGTGGATTCTTGAGGAAAGTTCAAGAATCACGAGGATTATTCTGACGAGATGGACAAGAATGAACTCTCATTGATGTTGGATAATCCCCCATGAACGGAATGCCCGAATTAGAACCCCTTGTTTAGAAAAAGGCCAAAACCTTGTCTATCTTGGTTGTGCAAAAGGTCATGTCCTTTGAAGCTGCCCCACATTATACATGTGGTCTTGTTGTGGAAATGGAAAGTATGCCATGGTAGATTCATGTGTACTAATGCTTGGCTGACCCAAATAACTGAGTACTGTGGAGGGGAGCCAATGTGGTCAAGCATTTATCCATTCGCACAAGATATGCTCGGCTGAATTTATCCAAGTGGGAACCCAACAAGATATTGCCTCATCATCCTAGGAGTGTAAAAGTGCTTGGAAAGAATACGTTGCTTGATCTTGAAAACGTTTGAAAGACAAACATTCACAAAGACCTTCAAATTTCAAACCCCTTGTGAGAAACAAATACTCTTGATGATTTGGACACTCTTGCTTTCCCTAGGGATCATATTCCTAGAGGTTTCTAAGTACACAAATTTTACCATCATTTGTTTTCAACAAGGTTAAGCATAAGGAACTGTTGCCCTATTTTCCTCAATTTCCACACAAAGGACCTTGTGGGATGAGAAAGAAAGTGCGACACTAGACATATAGTTTGAAACCCAAGCAAGCAAGTGTCTTGGATAAAAATAATTTCATTAAACTAAGATAAGAGACAAATTGAACTTCATGTGTGTTGTTTCCAATTATTTCCCACAAGGTCAAAATCCCAAAGCCAAAGTTCAAGAAAGTTAGTCTAAAAATCCATGAGCAATGCCTTGAGATGCTCCTTGAAGTAAGGGTAAGACTTGTATACAACTTCTACAAAAAATCCTCAAGGAATAATCTAGTGTTGTATGCATTTTATTGTCAACAAAATCCTGAACTTTTTGAAAGGTTTGCTTTTCTCCCATAGGAATTCTAGCATGTTCTTCAATATCGAGGTTTTATAGAGAGAGTCGTGTCTAGGATAAGGTTCAGGATCAAAGCTGTCATTCTCATTTTTTCCTCCATCAACCAAATCTCATTTCATCATCAAAATCTTTTGTGAACTCTAGAAACAATCATCATGCTAAACTTAGAGGGCTAAATCAACATCCCCTATCTTGGCTTAACGCACCTAGCCAAAATAGTCTCAACCTTTGGACAAACTTTTCTTTAGGATAACGCAGCTTCCTAAAGTCTATTAGTTCACAATTACATTGGCTTAACACACTTAGCCAATTCATCCATTTGTGCAAGTTCCCCTAAGATAACACAACTTCCTAGGGAATACAACTTCACAACAATCATGTTTGACTTAACGCATCCAGTCAAATTATCACAATAAATCAATTCAAAAGCGCTTACAAGTTTAGCATATACCTTCAAAAGTTCTTCAAAAGGTTTTCACTCACTCATCCCATCCATTTAGCCCATCACCGTTACCACCATCTTTTGATCTTTTAGCTTCCCTAGTTCTTCTCTTTTGGGCCTAAAAGGTTAGGATTGAACAAATCCCTATTTTTTATGGTCCAAACAAGATCTCAATACAAGAAGAACATGGAGAACATCAGAGAAATACCAAATTCTATGGAAATAAGTTAGTTAGACTTTGAAGTAAACCTAGTGGGATCAAGTAATCCCCCAAGCAACTCTCCCTTATCATCACAAAATCCTCAAGAGGAGAGTCATCAAGAGGATATCACGAACGAAGATATAGGGATGACACAATCTGAAATCATGGAGATGGTTCAAAATCCAAAGAACCACAAAATTTTTCAGTGCTATGTTCAAGTACCTAAATACACTAGCGAGAGGAGGGGTCCTTCCCCCTCTCGACCTTGACGCAAGTACTAGTATAGATGTGCCTATTCCAAATGCATCCCCGATGTCAAATATCAATCAAGAAGTACCTTGCACCACATCGACCATCACACTAACCTCACCGAATGTGAACAAGGGGAGTGCCATGTTTCAAGAATTGCAAAAATATCACCTTGTGGCTAACAAAGAAGCAGTCATCACCACCAAACCGATTACGTCTGTTCTGAAAAATCCATCCCACCCCTATGTCCTGCTCACCTTCCATAACCACATTGGCCCATCTTCATTCCGTGCAACACTATCTTGTCAAACAAACATACAAACTTCTCTACCGCTTGAAGAAGGAAGCTTGTTTGAAACAATTGGCGTTGTAAATCCTTTTCTCCAAGGTAACATTCCAACCCTTCCCCCATTTCCATTCACAACCACATCACCTCTTGGATTGGGTTTTCCTCCTATCAACATCAATGGTTTCTCAGAACCTAGCAATCTAAGCATCACACCTAATTCCCTCTTCTCGCCCACATCATCACAAAAACAAGTGGCAACCATTCAAGCCACTACCATAATTGGTCCTCAAATATCCCAAAGCATGCCATCTCAAGGACCAATCATCTCAACCACCCCTCCAACAACCCAAATCCCAATCACTACCACAATCCCTCCACCTGCCACAATAGTTGGCATGATTCCTATTCCACCACCTATCCCACCAAAAGCCAATACACCAAACTCCAAACTCATTCATCATGCTAATCGAAACCCTTCAAAAGGCCAACCAACAAAGAGTACTCCAGCAAAAGCAACAAGCTCAAGCACAAGCTCAAGCCCAAGCCCAAGCCCAACAACAAGCCCAAGTGCAAGCACAAGCTCAAGCCCTAGCCCAAGCCCAACAAGAACCTCAAGCTCAAGCCCAAGCGCAAGCCCAACAACAAGCACAACCACAGTACCAAACACAATTGCAAGCGATCCACCTACAAGCCTACCAACAAGCCTTGCAAGATTTTCAATCACAGCAACAAGCTAAACAACAAGCTTTGTTGGCACAATAGCAACTCGACCAACAACAAGCATTGTTGGTGCAACAGCAGCTAGACCAACAGCAAGCTTTACTAGCTCAACGGCAGATTGACCAACAGCAGGCTTCATGGGAACAACAACAGATGGACCAACAACAAGCATTGTTGGAACAACAACAACAAGATCGACAACGAGCGTTGTTGACACAAATGCAAGCATACCATCAGGCTTTGAATGCACAAACGAGCTTGCAACAAATGCCCACTAGTACTCTCCCCACCCATCAAACACCTCTAACACCTCACAACTCATTCATCCCACCTCCCGATCTGAGCAAAGATGTCGCAACACAAATCAAACTACTTTTGCAGCAAGTGTTGGACTTACAAGTAGGAAAAACCACAAAAGACACTAGGCAATTTGTGCCCTTATCCGTTCGATAGGAGTCTCACCATGGTATCGTTCCTAAAGGGATTTGAGATCCCCAAGTTTGACAAATACAATGGAACGGGCAACCCTAAAAACCACGTCAGGGAATTTCAAGTGCACTGCATGGAGGTCGCATATGATGACACGTATCTAATGCGACTCTTCCCTTGAAGCCTGATTGGTCCAGCCATGGAATGGTTTTCTCACCCACCCACAGGCATTAAAACATTCGAGGAAATCGTGGAAGCCTTCCTTAATAATTACACCTTCAATATGGGTGCCAATGTTAGTTTGGAAGAACTGTCTGCACTCAAATAACGAAAAGGAGAGCTATTCGCATCATTCTTGCAAAGATGGTGATCCAAGGCCAATCAGAGCAAGTGGACCATGCCAGAGGAACAACAAGTTTGCACCATCATAGCCAATCTAGATGAAAACTTGGCATTCTACCTAAAGATGCAGTGCATCACATTGTACGATCAACTGATTCCAAAGGTGCTCAACATTGAAAGAGCCCTTACCACACAAGGAGGCGCACCAACATTCACTCCACCGTAGGATAACCGCTTGTCTAAAAACTACAATGATAAACCTCAAACATGGTAAAGCAATAAAAATATCACAAATGACAGCGTGGTCGATGCTAAAGTGGTCATCAGTGCCCCTAAGTAGAATACTCAAAACTATCATCAACCACAAAATCATAATCACAACAATGTGCAGAATAATGCGGTAGTAGCATAGCCACAACCATCTTCCACCAATTAAGTCAAAAATTTGGGTAATCAAGGAGTACCACCTCCCCACAACAATTTCCCCCCCAAGAGGAAGTTCACAGCTCTTGGTGAATCGATTGAGTCTATAATGAAGAAGCTAGTCAAAGAGAATCTAATCAAAATTTCTAAATTTGAGCAGTACACGGAACCTATGACCAAGCCGCCATGGTATAATGAGAACCTCCTTTGTGACTTTCACAAAGTCAAAGGACACACCACCGCCAATTGCATGAGACTCAAAAACATCATCCAAGACCTCACTGAGGACTAGGTCATCAACATCAAGCAACCGATCGGAAACTAAGACCTGAAAATATACATGAATCCGATGCCAAATCATAACCAAGGGAACAATCAAGGGAATAACCAAGGGAATAATAAGGGCAATCAAAATTATGCTAGTGCTAATCTAGTATACGAGGAGATAGTTGGATGCGTTGACGAAATGGTCACCGTCATAAATATCAAGGGAGCCAACAATGACTGTGGAGTCACCACATGAGGCGAAAAAGTTACCATCGTTGGGGCACCTACTAAGACCCCCATTTTCAATACAAAGGCCATCCCCTATGATTACAATGTCATTGACCAGCTGAAAATAACACCCGCCCAAATCTCCATCATGGAACTACTGAAAATCTTCACTACCCATAGGAAGATCCTTGATGAAGCACTAGTTGCATCTACCGTTGCCACTACCCTTGACACAGAGCAATTTTAGGCTATGGTGGGTAACATCATTACCCCAAATCTCATTACATTTTTGGATCAAGATTTCCCTCCACAACCATCTCATAACCGTGCACTCCACCTCCAAGTCCTAATCCACAAAAAGAAATTCAAACGAGTCCTGGTAGATGGAGGTGCAGGCCTTAATATTTGTTCTTTAAAACTCATAAAGAAATTGGGATTCACCGAGGATTCCATCAACAAGAACAAAAGCATCACAATAAGAGTGTATGATGACCAAGAAAGAGTGTCCCAGGGCACTATCAAAATCCCCATCCAAGTGGGGCTGACAACTATGGAAACCACCTGTCAAGTCCTCGACCTTGACCTACCATACAACATCCTCCTGGGACACCCGTGGATACATAGAATGAAGGCAGTGGCCTCAACTTACCACCAATGCATCAAGTTCTCACATCAGAATGAGGAGGTCACTATATATGGCGATCCCGAACCCTTTGCCTACTGCAAAAACTTGGAAGCCAAATTTTATAAGATCCCTCAAGTACCCAAAAATGATGAAGTACCGTCTACTTCATACATAGACCTAGCCAATCTCACCTCAACTTTTGCGACAAAGACACTCGCCATCCCCAACATATCTGAGATTAAAAACATGATCCAGGACAATGGATGTGTTGATTATAGAATGAAGAGAAATGCTTTTGTTGTAGGAGAGTTACCACAATCTCCTAGGTCGCACGGACAACCCCAGCCAGTTCAAACACCTATCTAAATTGTTAGAGCAGAACCATCTAGATTCCACCATTGGGGGGTTCTCAGTCAGGAGAATTTGGATGAGGAGGACATCTTGAACACACTATACGAAGATGAAAGACCCACTCCCACCTTACCCATGGAGGAAACTAACATAGGGTTACAAATGATGTTTGGTATGGGCTATAACAGGAATGAGAACCTACGAAGAAATAGTGATGGACGGTTGGAGCCCATCATTATGGAAAGAAGTATGCGGAACCTTGGCTTAGGGTATACTCCTTCGAGCATAATCATACATGGTAGAAGTACTCCTAGAAGAGCAGTTAGGTCCTCTCAGGCAACAACAACCACTCCAAGACCACCTGTTTGCTTAGGTGTCCCACTTGATAATTACACCTTTCACGTCACTGATGTTTGTCCTAGTAGTGATGACAATCATACCATAGTAGTTCTTCCTAGGATTTTTGAGGATTCCACCTTTTTAATGATAAATGCCTCCACAACTGAGTCAAACCAACCAACCCACCGAATCACCTTAGTACACCCCCAACTCATCGATCACGACCAACAGGGACCACTGATTCTAGACTCGTTTGAAAATGATGAGGCACTCTTGGAATTCATGGGACTAAGGGATACAAGTCCATGTGGAGACCACAAGGCTAGATTCAACATCACACTAGACACACAAGCATACTATGGGGAGACGATTGAGTCCTTCAGTCGCAAAAGAAAAATATCAAGAATAAGCTCAGAGTTATTGGGTGAAAACCACACTGTGGCACTCTCTAACCATAAAACAGTAAAAATAAAGGACGTATCCAATGGTGAAAACCTCTCTGAGGTCTCGGAGGATGAAGGATTCAATCTCCCCCCTAATGCTCTACATCAGGAGAAATCGGCAGTATTGGCAGAACAGTCCAACCCGGTCAACTTAGGGACAAAATTAGAACCATAAATTACCTTTTACACAGTCTCTCTCAGTAGAAGAACAAGAACTGTTGGCAGCATTCCTAAAAGAGAGAAAGGTAAATTTTGCATGGACCTATGCTGACATGCTAGGTCTGGATCCTGAAGTAGTGGTTCATCATTTGGTTGTTTACCCCGGAGCAAAACCAGTCAAACAAAAGCTAAGGAAGATGCACCCACAAATAGCCTTGCTCGTCAAAATTGAGCTACAAAAACTTCTATATGTTGGCTTCATACACCCAATCAACTATCCAAAATGGGTATCAAATCTTGTACCTGTCTCAAAACTGAAAGGGGGCATCCGCATCTGCACAGATTTTAGAGACCTAAACAAAGCATGTCCTAAGGATGATTTTCCACTACCCAACATTGACATGATAGTGGACATGATGGCCGAACATGAGATGTTGTCCCTAATGGATGGTTTCTCAGTATATATTCAAATAATGATAGCAAAGGAAGACCAACATAAAACAGCCTTTACATGTCCTTGGGGCACCTATTGCTGGAATGTGATGTCCTTTGGGTTGAAAAATGCAGGAGCCACATATCAAAGATCCATGAAGTTGATCTTCCACGACATGATCCATAAAATATTTTAAGATTATGTGGATGACATATTGGCCAAATCAAAGAAGAGACAAGATCACATAGCAACTCTAAGTGCTATCTTTGACAGGCTAGAACAATACAAGGTTAGGCTCAATCCAAAGAAGTGTGTCTTTGGGGTACAATCAGGAAAGTTGTTGGGATACATAGTTTCAATGAGAGGGATAGATGTAGACCCTACAAAGGTAAAAGCGATCCTTGAAATGGAAGCACCAAGAATGTTAAAGCAACTAAGGGGATTGCAAGGTAGACTCCAGTCTATCCGGAGATTCATAGCACAACTGGAAGACAAGCAGATTTCCTATTCACACCTGCTCCACAAGGGAGTAGCATTTAGATGGGATGACAAGTGCGAGCAAGCATTTAGTAAAATAAAAGAATATCTACTTACACCACTTGTGTTGATGCCACCAGTTGTCGAGAAGCCATTAATCCTATACATATCAGCAACAATAGCCACCCTTGGTGCCCTTTTAGCCCAACATGATGAAAAGGGAACTGAGCAAGCCATCTACTACATTAGGAGAATGATGGTGAGGCATGAGCTCAATTACACATCAATAGAAAAGGATTTCCTAGCACTGGTATTTACAGCTCAAAAATTCAGACACTACATGCTAGCTCACCAAATCAAGCTGATTGCCAAGATAGACCCTCTAAAATATCTATTGTCAAAAGCAATGCTTACAGGTAGAATGGCTAAGTGGGTAATGATATTGTCCGAACATGATATCAAGTATGTAGAAAGAAAATTCATAAAGGGACAAGTCATTGTGGACCATCTAGCAGAAGCCCCCCTCTACAAAGACAACCCACTCATATCAGAATTCCCAGATGAGTCCCTTTTCAACCTTGGTGTAGTTGACCACTAGAAATTGTACTTCGATGGCTCCCACATGAAACATGGATCAAGATTCAGCATGTTCTTCATCACCCCACAAGGAGACTATATACCCAGATCATACAAACTAGCATTCCCCTATACCAACAACATTGCAGAATATGAGGCTTTGACCATAGGTCTCAAAATTGCAGCACAGTGGCGAATCATGGCATTAAAAGTCTATGGGGACTCACAACTTATCATCAACCAATTCAACGGTGAATACCAAACAAAGGATGATAAGCTCGCACCATACAAAATGGTGGTAGAAAGACTCAAAGAATCAGTCATCGACATCACCTTTGAGCAGATACCAAGGAAAAACAACAAAGTAGCCGATGCAATGGCAACCATCGGATCCTTACTAGATATTCCTCACAATGTCTCGGAACACGAATTCCTGGTAGAGCAGCTTCTCGTACCCACATTCGAGGTACCAGAGTCAGAATACATGTGTGAACTTGTTGGTCCTAGTGATCTTTGGTATCATGACATATACATCTACCTAAAATTAGGAATCCTTCCCTCTGACATCACCCCAAACCTAAAGTGAACCTTTATCAAAAGGTCTTCACGATTCGTCATCTTAAAAGAGACCCTCTTCCATAGAAGTATCGATGGAACTTTGCTACGTTGTTTAAAGCCTAAGGAGGCCTTGACTGCTCTAACTAAGGTACACAATGGCACGTACAGTTCACACTCGAGTGGTATGACCTTGGCTAAGAAGTTGTTGAGAACCGGGTACTATTGGCCAACAATGGAGAGAGAGGCACACAACTTTGTCAGAAGATGCCTACAATGCCAACAGCATGGAGACCTTATTCATGCACCAGCACAAAAACTGCATCCTATTATTACACCTTGGCCCTTTTCATAGTGGGGGCTCGATCTCATTGACAAAATCTCGCCCACCTCATCCAATGGCCACAAGTTCATTATCACCGCCACTAAATATTTCACAAAGTGGGTTGAAGCAATTCCCATGACCTACATCACGGGAAAAAAAATATCCAATTTCATCCTAAACTACCTCATTTGTTGATATGGTGTTCCCCAATCAATTATCTCTGATAATGGGACACCCTTCAAAAATCAGGATGTCCGTGATTTATGTGAAAAATTCAAAATCTAGCACCGCTTTTCCACTCCATACTATCCACAAGGCAATGGCCAAGCAGAAGCTATGAACAAAACCATCCTGAAAATCCTCAAAAAAATAGTCAATGACTCTAGTCATGACTGGCATCTATAGCTAAATCCCACCTTATGGGCCTACCGCACCAGCATCTGCATGCCAATAGGCGCCACCCCATTCTCCCTGGTCTACGGATCAGAAGCCATCCTTCCCATTGAGATCGAGCTCCCGTCAATGAGAATATCTTTGCAAAACCTCATCACAGATGAGGAATATAGGGTTACAAGACTAAATGAGCTAGAATTACTAGATGAATGGTGCATGGATGCCTTGAATCATCTACAAGTCAACTAGAATCGCTTGAAACGGAGCTACAACAAGAAGATCAGACAACGCATTTTCCAAGTTGGTGACCTTGTGCTGAAAGAAAACCAAAAGAATGTGCCAAACCCGGATACAAAGGGAAAGTTTGAGCCCAATTGACTTGGATCCTTTTTCATCACTACAAGTTACAAATTGAGGGCATATCAGTTGTCGACACTAGAAGGCGAGCCCCTGCAGGAGCCCATGAATAGCTCTCACCTCAAAAAGTTTTATGCCTAAATCTTGCAAGGTATAGAACTAGAAAATACAAAAACAATCGGAAAAATTCCTGAAAATATGGTTACCTTGATAAAAACCTGGCAAATAGGCGTCTTGGTGACAACAAAAAAATTAGAAAAATGCAAAAATCCAAAAAAAAAAAAAACATCAGAAAAAGGATTGAAAATAGTAAAGAGAAAAATTTTGTCCTCTAGTGAAAACCACTTCGGTGGCGCTTTGGGCAAGTACCTTGGTGAAAACCTGGCAAACAGGCACCAAGTGTAAATAAAGCACCCCCCCATCTACCAAGATCTGCATGACTCACTTATTTCATTTCATCTCAATAAATCATCCATTCACCCATCCGCTCGCATCCATACCATAGCTTGAGCTGGTATCCATACCATATTCCACCATGGAACTACTTGGATTTCTTAAGATCAGTTTGTCCTGCCTTTATTGAAGTAGTCTATCACACCACGCTGGGGGCATGTTCCTGTATTAGCATCAGATCTGATTCGTGTATATTCTCGTGATCTTCTTCAAAATCAACTCAAAAATCAAAAACATCCAAATCATCCAAAATCCAAAAACATGTGGAAATATCAGAAAATCTTCAAAAAAGTTTCATCTTTAAGTCTTGTCAGTCTTTCACCTTGTCGAACTAAGTCATCTCTAAGCTTGAACGTAGGCAAGGTTGATCTTTGATCATCCCCCGAGATAGTTAGGGTCAGTCCTTAGGTGTCCCTCGCATTGGCAATCCATTTTCCCATCTAGTCTGCATCTTAAGTCAGTCCTTTAGACAATAAAATGGCAATCCATTTGTCCATCTTATCATTGAGTCAAGTTTGTTGTCAGTCAAACTATGTGGTCTCTACATGTATAACGTAGGCAAGGCTAATCTATGGATCAGCTCCTGAGACCCCTAGGATAGGTCTTTAAGTTAGTCTGTTCGTCATAAATCTTAAAAATACCAAAAACATTGAAAAATGTGAAAATACCAAAAATAGCCTCAAAATATCTGAAAAAAACCAAAATGGTGCACCCATCTCATCTCGCTTTCACCCGTGATTGTCATCACTTAGAATAAAATCAATTGTCACCTTCACCCTTTGGTGATTCAATCAGAAGCAAGTCTAGCAGGTTCCAAAGTGAACACCTAATCGTTAGAGTCTGGAAGGTCTAAGTTGGTAAGTAAGCAAGTTGGTCAACTCGAAGTATCAATAGCTTATCACCCAATCAGTCCCACTGAAACCCTGATCACAACATGTCCTAGGATGAAGCTTTCCTATGATGGAAATAAGCATCAGCTACCCCTCACAGTAGTTTAGCCTTGGCTAGTGATATGAAGAACATTAGCTTATTTGATTACTTTGTCTTGGTCTTTTTGACTTATCTTATTTTGCACTCATTCTAAGGACCTCTCGATGATGCCTAAACAAAATAGGTTTAGAGAGAAAGGAATGGGGCAATGATCATTATCTTTTATTTTTCTATGCTTGTTTGGATATCTCTGTAAAATAACTTATTTGTGCATGTTTTGTTTTGTTTGTAGGGAGGATATTTTAGGTATCTTGTTGACCACATAGGAAAGCTTGCTTTTCTGTGTTTTGGTCTGAGATGTTTAGAATGTCTAAACTACATCCCGAATAAGGTATGTATGTTAAGTGTGAACAAGAATACTCCTATCTGATTTTTGAGTCAAATTCCATCACACTAAGTACAAATGACATCCTGGTTCTTAATACTTTGATGCATCGTACCCATGTGTGTTATCAAACATAACGCAATTCACCCTTTGAAAATCTCAATTCCTAGCAATGCAAGTCACCATCTCCATCCAAATTAATTCATTAATTCTGTGTTTCTTCTACCTTCTTTCCACACTAACATGGTATCATAACAGTAATCAAAACATCACCCATGCATACACCTTGCATCCACATGATCATCAGCATTAAAACACATGGCATCATATCATTATCTTAAAAGTTGTTATTCTAAACATCTTAACACAGCATTACATCATACATAATCATTTGCATCCATTACCATCATTAATATGCATTACATCCATAAAACATGAAAAATATACAAAAAGAAAATGCATCCATTACATACATTGCATAACATAAAGCATAAGAATAGAAACATCTCATAACATCTCATAAGCATCATACATGTGCACAATAAAAGGGGTGAATCATCATATATATCATCAAAAAAATACTATTATGATACAAAATCGAATCAGATGTGCATCGAATATATAGTACAATAAGGCCAAATACTGGAGCCCATATATCAAAAATGAAGCAAACTGTCCTGTGATCAAAAAGGGGGCGGGCCCTGCTGGCTACTGCCCTCCCCATCCTACCTCTCACCATGTACCTCTATCAGTCCCCTCCTTGTCTACTGGGAAAATTCTGGCACTCGGTGGTCTGATGGTACTACCTGTCGGTAATGGTGTTGATAGTACTCAGCCTCTCTGATGGCCTCTTTGTAATCACGAATATCAATTGATCGGTCTTGGGATGAGGACACTACACTCTCTAACTATCTTCGTCGGCCCACCTCCTGATCCCTCTTGGATTGTGCCTGATCTCTCTCCATAGTCAGAGCTTGTACCTTCCCTTATAGCTATTGAATCAATGCATCTCGATGATCTAGCTGCCCTATTGGCTGCCCTGCTGGCTATCCTACTGGCTACCCAGTTGGCTGCCCTACTGGCTGCTGCTGAGTATCTACCCTCGGCTGACCGTCTTGCTCCCCTACTCGGGGAGGTGACTATTATGCCCCATCCCTGGGAGGTATTTGATGAGGAGGTGGCCCACCTCATCCTCTACCTCATCCTCTACCCGCTACCCAGCCCCTGCATCTGCATCGTGGGACAACTATGCCTGGAACTGTCAATCTATGTGGAGGTCTAAACCATACCCTGTAAGCTGTAGTGACCCCCGCATCTACCGGCCCCTGATCATAGGGTCACGGTCAAGCCACCAACTTCCTAAATGAGGACACCACCTCGACTGCCAAGATGGGTTGGCTCCATGCTGTCTCTCTAGTAGTATGTGCAAAAATGGCCACATACTGGTCATCGGACCTATCCTGTACCTCCCCGAACTAATGAGCAACCATGTCCAGAAGATATCTCTCAATCATGGTGTGCTCTTGGCCCTACATCAATCTATCCTATCAGACAAAGAAGAGCTATTGATCATCATCTCACCACGGACCAACACCCATCCACGGTCTCCAGATGAACTCTCTCATGTCATCGAGAACTCGCCGCCAGTGCGGAATACCACCTACGCCAATGAAAGAAAAGTGCATCAATGACTCACCATACCACCAAACAAGGGGAACATCTGTCTCTAGAGTAACTGGTGTGATATATGGGAGAAGCACTGGGATCCTCTCCCATGCTCAGACGTGCAGTAAGGTATCTCTAGCCCTGATAAACCTGTTGTCCAAGTACGCAAACTCATCAAGATCTTTGTAGAGGGACACTAGTAATACTGGTCCCCAAGAAAAGCACTCCCTATGGTGAACCATCTAATCCCATGCCAGTCCCCATCCTGGACTGAAGTATCAGCCCCATCGATCAGGTACTACAAGGTCTGAGATGATAGCAGCAATAATCAGCCAGTACGTGTGCACGCGGTCACGATATAGCTCTAAGTCGATCTGACCGTCGCAAAACTCAATCACATACAGCTCCATAACCCTATAACAAGCCTCTCTACCAACATCTAGATCATAGACAACTCGAGTCCCGTGAATGGGCAATTGGAGGATGCGCCATACATCCTCGAGGGTAATAGTGGCCTCGCCGATAGGAAGATGGAAAGAGGAAGTCTCACTATGCCATCGCTCTGCCAGAGCTGTAAGCATGCCTAAGTGAGCCCGAACAAGAGGCACATATGCAACATACCAAAGACTAATGGCACCAAGATGCTCCTGGACCAACTCAGGCATAGCCCCTACTCTATTGAGCATAGGCCATCAGTGCTCCCCTGAGTAAAGTACACCAGGCTCCTCCTGCACAGGGAAGGCCGTTGTGTCAGAAAAAATAAAGTTTCATTACATTTCAAAGTCAAAATTTTACCTAAATTGGAAAATGCGGCACTGTTTGCGGGTGAGGCGTAGTTTGGAAAGTTCCAAACTACACCGCTGCAGTGGAGTTTGCCATTTTGACAGTCGCAAAGTGGCCCACGCGGCACACTTTTCATATGCGATCCTCCTTAACAAAAATCCTAAACTCCTAACTACGTTGCGTGGTGGAGTAGGGACATGCGACGGGCTTTTGATTAACTAAATGCTAAAATGCAAAGTGTCCCATGCGGCGCACTTTGCATATGAGGTCCAATAGGGGACCGCACAATTGCGATAATGCATTTTCCATGGTGCCATATAGCCGCGCAGTTTGTGCAGGACTTAAACCCTAATAAATGTGCGTAAAATGATAAATTTAAATGTTGGATAGGGGTACATACCACGGGTCCTATGCTGATTGGCCACTGGTGCGTCTGAACCCTCTCCGACACGTGCCTGGGAAGCTGTCGTTGCGCCATCTCAACCAAGACTCAAAGCTCAAATGTGAAATTTTGCAAAGGTTCAAATGAATTGAAAGTGACCCCTCAAGGTCTATTTAAGCCTAAAAATTAGGGTTTTTTGACCTAATTTGACCTTCCAGTTAGAGTTTTGGTCCCCCAAAACTATTTTCGTCAAACTGAGAGTCATTATGCATCCCTTCTGGCATTTTAAAGCATTTTTTTGGCATTCTGGGGCATTTCTGGCCTGTCGAGCACCTTGTCATCTTTTCCCAAGATCATTCAAAAATTCAAAATTTTTGTCCAATCTCTCGAGGGGGCAGTATCCAGCAATATCTTTCCGCTAGGGTAGCAGTGGGGCATCTGAAAAAATTCAAAAAATCTCGGACCTTTGATCACAGCATTTTATTCTTTGAATCAATGCAACATGTACATTGCTTCAAAGAGGAGCAAAATGTAGACATGGAAAATGTACAAGTTTGTTTTGGCACACCTGACTCTGACTACTAACAATGCTTCTTCACTCTCTCAGCATTTCATCATAATTCTATCCCTTAATCTAATAAATCATCATTTATCTGATTAAGTCTATCACCTCCTTTGATTAAATTAATCAATTTAATTTAATTAACCTTACATTTCTGTTTAATTAAATAAATCATTTTATTTGATTAAATTCTCTAAATTCTTCTTATTAAATTAAATAAATTAAACCTTATTTGATTTAATCTAACATGTTCCTTCTTGATTAAATAAATCAAATCATTTATTTGACAAATCATTTCCTCTCAATTCTTGACTTAAATCAATTCATAAATCTAAGTCTAAATTGTCACATCACCTAATTCTTCATTAAATTAATCAAATCCATGATTAACTTAACCCTTTTCACTAAAATCCTCTAGAGAATGCAAGTTGCACAATAAATCAAATACTTTGATTTATTAATTCTTCTATTTTCCCTCACAAAGCATCAAAAGGGAATATTCCCTCATTTGAATTCAAAAAGGCCAAGTGGACTTGGTCCTTCCAACAAGGCATTCAATGCCTCTTACATGTCCTTGACCTTGAACCAAGTGACATTTACTTCACTTCTCTTCCCCCTTCAACAAGTCAACTCACCATTTCAAATTCAAATCTATGCATTTATCATGCACATTGGCCAAAATGTGCTCATTCCTCATCCAATCACATGTGGACAAGTGGCACAATGCCATTGGATTCTCTTTTGACCCACATTGCTTAATCTTGCTCACTTCTTCCAAATAGAAGTCTATAAATGAGAGACTCTTCCTCTCATTCAAGCATCCACAATTTGAGTAAACTTACTATACTCAAATCCTTCTTCATCCATAATTCACATGAAAAGTTACTCTCTCCAATTGAGAACTAATTTTACTCATTTCATCCAAGCATCCACCACATTTTCATATTTGCACCAAGGTTATGCTCAAATCTCTTTGGAGATTTGACCATTTCTTCTTCAATCTACATTGCAACATAGGAATTGGGAAAGGGCCAATTGTAACACATCATTCGCACCAATTCCCCCATAAGATCATCATTCTATTGGCTAGATTAGGAATTACTTGCATATTATTTAAGTTTTGCTCTTCATTTCCTAATATTAGTTTAAATAGGTGGATTTCATGGGGAATCCTTCATATTTGCATGTATTTTGATCTAACACTAACAATGTTTGTTGTCCATGATCTAAAGTACCTGTGTATAGTAGGATGTTGCTGCAATATACTTAACTTCTACAGTGGATAAAGAAATAGAATCTTATTTCTTACTCAACCATGAGACCAATCTTCCTCCAAGGAAGAATGCACCACCACTTGTACTCTTCCAGTCATCTACACAACCAGCCCAATCTGCATTAGTGTAGGCATTCAATGTGAAATCATTATCCTTCGGATACCATAGCCCATAATCTGGATTTCCCTTAAGGTATCTGAATATCCTCTTCACAGCTGTAACATGTGCTTCCTTAGGTTCTGCTTCAAATCTACCAACTAAACATACTACATACATTATATCTAGTCTAGTAACAATAAGGTACAGCATTCCACCAATCATATATATGTACATGCTCTGATAAACTTTACAAGATTCATCATCCTTACTCAGCTTACATCCGGTTACCATAGGGGTACAGACCGGTTTGGAGTCATCCATTCCAAAGTTCTTCAACAATTCTTTGACATACTTAGATTATGAAATGAATATCCCCTTATCAGTTTGATTTACTTGAAGTCCAAAGAAGAAATTCAACTCACTAATCATAGACATTTCAAACTCTTTTTGCGTCTCCTCTACAAATTTCTTACAAATGCCTTCATTTCCACCAGAGATAATGTCATCAACATATACCACAACTATCAAAATTTTGTGTCTCTAAACCTTGAAGTAAAGATTGTTGTCTACAGATGCTTTGTTGAATGCTTATTGTGTCAAGTATCTATCCAACCTTGCATACCAAGCTCTGGGAGCCTATTTCATTCCATACAGAGCCTTTTTCAACTTGCAAACCATGTTCGATTTGTCTGACAGTTGAAATCCTTTCAGTAACTCCATATATACTTATTCCTCCAATTATCCATTCATAAATACATACTTGACATCCATATTGTACACTTTGAATTCTTTATGAGTTGAAAATGCCAAAACATCTGAATGGCCTCCATTCTTGCTACTAGTGCAAATGTCTCTTCAAAATATATTCCTTCAACCTGTGAATAACCTTTGCATACAAGTATTTCTTTATTCCTTACTACTTCATCGTCTTCATTCAACTTATCCCTGAATATCCATTTTGAACCGATTACATTCTTGTTTGCATGTCTAGGGACTAGTTTCCATGTCTCATTCTTTTCTATCTGTTGTAGTTCCTCTTTCATTTCTCTAACCCAAATGTCATCATTACATGCTTCACTCATAGTCTTAGGTTCTATCTTAGAAATTAAACACAAGTTTACCTCAACCACTTTGCTTCTCGTCTTTAGACCTTCACTTATGTCTCCAATTATCTATTCCTCTGGATGATTTCTTTGTACATATTTAGGAGTCTTAGGTGTAGGTTCCAGAATCTCCTCTTCATCACTTTGTTCTTTCTCTTCCTTTTTTTCTTCTTGCACTTTCCCATAGATAGGATCATCTAGTTAAACTTCACTTATTTCAACTGGTCTATACATAGCTTCATCAATTTTCACATTAGCACTTTCAACTATTTTCCTTAGTCTTTTATTAAAGCATCTATAAGCCTTTTTGTTATTTGAATA
The DNA here is from genome assembly GCA_007115665.2 of Sequoiadendron giganteum. Classification (NCBI taxonomy): domain Eukaryota; kingdom Viridiplantae; phylum Streptophyta; class Pinopsida; order Cupressales; family Cupressaceae; genus Sequoiadendron; species Sequoiadendron giganteum. Next base: position 329,518,764 of record CM021110.1, read on the forward strand.
TCCAAGAAAGATTCCTTCATCACATCTATCATCATACTTTGCAGGATTCTCATCATCTCTTTTAATGTAGAATCTTCTTCCAAACACTTTAAAGTATTTAACAGTAGGATTCTTACTAGTCCATAACTCATAAGGAGTCTTAGTGTTGTTACCTCTGATCTGAACTTTGTTAAGAATGTAAATAGCAGTGCGGATTTCTTCTCTCCAGTACACATTAGGAACATTTGCATCTTTCATCATAGTTTTGGAAGCCTCTTGAATAGTCTAGTAGTTCCTTTCCACAACTCCATTCTACTGAGGGGTTCTAGGGGTAGAATAATGTCTCTTTGTACCATGTTCTTCACAAAATACTTTAAACTCACCAGAAGTGAATTCTCCACCTCTATCAAACCTTAAACATTTGATTCTTAGGTTCCCCTCATTCTCTACTCTTGCTTTGAATACCTTGAATCTATCAAGAGCCTGAGCTTTCTCTCTACGAAAAGTAACCCATGTCATCCTAGAGTAATCATCAATCATGAGCATAAAATACTTGTCACTATTAAGGCTTCCTATTCTTGTAGGACCACAAAGATCTGTATCAATCAATTTCAACATTCCAGTAGATGATTTTTCCTTTCCTTTGAAACTACTTCTTGTTTGTTTTCCCAACTGACAACTTTTGCAAATTGAATTTGAAGGCTTTGTGACTCTAGGGAGATCTTTGACAACTTCCTTACAACTGACCTTGATTAGATTGTTGAAATTTACATGTCCCATCCTCTAGTGCCACATCCAACTTTCATTAATATGTGAAACAAAACACTAACCTTCACCACTCTTAAGTTGATAGATGTTTCCATGAGTTCTTCTTCCTATTGCTACCATAGCTTCAGATCCTTTTTTGATCTCACAGGTGTTATCCTAAAATACAAGATTAAATCCTTTGCTACACATTTTCCCAACACTCAGAATATTATTCCTTAAACCCTTAACATAATAGACATCATCAATACTATGTTTTCCATCAAAACTAATTATTCCTTTACCAAAAATCTTAGCACCAAAATCATCTCTAGACATTACTATTCCTCCATCATATTTTTCAAGTTTACTGAACTTACTCTTATCTCTAGTCATATGATTTGAACATCCATTGTCAATTACCCAAAAGTATTCATCCTATCTATCACAGAAAAAAGTTACCAAAGTACCTTCCATCTCATCCTTCTTGCTCTCCGAACGAGATTCCTTTGCACATCTTCCATGATCAGCAAATACAACTTTACTTTCTAGGGCTAGAAATAAACATTCATCATTATCCTCCTCAAAATCAAACTCATCATTAGAAATTCATGCATCTTTGACATAATGCAATTTCTTGAACTTCTTGTCTTTGTGATTATTATTATTATCTTTTCTCTTCTTGTGTGTAGCTCTATTAGGACATCTTGAGGTATAATGATCAATATTTCAACAATTGAAACACTTAAAGGGCAACATACCTTTGTATTTACCAATAACTTTCTTCAATTTCCTTGCGAAGTTTGCTTCCAACTCTTATGAACCATCATCATCTAACTCATCTCCTATCTTCATTTCTTTAAAGGTTGTTTCAGTTTTCTCCTTATCTCTTGTGAATTTTCTCATCTCGAATGAAGTCAAGATACCAAATAGATGATCTTTAGCAAATTTCTTTGCATCATATGATTCTTCAATAGCAAAGACCTTGTCATTGTAATTCTCTAGTAGGGTCATCAAGATATTCTCAATTGTATCTTCATCTAACATGGTACCACCTTGATTCTTGATCTCATTTGCTACAAGTTCAACTCTCTAATAATAGCTTTCAATATCTTCACCCTCTTTCATTCTCAAGTTCTCAAATTTTCACTTAGTTGTTAGCTTCCTTGACAATTTTACTCTATCATTTCCTTCATAGATATCTTTCAATTTTTCCCATAGTTCATAAGCAATTCCTAAAGAAATATTTTTTTCCTTTCAATTTTAGATAGAGCGCTGAAGATAGCATACCTTGCCTTTTCATTCTCCTCATAAGCAGTAATCTCATCTACAAAGGAAGGACCAGCAGATGGTGCAATATAATTTGTATCCACAACTTTCAAGTCTTGAAACCAAGAGAAACTAGATAACCTCTCACCTATTCTTTCCAATCACTATAATCAGCTCCATCAAAAATAGGGATTTGCAACTTGTGGTCCATCTGATCTACCTCAAGCGGTTAATCTTTTCATCGAGGAACCAAAGCTCTAATACCAATTGTTGAAATGCACAAGACAAATAAGAGGGGGGGCGAATCAGTTGTATCAAATTACTTTACTTCCAACCTTAATCAATTTCACTTTAAATCAATCTGTTATTAAATGTAAACATGAAATGCAAATAACATAAAGAAAATACCTGATACAGTAGATTTATGTGAAAAACCCAATGAGGGAAAAACCATGTTGAGGATTAGCTCACAATATAGTAATAATGCAATATCGGATATAAAGGATCACTACCAGAGGGGTCAGTGCCCAAATAAAAAGGCTCGCTACCTACAATAGGGCTCACTATCCAGAAGGAGGCTCATTGCTTATAGAAAAATAAATGATAAATAAAGATCCACCACAAAAGGTTCCACACATTCGCAGCTTGATCAGAAAATTGTAAACACCATTAGCTCACTACTTTCAGGAATCTAACACATCAAAGTATTATTTCCTTGATTCGCTCTTACACACTCTAATTTTCACACTTGTTCACACACTTCACTTGCTTGTCATGCAATTCACAACATCTTGACCTTCTTTTATACCATCTTCAACCCTAGAAGCATTCTCCAAGGTCGGCTATACATTCATCATTTTACAAATTCAAATCAGGTCAACTACTCAACATTCTCGCGATGGATAAGAATGAGAGAGTATCAATTACACATTTAATTATGCCCCAAACAACATCCTGGATCAATCACATGCTTCCTTAATTCCATACAAATCTTTATGTAACGTGTAGACACCAAGTCAGCCAAACCTAATGAAAACACCAATGATCTTTGAAGTACACACATATCTAGCATGATGATCTCATGTGGATCACTCAGCATGCTTCACCAAAAAATTTACCATCTCTAAGAAACCTTCAAGTACATCTGCAAAAACTACAACAATCTTCATCCACAAAACAATCTTCAACAGTCCAACCAGACCAACCAACAACACACATGAGCTCTAGAGCAAGTCTTCAGGAGCACCCAATCACAAGCTCGTTTGTTAGAACATAGAAAACATTAGTATGAATAATCTTCTAGATCCACAAGATTTTAAACAAACCACTAGAAGACTGCAGAGCCAAAACATTTCTCCCAGTCCTCAAATAGGTAGTTCTCCCAAACCAATTCACATACCGGTGAACACATATTTTATTCTCCATCGATCCAGAAGCTAAAAATCAGGATATATTATCCATTGAAGATCATGAAAATTACCACAAATCCACATAGGAATACAATCAAGAGAGAAGAAATGCAAAGCACACTCAGAACACACACTCAACACTGCCTTCATTATTTCATAAATTTTCTCAAAAGCTCTTGGCAAAAACACAACTTCCACTTTATAAATATAGCTCCATGTACTCTAAACACTTCTACAGTATCTCAACTATAAAAGTACCATCTTCAATCATACTGAACTGTGTTGACATCAATAACAACATTAATGACAACACCACCAAACACATCCATACTTGCAACAAGTATTGCTTGAAGTTGATGGCATCACTGTTACTCTTAATGGCAGTAAATGAGGCATTAATGGCCTTAGACAAGTATTCTGCATAGTCGTAAGTCTTGGAATCTTTCCTTTGGATATTTGTGGCTAAGACCATGGGAGCTATAGCCATTGTAGTAGGGGTGTTAATTCCTAGGACTTGGCTAGCTAAATAGTAGGCGTACTGGTAATATTCTTCACATGAGTCCACAAGAAATGGGGGTTTGTCTTCTCTGGAAAATATTCTAAGTTGGTTTCCTGGACCCTTGGGTCTGTGCAGAGGAAATTTCCACCACTGATAGCTTGCATCCATGGTCCAATACTTCTCTAATAGGTCTATTATCCTTAATTTTTCCTTCATGGATGTGTCTAATTGAAAAACCATACAGATATAATACCTTGTTATGATAATAAATTTTGAACCATTGTGGGAATAGATTGCCCTCATCTTAGGGTCATAGTTTTTAGCTAGTTCCTTAACCAATTCCATGTTGACAAACACATTGGACATCCCAAGCTTTTCCAAGCTCATGTTCCATGGATTCAAGATAGATTTATGTTTGTATTTCTTTCTGTAATGCTATATAAATAGATCATAGCCTCTCTACGGAGTCCACACATCTCCTAGATTTGTGTGCTTGCTTTCCAATGTTTCACATGAAGGATTTAATTGAGTTGTTCTCTTAGATTTTCATCCAGACCTAAGACACTTATCTATTAAGTCTTGATTTAATGGCCTAGCCTCTATTTTTTGCCTCTTTACTTTTGGTCTTTTTGGGGTTTTATCCATTTCCAAAACGCTACTTGCACAGTACTTCAAGAAAATCTTTATAGATGTTTAGTTGAGCTAAGAGTGCTTACTTGAGCTAATGCCATAGTTTCTAAGTTGCATGTTATCGTCCAATTCTGGCTCCTCAATTTTTAGCCATGATTTGTAGTGTTTTTTGATCTCCCAAGAGTCAATTATATCGAGATTTGACTTACTTGAAGCAACTCTGGTTCATAAATGGCACTCGCATCACCTTTCTAATCAACTACAATATAAATGGTAGTTGTCTCTTTGATGACCTTATTAGTCATCTAAATCGGGTGAGACATTATTTCATAATGTCAAAGAAACCTTTGATTATATTGTCAAGGATGCCCTTTTCTCTCTTCTATGTGTCTATGATTTTTCAAAATCTTGAAGAGACATTTGAGTTTCTCTATTCGATCCCACAAAGTTTCCTCGATGGTTGCACATCAAGTTATTTCTTCCTTAAGCCTTTGATATCTGAATGTCAATGAGAGTGGTGAACATTTCTCTCTGATAATCTTATGTCTTCTCGACATACCCGTGTTCCTCCTTTATACATTATCTATTTGAATAACCTCTTTTGTATTTTAAAAATGTCCAAGAGACATGTGCTTATATCTCTTTGATGTCTCATAGTCTCATCAATATTATGGAGTTGTGTTTGTTAGAAAGTCGAAGAGACTTTTATCAATGTTTGTTTGATGCCTTTGTGTCTCTTTGATATCTTTTTCTTAGAGTTTCGAAGATGTTGGAAGAATGAAGAAGAACATCTAATTATGCAGCTTTTGTGCTGTCATTGATGTCTTCATGGTCATATGTGTTACCATATGCTCAAGCTTGATCCGGTATTCTAAACTGGTATGTACAAATTTCCTCCAGTATTTTAGTTCGCGATCCTCCATCAATGAATATATTTCACTATGATTTTATGAGATGCTTCTTTGTTGCCAGAAGATTGTATATTCAGAATTTTAGTTGTACAGGTGCTCGTATGGCAAGTTGGCATCATTTTGTTGCTATATTTTTGTTATTAGGTCTATCTCTGGATGACCTAATAAATAGTTGATCGTATAATGAATTAATTTTGTACTGTGGATGTATGTATGACCTATCTTAGGTCCATGCCAACATATTGTAGCATGCTACATGCTTGAAATTTTTTGCAGAAGTTTTGTACAAACTTGAAGCTGGCAATCAATATTTTTGGTGAATAAGAGATGCATCCAATTAGGTCAACCTAATTGATGCTTGCAGATGAGTTAGATATATATATTGCATTGTTTTGAGATTGAAAGGTATGAAATGAATGCGAATACAAATCAAGGTGAATATATGTATGATGGTATGCGAGTTTACTGAGCATCAAATGAACTGAATCAACACTTGTTATTTTTAACTTCATCAGTTCATTTTCTAGTTGTAATCCATTATATATTTGTAGGCAGTGAGCCTCCCCTTATAGATAGTGAGTCCTAGCAGTGAGCCACCCTTTGTAATATCTTATAATCGGTTATATTATATTGTGAGTTAATCTTCACCATGGTTTTTCCCATTCTAGGTTTTCCACATTAAAAAATTGGTGTTAATGTGTTGTGGGATTTTATGTTCTGTTAATGCTCTTGCTCATTCTTATTGTTATATGCATTGGAGTATGTGGGTGGTGTGTGTTTAGTAAGTTAAAGAGGATACTGATTCACCCGCCCTCTTAGTATCTTGGGTGTTCAACAATTGGTATCAGAGCTTGGTTCCTCTGAAGAAGCCTAACAGCTTGAAGAAGATCTTGAAGATGGGACAAATGGATGATAAAGAAGAACTCCAGACAACTCTTGATGATCTTGACAAAGTTGAAAATGAAAACATAGATCTGAAAGAAAATCTTGATGAGGCAAATGAATGCATCAAGAAATTGAAAGAGAAAATGCAAAAATTCAAAGAAAGGCATAGAGAAGTGAGCAATTAAAACCAGAAAATGAAGAGATCACCGGATTGAAGGTGCGAGTAGAGGAAAAGAAGAGAATACGAGATTGTTTGAATATAGTGGTGCAAAGAAATTCTTATGAATGCTCAAGGCTTGAACAAGAAGTGGTAAACTTGAGAGCAGATCTGTAAAAAGAAAAATTCTATGAAGATAGCTTCAAAACAAGCTCCACCAAGCTTGATGAGTTGATTGCAGGACAAAAACCAACTAAAGACAAAGGTCGTTTAGGATTGGAATTAGGTGAAATCTCAAAGGCTATGGAGACCTCAAACATTGTGAACAATGAAAAGAATCAAGGTAAAGGAAAATAGACAAGAAATCCTAGAAACTTTGCTAGAAGACCGCCTATCAGACAATCAAATGATCAAAGGTATCCATCTTTCAATGGTGTTTTCTTTTCATGCAATAAATTTGGTCACAAGGCAGTGTAGTGTAGAAGTAGAATAAACCAGTATGTTGGATCCTTCTCCGTACAATGTTTTGCATGCAAGAAAATCGGACATAGAGCTAGTGAATGCAAAACTTAGATGATGAATTGGTTTGATGGAGGTACAATGCATCAATCCTTTGTTGACTACTGCTATACATGTAATAAGTTTGCACACAAGGAAAATTAGTATAGATCAATGGTTAATGGAAATCAAACTAATGTTTTTTTCTATAATTGCAACAAACCCGAACACATTTCAAAAGTATGCAAGAGTAAAGGAGGAAAGCAATCTAATCTAGTAAAGAAGAATGAACCAATGAAGAAAATTGGCAAGAATGAGGTTAAGAAAGAAATAAACAAGATATGGAAGAAGAAAGAAGAGCTAGCAACATCAAGTGAGTCTGTGCCTTTATCTGGTGCAGGCAATCCCTCTGGCAATTAGACCCAGCATGGTCTTAAGGGGGCATTGACAAAATATTATTCAACCCCTAGATATTGAGAGTGTCAGAATTTGGCACGAGGATATGTTGTAGAGAATGAAAAAATAGAGCTTATGCAAAAGGAACCGAAAGAAAATTTGGAGGCATGATGATTTGCAAAGGAAATGGAAGAGGGTAATTAGGGCATCGCATTGATCTATAAAGAAAAATTGTGAAAAAAATTTTATCACTTGTGTGATTGAAGAAAGTGAAGAGAGATTTGGAGCAATCTTGAGGTGATTTGAAGTGTGAGTCAAGTAAACCCTAGTTCTGGTTCTCACAAAGGAAAAAGGTATTTTACTCTTTTTTGCTATTGTGGGTTTATGTGAATCTTCTTTCTAAAATCATTAGAGCTCAGTGTGTGAAAAGATGGCAACCCCTATAGTCATAAAATCATCAGAAAGACCTAGACCTTCCTATAGGAAGTATTCCATGAAGGTATTCGAAGACGACCCTCTTGGCGCTTTCTCATCAATTCCTCATTGTGTTATGCCTACTAAAGATACTAGAATGTGCATTCATGTTAAAATTGAGGAATTCAATCACAACAAGTTGATTGATATGTGGCACAATGAGCTCATTGGGGATCATTTCTGGGTAAAACCAAAATATGCAAATATTGTTGCGAATAAATTGGACTAGTGAAATTATTTTCCCAACAACAATTCCACTATTGATGACAAATATGTTAAACCTTCTCTTAGTAGAATGCATGATAATGTTTTGTGGACTGACATACCTCACCTGATAACTAAAGAGGTGATCAAGGTGGTTATTAGACTCTATGATACCGGACCTGTACTAGTGTTGAAGTCTGTGAAAAATGAAGTGGTTATGGAACTCACTGGAGCAACATTTGATAGAAGAGACCTTCCAACAAAACATATCACAAATCATGTTGTGAAGTATGTAGCTATAATGATCGGTCACAATATCTACTTCACAAAAAGGGAAAATTTGGTGTCTACTAAAACTATATACACCAGATATGATATGGCAACAAATGGAGAAGAATATGATTTGTGTGAACTTCTCCAACAAAAATTGTTTGAGAATCTGAGGATGTCAAAGCAGAAGAAATATGCATTTAAGTTGGTATCTAGACATAATAACCCAGCCAAAATAACCCTAGACAGAATAACCTGGTCAAAATAACCCAAGGAAAAAATAACCCAAGGTCATAATAACCCAAGACAAAATAACCCGTGGTAAGAATAACCCATGGACAGAATATCCCCGTAAGAATATAGAGAAAGGAAAACAAAATTTACTAGCTTAATCTAAAATGACCACGGGTTATTCTGTCCATGGGTTATTTTGACCATGGGTTATTCTTTGCATGGGTTATTATGACCCTGGGTTATTTTTTCCTTGGGTTATTGTGACCAGGATATTTTGTCCAAGGTTATTTTGGTCGGGTTATTATGTCCTACAACCATTTAAGTTTGTTTCCCTGATTATATGTCTGTTGATCTACTTTCTTAGAATACTTCCCAAAAGAGATGATGTGGTATTATAGGATACATGTAGGCTTGTTGCGTATTAAATTTTTGACTACATGCATAGCTTGGGTGATTTGAAGAATCGATACAATGCCTCAACAACATTCTTTGTTGTATTCCAAAGCAATATGAATGTACAGGAAAGGATCCCTAGAAAAACTATTGAGAAATACAAGGATGACATCATATTTCATGTCTTCTCTGATGATTGCATGATTGAAGCAGTTGAACCCCAAACTATGTGGATTCAACCGTTGGGTTATGAAATTACAGAGGATGAAGCAAAAGGCTATGTGTAAGTTCTATTGAAGAGTCCAAAATATTCCAATGAAGCAAGAGTAGGCACATATGCAAAGAAATCCTTGGAAATCCACATGAAGCATAAGATTCCTATGATAAGGAAGAATGTAGATAAAATGCTTAAGGTAGGCTTCACTAATGAATAGATTGCACAAGGAAGAGCCTTGGGAGAGCAGAATACTAGAGAATTCTCAGGTCTGAGGAGATCCAATAGGACTACTCCTTCAAAACCATCTTTTGGCCCTACAGCAGTAAAGGTAGAGCCCAATTCTCTTGGTAAAGGAAAAGGCCTGGCTCCCTCTGGACCTGCTACAAGATCTGGGAAAAGGAAAGAGGCCCCTCTACTGGCACCATTCAAAATGGGTAGAAATAAAAATGAAACAGGGGAGAAAAACCTCAACATCACTGAAGAGCAAGAAGAAGAGGAGGAAGACCCTGAAGCCAAACTAGTAAGGAAGAAGAGAAGAAACATGCCCTTTGGTGAAAGTGTTTCATAGGAAGCAAGTGTTGAAACAAAAATATATCATTATGTATCGTCCTTCGAAGAGGAAGCAAAATAGGACTTTGGTGTTCATGTGCACACCAAACTGGACCTGAAGAAGGAAAAGATGTCAAAAGAGGCATCTCTAGACCATGAAGATCAAAAATCATCACCAATAAGACTTGGTTCCCCTCTCAGAATAGAGGCATTGGTTAATAGCTTAGTTCATTTTGAAGATATGCTACAGCCGACCGCAGAAATTTATACTTGAGTAAGTAGAGAGGATGGGGAAACATTGATGTTAACCATTATTCAAGATTTTATCACTTTGGAAGTTAACTGGAACTATGTTAAGTCCAATGTACCTGAGAAGTTGTGGGAGGCCCTGATGAAAAGAATATTAGAGGTTGTTGAATTAGAAGAGAAGATAAGGAATGAGGAATTTGAGTAAATTGGATCCTCTTTAACCATAAATGATTTGGAAACCTTGAAGAAGGTTTGTTCAAAGATGTTCTGTATGAAGAAAAGAGTAAACACTTTGATGAAAAGAGACAAAAAGCAAATAAAAAAGATAAAGAAAGAAACAGTAGATGCCATCATGGGTATGGCTGAGAAATATGGAATTTTTGGTGCACTCCCATCCTTTTCTACACCAAAATCAGAGAATATGTTTCTACAGAGGTTAAGGAAGACAATCCTCTGGAAATAGGTAATATAGATGTTCTTCTGGAAATGAATGTTACAAATGATCCTCTGGAAATAGAACAACAGAATGAGGAAAATGTTGAAGCAGAGAAGCTTTTATTTTTTCCCTCTGGGACAAACTGAAGGTGAAAAAGATAAAGGTGAAGATGAAAGGAATGAAGAAGAAAAAAAAGTGGAAGAAGAAGAAAAAGTAGAGGAAGAAGGAAATGGGGAATCTGCTAGAAAGAATGAAGAAGAAATAAGGTAGGTTTTGGAATCACAAAGGTCCTACGGTGATGATGTGTTAAAAGGCTTGCTATCGAAGCAAATAAGATTCTAGCCAATAATTCCTCTGGAACTTCTACAACTTCCCATGGTTCAAGGTAGTGTGGATCTAAAAAAGATATCTCCAATCCACAAATTGGTGTTAGAAGATGCATTGCATGCATCTAGAAGAAAATAAATTTTGGAAACACATCAAAAGGGGATAGAACTCATTTATGATGTCCTCAAAACCTTGCAGGAGGCCACTCCCGATACATCAATAGATACATCTCACTCCAGTAGAAAACCTAAAACTTCTATTGGATTCCTTTAAGGAATATGCCTCTGAACTTGCTGAGAATACCAGATAAGAGATTGAGGAGAAAATGGAAGGGAAAAGGTTTTCAAAACATCATGATAAGTGTGCTCTAGCACACACCAATGTAGAAAAGAGCCTGGAAATTGTGAAGGCTTATGAGTCTAAAGAAAATGTTGTATTTTCTTACTGCATAAGGTGGTCAGATGCTACACAGAGCATCAAAGATCTCATGAACTCCATTGAGTCTTTGTTGAAAGATGCTTCCAATACATACAATGCATCTAAAGACACAGACAGGTTAGTTTGGAATGCTATCTCTACTCATAGAGAAAAATTCTTTATGTTATAGAAGCAGAAGGAAGACATAATTAGAAAATTTGGTCTGCTAGGTGATAGTGTGAGAATGGAATACACTATGGTGGTCAATTTTTTGGCTAATGTAGAAAAACTAGACAAGATCAACCTGACTCCCTACACATCAAATGATGTTGAAGAGAGCCTGATAGAGTCGGAATCTCTGAATAGAATGTTGATATCTACAAAGCAGAGTTAGGAGAATGGCAAGACAACATGGCAAGGTATTATTAAGGAGCTTCAAAGCTCACCTTCCTCTGGGTAACCCTTTTTCAAGTTTTTGAGACAAAATCCTAAGGGGGAGCTAAGAATTTTGATTATCTTGATCATACAATGTTTCGGACCATCCTTGTAAATATATAAATATATATATATATATATATTCATTTTTTTTTGGACCGCCCCTTGTCCTTGATGTCAAAGGGGGAGAGAATGTCATGAAGAGAAAAGGGGAGAGTGTGTTTCATTTTTTTGGCACATGTTGCCATCAATGACAAAGGGGGAGATTGTTGGAAGAATGAAGAACACATTATTATGCAGCTTTTGTGTTGTCATTGATGTCACCATGATTATATGTGTTACCATATCCTCAAGCTTGATCTGGTATTTTGAACTGGTATCTAGAAATTTCCTCTAGTATTTGGGTCCACGATCCTCCATCAATGAATATCTTTAACTATAGTTTTTGGAGATGGTTCTTGGTTGCTAGAAGATTGTATATTCATAATTTCATATGTACAAGTGCTCGTATGGCAAGTTGGCATCGTTCTGTTGCTATATTTTTGTTATTAGGTCCATCTCTGGCTGACCTAATAAACATTTGATGATATCATGAATTAATTTTGTATTGTGGATTTATGTGTGACCTATATTAGGTCCATGCCAACATATTGTAGCATGCTACATGCTTGAATTTTTTTTGGAGAATTTTTGTACAAACTTGAAGCCGACATTCAATCTTTTTGGTGAATAAGGGATGCATCCAATTAGGCCGACCTAATTGGTGCTTGTGGAGGAGTTAGATATATATTGGATGGTTTTGAGATTTAAAGGTATGGAATGAATGAAAATACGAATCAAGTGAATATATGTTTGTTGGTATATGAGTTTATTGAGCATCAAAGGAATTGAATCAGCACTTGTTAGGTGTAACTTCATCAGTTCATTTTCTGGTTGTAAGCCATTCTTTATAGGCAGTGAGCCTCCCCTTTTGGACAATGAGTCCTAGAAGTGATCAACCCTTTGTAATATCTTATAAATGGTTATATTATATCAAGATTTAATCCTCACTGTGGTTTTTCCCATTATTGATTTTCAACATAAAAAAATTTGGGGTTCATGTGTTGTGTGCTTTTATATTTTGTTAATGTTATTGCGCATTCTTACTGTTATATGCATTGGATAATTTGGATGGTGTGTGTTCAATAATTTTAAGAAGATACTGATTCACCCCCCTCTTAGTATCTTGAGTGTTCAATAGAAGAGACTTCTTCATTTCTACTCTAACACACTAATGTCTCTTTGATATTGCCATTGTACTCACCAAACCATGTTCTTGTCAGTGATTTACCATTTATTTTATAATAATCTCTTGATGTCTAAGAGATTTTTTTTGTTTCTTGAATGAAAAATAATCATGTATCCTTACAGTCTCCATGTTACTATGTCTTGTCGGAGAGACAAGTTAACTTTTCTCTTCAAAGCCTCCAGGTCTCTTCGACATATTGCTCTCTAGGTCATTGGAGAGACATTTGAGTATGTCTCCTCAAAGTATGAGGGTCTCATTGACATTTTCATCACCATTTTATTGGTCTTTTTGAGGAGACTATGGTGAAGCTCTCTTCGATATGGCATTGTCTTGGCGGCATACCTTGTGTTGTCGAGGAAGTGCTTTAAAGATGGAATTTATTTCAAGGCGATAATCCAAGGCTTTATTTTATGAGTTATGTACAAAAATTTATGTTTAATGCTAAATACAATAAAGAATCAAGGGAAATGGGGATTTATGATGGAAATGGAATGATAAGTAAGAACATAGGTATAAAAAAACCAAGGTAGATTTTCTAGCTCCAACAGTGGCTTTGACTAGGGATGAATGAATGTGAGGTCATTGCAAGGGTCTAGAAATGATCTCTAGGAAGCAGACCGTGGGTGAATGTGATTAAATGGGGTGGGGAGGGGGATGTGAACCTAAAACTATTGTGCATGGAAAATTATTTTTAAGAAAAGAAGTGTTTCAAGAATTGTCCATGCACTGGAAATTCTTGATATTCTCCTCGAATATTTTGAAGATAATAAGAATCTTCACCACCTTTGCCTGTAATAACAAATGGTCCTCTCTATAGAGTTTCAAACTTCCCATGTTTCCCTTTGTCTTGGCATCTGGCATTCCATAACAGGACCATTTCATCCACTTCAAACTTTCTATCTTTTTCCCTTTCTTCAAACAAGTACTTCATTTGTGATTGCACTTTTGTATTATGTTGCTGGGTTGGGCTCCTAATTTCATCCATTTCTGCCAACTGCTCCATTCTATCTTCCATAGGCTTAGGGATATCCAAGTCCTCCTAGAGTATAAACTTATATACCAGTAAAAGGTTTTGCATGGGCATCCTTGCTTGTGTTCCATAGACCAATTCAAAAGGTAATTTTCTAGTTGACTTCTTTACTGTGATTCTATCTACCCAGACTACCAGCCTCAATTCAGAATCTCAAGCCTTTTTATTGTTTCTCGGTGTCCTTTTAATTATCTTTAGGATACTCTTTTTTCTTTACTTAGCTTTCCCATTGGCTTGTGGATGATATGGAGATGATTACAAAAAATTTATGCCATATGACTCACAAAATGTTTGGAACTCTTCTGATCTAAAGCACATACCATTGTTTTTGATTATCCTCACAGGTGTTCTGAATCTAGTGATGATATTTTCCATTAGAAATTTTATCACAACCTTAGTCGTAGCTTGCTTTGTGGGGATGGCTTCTATCCATTTTCTAAAATAGTCAGTTTCCACTAGAATCCATTTATGTCCTCCACTAGACTTCTTTGGTATTTCTCCAATGAAATCAATCCCCCATTGATGGAGTGGGGCTTGAACTTGCATTGGTCTAAGTGCCAGTGCTCCTTGATACTTCATCTTTCCAGAGAACTTTTTACAAGCTTCACACTTTCTCACATAAGAAAAAGATTCATTGAAGACCTTGGGCTAGTACTATCCAACTCTTAGGATCTTGGGGGCAATAGTCTTGGCTGAAATTTTTTTGACTTCAGTCTGCGCAAATACATCCTTAACTGTAGCATTAGGGACATAAGAAATTATCTTAGCTCCTACCAAATAAGCTCTAAAAGGTTTTACAACTTTTACAAGTGCATATGCCTGCTTCTCCATAATGTCACATTTCAATTTTTCTCCTTGAAGAGATTTACTGAAGAATGATATTGGTTGCTCATATCCTTCATCATTCTTTTGTAACATCACTACTGCAATAGTGTGGTAAGAAGCAAATGAGAAAATCTGAAATGGTTTACTGAAGTCAGGTGATTTCAACACTGGGACCTCCTTGATTTCTCTTTTAATAGATATCAATGCATCAATTGCTTCTTCTTTCCAATCAATCTTGGCACCCTTCTTCAACATTTTTGAAATGGGATTAACAATCTCAGAAAAATTTGATATAAACCTCCTTACAGATTTTATTTTCCCAAAGAAAGATTGAATGGAATTTACTATCTTTGGAATAGGAATCTTGTCTATAGCCTCTACTCTCTCTGGATCAATTCTTACTCCATCTTTGGACACTATCTAGCCCAACAATTTTCCTTCAGTCGCAGCAAAATGGCACTTTTTAGGGTTTAAGGAAATACCATACTCCAAAGCTTTAAGTAAGATCTTGTCTAGATGTTCAATATGGTCTTCAGCTTTCTTAGAATATGTTGTGAGGTCATCTTGATATACCACCATTATTGTATTAATCAGATCAGCAAAGGCCACATGCATTGCTCTTTAAAAAGTGGCACCAGCATAGATGAGGCCAAATGGCATCCTTACGTATACATATGTGCCTCAAGGTGTAGTAAATGTAGTCTTATACTATTATGATTCTTTCACTTTCACCTGGTTATATCTCAAAAAACCATCCATCATGGACAATAACTCACACCATGTTACCCTTTGTAGCATAGCCTCCATGTTTGGGAGGGGATAATTGTCTTTAAGGGAGGAGACATTCAAATTTCAAAAATCTACACACAACCTTATGTCTCCATTATTCTTTCTGATAGGCACCAAGTTGGACACCCAAGTAGAATGCCTGATGGGTTTAAGGATGCCTCCTTTGAGTTTTATGAGCTCTTCATGCATCTTGGGTTCTAGAGTGGGATTTATTGGTCTTTGTTTCTGTCTGAAGGGTTTTGCATTAGGCTTCAATGTAATTTCATGTTGAAATAGATCTTCTCTATATGCTTTGAGTTCATTATAAGACCATGCAAAAACATGCTTATATTTTCTCAACAATGCAATCAGCATCTTTCTAATCATAGGACTTATCTTCTTTCTAATGTACACTTTCTTTGGATCCAATTCAATCCCAAGATTTATTTCTTCAATATCTTCCCTTCTCACTAGTGTTTGCTTCATATTTGATCAGTCACTTTCATCAAGCACCCTTTCTAATGCTACTAATCCTTTAGGAATCTTATTTGCTTTAAGTTGCACTACTTCTTGGCCAAACACAATTTGTTTACCATCCACTTCTTCAAAAAATGCATTGAAATCAATCTCTTGAGCCTCATATTGATCAATGCAGTGTAACAACTTTATCAAATCCATGACATCGTTGAAGACCTACCAATCATAATGTTGTCGAGAACTGCAAGTCTAGTCTTGAGTTCCACTTCTGAGATTCCTGCCAAGGTAATGTCATCCTTTTTCAAGCCCACATTTGCTAAGAAGTCGGCCATTAAGTTTTTTGATATATCCTCCCACTCAATGGAGAATGCATCAAAGAGTTCTATAGTATCCCACACTGCATTTTTGTATTGCTTCAATCTCTTGTTCTTAGTAGAATACTTTTCCCTCACTTGTGAAACAACCAATTCCGAATCCCCATAAACGGCTAACACTTTGATCCCATGCTTTGTGGAAATTTTTAAGCCTAGCAATAATGCTTCATACTCTGCTATTTTATTTGTGCATTCAAATTTTAGAAAAAATGAATACTTAAATATTGTGCCATCTAGTGAGATGAAAATAATTCCAGCTCCATTCCCCTTTTTGTTGCAAGCTCTATCAAAATAAATCTACCATATTCCTTGTTCATCTTGAGAAACATCTCTAGAAATTAGATTTGTGTTTAGTAACTTAGGGTTTGAATGCTCAATTCTAAACCTCCCAAGGTCCACATCACAAAAGCAATTCATTTGATTAGGGTTGAAGAGCTCAATGACATGTTCTGATTTATGTTCCCTGTACAACTTGACTTCCCTACCATTCATAGGTATTGTGGCATAAGATAAATATAACTGGACATTTCCACCTACTGCTACAATTCATTGCCTAGATAATAACATCCCATAGTAAGGGGGAGTATCCACCACAATGATGTATGTTTTATATGTTGCTTCAGGGTATGATGCCAGTTTCAATTCTACATCCCATATCACTGCAACTACTGGGACTAATCTGTTATCTATGGTGTAGCACTTCCCATAGGTAGTGTTCACCCACAAACCTAATTCCTTCATGACAGCCAAAGGCATGATATTGATTGTTGCTCCTAATTCAATCATGAAATTTTTCACCAACTTGTTATTGATCACCAATGTGGTATAAAATGGATCCACCTGGGAGGGATTTTTTGTAAGGGTATCTCCCAAATAGACCTCTAGTGCCTTTGTAGCTTCCTTCTCAATGACATTGATCTCTTTGTTTTGATCTTGTCGTTTGTGAGATGTGATGGCAATCAACTTGGGGGTTGTGTCTCTATATTCATCAAATTTCATCATCTCCATGAAGGGCACTGTCATCTTTATTTGAGTTAGTGCTTGAGCAATATCAAATAAAGGGGTAGTCATCCCTTGTTCAATCTTATATGTTTTAGGAGCCCTTTTCCCTTCAGTTTGAACTTTGTCATTGTTTGAATTTTTCTCAAATTCAAATTTTGCAGTCCCCTTTTGAACAATCTTCTTAGGCTTCTTTGCTTCACCCTTCTTTTGGTTAGATGAGACATTCTCCTTGTTCTTTTTTCCTTTAATAAACATGCCTCTAGGTGTTCCCTGCTCTACATCCGCAGGTCTACTTCTTAGGTTATATTTTATTTTTTCTTTAGCCATAGATTTTGTTGTGATGGCCCTCTTCTCTTCTTCTATTGGTGTTCTCAACTGAAACGGTGGTGTTGTATTGTATGCATAGGCTATTTCTCCTGTATTTTCTTCTATGTCATAGAACACTTCTTGCTCCATATTAACATTGTTTTTCTAATTGCCAACATCATATTCACATCCATCCTCAGAGGATGAGTATCCATCATTGGTTTGATGGGACCTCCATCTTAACATATTTACGGTGTGGCCATCCCTATCCTATTATTGTGACCATTCATCTTCCTAGCAGGCTTGAGTCATTGCACAATATTATGGGGCATGGGATTTATGACATGGTGGACACCATGTTGTAGTATCCACTACATGTGATCCATGTTTTTTCAAAGGATCTAGAGTATCTTTCTAATTTGGCTTTTCTACTGGTCGTCCATTATTCCAAGTGGTGTTATGTGGCATGTCATGTAATCTTGGTCGTTCATTCCTGTACTGGTTTTCTTTTCTATTTTGGTGATTGTTAGGATTTTGTGGGACTCTAAGGTTATCTCTTTTACCAATCATGCCAGTAGCTTTCCTATTATTTTCAATGGTTATAGAAACCATTTGTGCTCCAGTCAAGCTACTAGGACATTTATTTTTGAGCTCATACCCTATTTTAGGATCAAATTCTTCCAAATAGATGCTTAAAGCTACAAAGTCAGCTAATTTGGATCCATGTTCTATCTTGTTATTAATCTTGGACAATCTCTAGTTGAAGTCAAAAATGGATTCATTTTGATGCTTTTGAATACTTATTAACTCATGTAAATCAAATTCGGGAGAAAATTCATTTCCATATTGCTCTAGGAATTGATTTTTGAAGTCTGTTGTAGAGGTAATTGAGGCATCTAGTAGGCTCTTGAACTAGTCCCTTGCATCTTCAGTCAAGGACATCATGAATAGCCTCATGAGGAAATATTCTTGTTCCATGCCTAAATCTTGAACAAAAGCATTGAAGTTTCTTATGTGTTCCTCTATTGTAGTTGCATTGTTCCCTATGAATTTAGGGATAGTATTCCTTCAGTTATTGTCAGTGGGGTATGGGTACAATTGGTATCCAGCCAAGTCAAATTGTCTGCTTATGCTTGAAAAAAAATTTGGATAAGGATTCTGAGGTGGCGGATTGCGGTAGTATTGGAATCCATATTGAGGTTGTTGTACATTTTGTTGGATGTTCTGGTGAGAATATACATTCTATTGTGGCACATGGTGCTAATAGTGTGGAGTGTATTGTTGTCTTGGTGGTGGGCAATATTATGGGATGTTACTGGTGTTTTGTGATTTTGAATTTTGTGGGGGCACATTATGTTGCACATTTTGTTTTGGTTTCCCGATTGTGTTGTGAGGCACCTTTGAAGTGTTTGGAATGTCTGTATTATGAGATGACCCATGTGGATTGATGTTACCCCCTTGCTTATGGGGAGGTACATATCTTGGTGGTTTTGATGAATGGATATTCATCTGGGATATCCTTTTCTTTAGTTCTTCATTTTCTTTTATCAACTTATCTCGCTTCCTAATTTCCTCCCTTCATCTTTCCACATGTTCTAATTCTTGAGTAGTCATTTCATCATAATTCTCATCAGGGGAAGAATGGTCCATAAATCCATATTGGGTTTCTTCTACTTGTTTGAGATACATCTCATAATCATATTCCCTTTGCCTCTGTATCTTTTCTTCATTTGCTCGAGCAAAAAACTCAGTTATTTTTTGAGGGTCTTCCTTAAAGCAAAAAATAGGATGACCAATGTTTCCTTGTTCAAACTGGGTATTGGGATCTCTACATAGATCATCATTATAGCATTTTTATCCATGCAATGGATCAAAGCTATTGTGCATTGTAAGAGGTTGTACTGGGATGCTCTCTCGATCGGTGAGTGTAGTGTCTGGTTGTTCAAGTGTTGTCATGTCTTTACCACTATTGGCTTTTGGGCAAGAAGAATCACCTTTAGCTATCCATTTGTTGCCATTCTTCTTTGGACTTTCTTGGTGCAGAGATCTCCTACTATTCATTTTGTAGGATGCTTTGAACTCTAAATTTATTTTTTCTTGATGTATACTTTAATACCTCATTCATGCATCCGCTCCTACAAACTTCTCATAGAGTCGCCACTCACTTTTATGAAAAGGGAGAAAAATTTAGAATCTCTTATATCTATTCCCAACAGAGTCTTTATTTAATCAAATGAATGGGTGCTTGCATAAATTGTGGATATTTATGACTAAGATGAGAGGCTCAATTTTTTCCTTGACTTTGGGTAGGCTAAAACACTTTCCCTGAGTCTTGTCTCCAGTAGAGTCGCCAATCTGTTAGGTCTCAAAAATGCATGTTTTGAACCTTAAGAGAGTGCCAGTCTCTTAGTACATTTTTGGCTAACAAATGGGGCAAATATGATTGATAACCCCCTACTCTTTAGGCTCTGTCAAACCTAGGAGGGTGTACCTGAATGATAAGGCATATTTGAAGGTTTAGATATGGTCTCTAATTTGGGAAATCTACTCACAATGGCATGCATGAGTGAAATAGATGCAAGGCTAATAATTAATTCCTACTATGGATGTTTTGAGAATAAAGTGTATAAGTAGAGTTTGAATGAGAATGTTCTAAACTTGACCAATGCCTAAATAAATTGGGTGAATGGAGTCAAGGGTTGGATGATGGTGATGGATATAGATATGTAAGATAGGTAGATCTACTCATATTAACTCTAATTATTGGGTACTTTTAGATGTTTGCACCTTGTACAAACGTGCAGGTTAGTCAATTATTGCACTCTTCTTTATATATCCCAATGTTATCCTCCCAAATTACTGTGATAGCATGAAATGATTTTTAATTCTTAGCTTGGGGGAAACCAATTAGAATAACCACTTCAAAATGATTTTAATCCCTGGCAGGAACCAATTAAAAGGAATTACTTGAAAGGATTTTAATTCACTCTAACCAAAACGCAATCAAACCAATCACATAACAACAACAAATGTGTCCTGAAAAATTATATAAATTTGAATAACTTAATAGAACCACTTTGGAGATAGCACAATACATAAGAATGAATATCAACACAAGAGTTAAACATTGGAAGTAAATCACCAATTATAAACAGTATTCTCCATTATATTTCTTCAAAAGATGTACATTAATAACATAAGTCTTTGAGATATGGAAATGGATGGATGGATGGAATATGCAATACTAATGCAACCTATTTATTACTACTAGTGATGATGATGATGATCCAAAGCTAGGCCTTGGTTTCCTATTTTATATGGGAAGCAACAAGCTATAGGCTCATTCAAAAAAAATTACATCATTTGATAACTAAAAACTTGATTAATATAAACATAAAAACTGTAGTAGTTTGTCAGTGGATGCACCGTGATCATCTAAGACCTATTCAAGGCTCATGCTCTATGATAATGCACCCACGGTTGTCAAACTTTGATATCATGTCACTCCTTACTTGGCCCGAGCGATGATTAACCTTCAACACATGTTCAGTATATCCTATCTTTGCATGTGTATCTGCATTGTGTATGATATCTTTCATTGCATATTCAACTTCAAATATCTATCCCAACTACACATGTGTTTTTTTCAGCACCTCATCTTCATCGTTAATTGCATCAAGGGCCATTGGTAGATACTAAACTATCTCTTCCTTCCATAAATCCTAGTCTTTTAAGTCTATTTCCTCAAAGAAATTTTGTAGAGCCATACTTAGTGATGATTGAAGTCACTCAATTCCTATGTCAATACGTTATGGAAGTTTTCGTGTGTCCATAAGTTTTTGATATTCTTGAAGTATACATTTTTTATCACCTTTCTTTTCCTTTATCTGTAGTTCCACCTCCTTCATTATGTCACATAACCTTTTATGTTCTTATAAAGCTACATCTATTTTCTCATGGATAACCCAGACTTTGTTAGAAAGTTTAATCATATCATCAAACCTCTTACATACTAGCCCTAGTGTCATCTCAAATATAGTAGTTTTTTAGTGTTTTCTTTACTTCCTCTTTCCCTTTCCGAATTACTTCATATTTACGCTTCCAATAGGTAGTCTCGGACATTGCCTCAAGCACTTTCCTTTCACATTCAATCAATGGTGAGTAGATTCCTGAGGAGGAAGGTAATCTATCTATATAGTTGATCACTTCTTGTTTCAACCTCTCATTTTCATTAGACAAACCCTTATTATCTTTGAACAATTTATAAATTTGAGCTTTGATAAACTTGGCCAAATTCACATTCAAATCTCTAGTTTCCATAGGGTTTGTATCCCCTACTCTTTGTACTAGTAGGTGACCAAAGATCTAATGATGATTATTGATAAGGGAAGGCCTCTTTCCTAATGGGTAAAGGGCCCAAATCTGCAAAGTAGTGTTATCAAGGTTATACCCTGATCCAGTGTATATCTTATTGTTGGTCTCATCTATCAATTGTAAGGCCTTGTTCTCTCTTTTCAGGAAACTATCAAACACAATGGTTGAGTTGATGTCCCATCCTAGAAGAAGCATGACCCCAGCCTCTTATAGTAATGCTCTTCATCTTTCAAGACTGATGTTATCCATTTATTTATCAACCTCACAATGGAGTTCCTTCAAGGCATATGCTTCTTGCTAAGGGTTGATTTCCTTTATCTTTTCTCTCATCATTTTTCCTTTATACTCATAAATGAAGGCTTTAAACTCAAGGGTTCGAACAAATGCATCATCTTCAATGAATTCTTGACTAGCCTGGTGTCTCACATCATCAGAAAACTCATTAGAAGCTTCAAATGTGATCACATTCCTGTTTGGTGGTACTTCATACTGGGGAATAGTGGGAATGGTGATTTGTGTAACCTCCTTCTCTTCCTCAATGTCATATTCAATAAAAATAGGAGTGTCAGCTGAGAAGTTCACTTGTGGAGTAGGCTATGGTGATAAATGACTTAAATGTATTACATTCTTAGCTTGTCTCCTAGAACCAGTATCTCTTCTTCTTTAAAAATCTATGAGAGGTACATCCTTAATCAGTTCTTCTTCATGTAGGATCAATTTTTCAACCCTCTCCATAGGATCTTGTATTTCATGAAAAGCTTTTGCATATAAAGGATTATTACCTCTACTCCAAGCCTCAACCATAATTATCACGTTGTATGTAGCCTTCCTCATCATTATTTGAGCTTCATCACAATTCCTAATGGCATCATCCATGAATAAATCATGTTCATATCCTTTCAGTCTCTTTGAGATCTTGGCATCATAAATGAAGTACTCGGGGTCAAATTTGTCCCTCTTATTTCCCAATGGAAAGCCATAATAATCTATTCTGCTACCAATTGATTCATAATCTTTATTAGCAATGATGGTAAAGTCACCAAAACATAGAGTAGAAGACATGAAATTTTTCCTTCCATAGCTTTTGAGGTGCATGAAGGCTGAATGGGCTAATTACCTTACAATCTCTAGGTATGCAACCCTGTCGGGTACAATTCTAGGCAATAAAAATGGAGTTTCCTCGAATCCATATACTTTGATCATAGTACAATCCTTGAATGCATACCAATCCCCCCAATTATGGTTTACCTTTCCCTCAAGGTTTGTATCTTTTGGCCTGAGAAATCTCTATATCTCCGGGGACAAATTCTAATCAAATTTATGGTCAAGCAACTTATACAGGGGTTTGACAAAATATTCTTCAAAATATAAATAGTGGGATCTCTCACATCTACTATCCCCAATGGACGTCCACATCTGAACTGGTATATAATTTTAATCACTATCCACATATTTGATTCTTATCTCCTCTCCCCATATGCCCATTGCTTGTCCCTCATACAATATTATGTGCATGAGTAGAGAGTATTGCTTGAAGTTGATGGCATCACTACTAGTCTTAATGGAAATAAGTGAGGCATTAATGGCCTTAGACAAATATTTTGCATAGTTTTAAGACCTAGCATCTTGGCTTTGGATATCTATGGTTAAGACCATGGGAGCTATAGCCATCGTAGTAGGGGCGTCAATTCCTAGGACTTGGCCAGCTGAATAGTAAGTGTACTGGTAATATTCTTCAAATGAGTCCACAAGAAATGGGGGTTTCTCTTCACTGGAAAATCTTCTAAGTTGGATTTTTGGACCCTTGGGTCAGTGCAGAGGCAATTTCCACCTCTTATAGCTTGCATCCATGGTCCAATACTCCTCTAATAGGTCTCTTATCCTTAATTTTTCCTTCATGGACGTGTCTAATTGAAAAACCATACATATATAACCCTGTATTATGATAATAAATTGTGAACCTGTTATCAAAAGGATTGCACCCCTATGCAAAAGCAAAAATTCCTTGTCATCATGTGTAGCATGGGAATAATTTCAAGTTGTGGGTACCCTATGTTGAAAGTAGACCTCCAGATTATCGATCGGCTTCCCTCAAGTTTTTCGAATGATGGACTATAAATTTTGATGGAAAAGGGCAGAAGGATTTAAATGAATGCATGAACTAAACTTAAAATTAAAGGTAATGCACCTAATGATGAAAAAAATTACTTGCAACCTGAATCACAATGAATTTTCAATATTTCTATGTGCACAACCAAATTTGAACAGCTTAATCATCTAAATATTTCATACAAAGGCTTTGAAAAATTATTCTTTTCGAAGGAAAATCTAAGCTTTCACAGCTAAAAT
Organism: Sequoiadendron giganteum; assembly: GCA_007115665.2. Lineage (NCBI taxonomy): Eukaryota > Viridiplantae > Streptophyta > Pinopsida > Cupressales > Cupressaceae > Sequoiadendron > Sequoiadendron giganteum. Next base: position 329,543,139 of record CM021110.1, read on the forward strand.
GATAAAAGGGATCATATGCACAATGTATAATATGTGAATTTAAACTTAAATACATACATAAATCTATGAAAGAGACAAAAAATTAGAGGTTTCAAAATTAAAACACAATAATCTTCTTATCAGATCAAACACAATGATGATGCCTGAAATATTGAAGGCAAAAACTTGATACTACTGAAAAGAAAGAGGAATTCATCTGCAAATAACGAAGTCAAAATAACCTGTAAAAGATTTGTTGCATAGTATTAACTGTACAAAAAAGTGAGTTAAAATATCTCTCTCTGCAAAGTGCAAAGGAAAATGAACCACCAAAATATGATATTCTAAGAAGGGAAAGAGGATTCCCCAATTAGAACCCTAGGGTTTTTTTCACCTAGGAGCTTGGATGGAAGAATAGCTCTCTTTCACCTTGATGATATGATTTTTGGTGAGTTCATTCAAAGGATAGGGGTTGTGTTGTGTGTGATAGAGTGTTTCTAAGTGTTGCAATGCAATAAAACAAACTAACTAAATGTAAATTATATGCCCTAAATGTATGCAAACTGGAAAGAAACTGGAAAGTACAGAGATAGTGCACGTAGGAATTGAAATTTTTAGAAGAGGAGCTCTGGAATATTCTAGAATCTATTGGAAATCTTCATAGGGACACTTACGCCAGAATGGGTGACCTAGTCCTCTTCCCGGGAAACTTTTCCAGAACGGGTTTCTAGTAAAAGGGTATCCAGAAAGACAAATACCACTTTTCAGGCCTGGTACAGTGACAAAGTCGCCAATGATGGTGACATAGTCCTCCTAGTGCTTTTAGGAGTTTCAAGATCAGGATCTATAGGTGCCCACTTGTACTTTCTTTTCTAACAGAGACTCGTGTTTCAATCTTCAGAAAATGACCTGCAAGTTGTCCTTTTGCTCTTTCTAGGTTTTTATTGACTTGGGTTGATGTAGATGGAATGATGACACCTTTCTAACACTTTTCTCCTTGACTAATTTGCATACACACCTGCAAAGCACACATGCAAAGAGAAGGAAAATTTTAGGGTTAGAGAATAGGAGTTTTCCTTAGTCAAAACCCATGAAGGTAATCAAACCCAAATGAAATAGAATAAGGAAGGATGAATAAATAGCATGCCAATAAAATCACTCACCAAACCTTTGTTGAAGATATCTAAATATATGTTCTTGCAGCTCCAATGGATGATGTCTAAAGTGCCTTGTGCTTGAATGCTTTCTTGAGAAGCTTGAGTGTAAGAGTGCTTGTGAAGATAACATGATGTTAGGGGAGGTGAAATGGGGATGAAAACCCTTATTTATACATACTATGCCCTAATTTCCTAAAAATAACACATGATAGGCCGACCTTAGGGTTTTGGAGGAAAGTTTCAGTTAGAATTATGTTTTAATTTTGAATTTTAAGCCAAAAGGGACTAGGTCGCCCAAGGTGGCGACCTAATCCACTTGGAAAAATTCAAGTGGTGGTCAAGAATTAAGTGGTGCTTAATGATTATTATCGGGCTTGTCTCCTAAAACACACTTATGCCAAGCCTAAAAGTACATTAAGGGACCAATTTAACATAAGGAAGGGTAAATTTGTTGATTACAAACCTAGAAAAGTGTGAAAATGTATTACAACACCTTACAACACTTTAGCACAAGACTTGGTCGAAAGAGGTAAAAAGGGGTCTTTTAGGTGAATTATGTTGAAAGGGTCTTAGAAAAGTGGGAAGATGTGTTACAACACTTCACAAAACCTTTGTAAAATATCGTTAGGTTGTTGATTTGCAAGCATTCAAGGCCTAATGTGAATATGTCGGCCACATTAAAACATTAGTTCAAAGAAAAACCAGGCCAAAATCCAAGGGAAAAGGCCCAAATGAGTGAAAAAGTGTCAAGGCTACATTTTTTGGCAACATATTTAGCCCCCACTTTAATGAGAAGATGAATTTGCTTCAAACTCACACTAAAGTAGCTAAGTCATGCATCTTGAGAGGGATTTGATGTGTTCATGCTAGTAAGGTTAGATTAATGTGATCAAGAGGGATGATCAATATCCCTTAGAAAACCGAACATAAGCACAAAGGATCACACCAGAAGTGATGTGAAAGAGTGAAGAGAGAGGGAAGGTCGGATCAAGCTTTGACTATTTATCCAGCTAGTTGTGGATCATATCTAGGTTTTTTATCCAAAAGGAAGAGTACTCACTCTAGGGCGATGATACTTTTGGTTGTCCATCGGGTGAGAAGGCTCAAAAAGGTGAGAGACATACACTTGGTTGGTATGTACTCACACACACATAAAGGTGGCTATGGGGAAATTCATGCCGCTAGTCAGGCTTCCCGCTCAACCATACCAAAGTTATACCTCCTGATAACTTTGATAAGGCACCACAAAAGACAAATTTTTTGAGGTTCATGATGCAAGCTTTGTTTGCTTGGAACCCATCAACAAATGTAAGATGGCACCATAGGCAGGCAAGTTGTGTTATGCAAGGTGGCCATATGTGCATAATGCAAAATGCAATATGTAAAATGTGAAAGAGAAAAATACAAAAAGGATGTTCGAAGGAGTCTTATTTAGTTCATGCGAGGTCTTTGACTTAGGGAACATTGTGTCTAATGTCTCAAGAGAGGACCAATCAAAGAATAGAAAATTCACTAATGTCATAGGGCCTATCTATAATGGGAGAGCAATCGATCCAACCATAGGGAATGCGAAACCATTATGTGTTTTGATCCATGTAGCAGATCTATCATAAATATCTTGAGAAATATCACGTAATACCAAAAATTCTTCTGTGATCACATTCTCGCCACAGGTGGGATATATGAGTATCCCATTAGTGGGCTTATCATAAATTTTGCCAGCTATGTAGAGAGGACCTTCAAGAAGATTTTTAAGTATATCTTGTGGTGAAAAAGTAATCTCAAGAGATGTTTTCATTTGGCCCTTATGAGGGATGACGTCAATCGTGCCTACCATTTCATCTTGTTAGAGAGGGGGACCAACCACTGCAAGGCCCTAGGTCATGAAAGGCCAAGAGTGGAAAGGTTGCCCTAACATACCTCATTTTAAAGCACAATTAGAAGAGGAGGGATGAGAATGATAAGGACTATGTGTCTTTCGACCACCCTGCAAACCCGAAATTTGAAGGGAGACTAGACGAGTCGCTTTCCACAATCAACTATGTCTCTCAGGTAGCTCTATGTCTGAGGATAGAAGCACAACTCTAGGATGATAGCGCAGCGCACTGGTGTCTCTCAAGTGCATTGGCATCTGTACGGCCAGAAAACTAGAGAAATGAGGTTAGAATCCTGAGAAAGGTTTAATGGTTTCGGGAAGTAAAGAGCAAGACTGAGAAAAGAGAAAGGTAAATACATATATGATAAAAGAAATAAATTACCGCAAGGGTGACGAAGATAATTTCATAGAATAATCCTCTCACCAACTTGCTTCGAACTCACTCCACCTGCACACAGTAAAGGGAGAAATTGTTGGGGCTGTATAGGGGCCTACCTCAGTCAGACCCCCATCTCAGTGTTTCCACCTCCACGGACAACCAAGTTTGGAATGATAGGAATAAAGATAAAGAAATGAACTACAAGCTATGTAAACACAAAACACTACTAGTAGTATGTGCTTACTCAACCGAAAATAATAGGAGAGATTATATGAGCTTACCACCTTCGTCCAAAGCACTCAAGGGTTGTGGAGGAGAGAACGAGAGGGACTCAAGCCTCTATTTCCATGGCGTCTATCCTATGCTCGCCTTATTGGAGTGATGGAGTAGTGGATTGCTTCAATGGAGTGCAGGGTGCTGCTACAAAGCTTGTGAATTCTTGAAAATGGTGGAGAAAATGTGAAGGTATGGATTCAATATCTTGCCAAACTCTGTCCAAACTTGAGAATGCATGAGAGAGTGAAGATTATGAAGGAGAATATGAAAAATGGCCATATTCGGGTCGGCCAATCGAAGAGAGACGTTACTCCTCGACTTCTAATCAAAAATGTAACGCCTCTGCAGTCTCCAGCTATAGGAATATGCCAAGAATGTAAGCACACCACATGGATGTCCCTAATAGAAATTCCCCCACCAACACACAAACAAGGCGCTAAGTGGAATTCAAGCAGTGCGCTTAAGTGGAATTAAGCCTCCACTTTTGATTTTATAAAATGTAAGGGGGTGAAAGGGGAATTTGCGTTAGGGGTGCAAATTCATGCTCATACATTTTCCCCCACTTTAGTGAGCATGAGTACTGATGAGTGCTTTGATAAAGTAGAGTAGTAAGGAAGTAACAAAGTAAGAGATGTATACCTGAACTAACGAGGAAGTAGAGCACGGTCTGGTAGACTCGGAAATGCAAGAAAGGACTTCATAGTTCCACGGAACTACAAAGATGAAGTGTGAAAGTGCCTCACAGGCTCACGGTCTTGCAAGGGGGATTACTCTTCAAGAACTCTCACATGAAGGAAACCAAGAAAAGCATCTTACAGGCCTGTAGACCTACAAGGAAGGTATCCCCCAAGAACTCTCACATGAGGGAGACTGAGTAAAGGGGACTCTGCAGAGTTAGAAGTGGAGACATGTTTACTCGTAGATAGAACACATCAGGAAGTGACCGCGCAGGGCAATGAATGGACAGTCACGCAAACCATCACTAAGTTGTAAGACTTTCAAAGGGTTCCCTTGGGAACCCTTCAAAATTAAGCAGGGTCCACTCGAGGGATGCATTTTTTGAAAGGTAAATTCTAGTTGGACTACCCCCAAGCTAGACGTAAGGATGTGAAATAGGTCTAGTCAAGCTGCCCCTGGCTAGAAGTGAAGAAATGAGACTAGTCTAGTCAGGTTGCCCCCAAGCTAGACGCCATTGAACTTGTTGAAAGTTTTTGAAGGGCTCCCTTGAGAACCCAATGTGAAAGGGAGGGGTCCACTCAAGGGACACATTGTTCAAAAGCTTAATATCTTCCTTCTCGAATCGATTTTTCACCAAGGAATCCTTTTTAAAGATATTCACATCATCGAGGAATTCGAAAGGAAGGGGATGTGCTCATACGAGGGGAAGACTAAGACCGTTCCTACTTCGTAGGAGTGTTTCCATGTCCTTTCTTTATGAACCCATGATGAAGGAAACTCGTTTCGTTAGGGTTTCAAGTTGAGAATACAACTTCAACAAAGAAGTGTGTGAAGGGTCTTTGAGAAAAGATTCATTTGGCAACGAAAGAATTTTCTAAAGGCCAAGTAATGTAGAAGAGACGTCATCACACACTAAAGGGACAACTCAAACAAAGATGAGAGAAATATAAAGAGAAAAGTAAAGAAAATAGATCACACGTAGAGGGCACAGGGGAATCTCGTTATGCGGGGTCAAATATTCCTTTATTTATATATATTAGGGAACCACGGTAAGAGGTGAATGATCATCAATCCCCAACCAGATCAGGAAGAATGTATGAAAGACAAAGTAAAAATAAAAATTGGGTCAACATGGAAGGAGGCCTAAATGCTCTCGATTCTTTGTATCATCCCCAATTTATCGAAATTTAATCATAAATATGGAAGAATGATGCCACATATAGAGGAAGGTTTACAACACAAACACCACGCATGTATCCAAGTACCAATATGGGTGATGAGGGTCATCCAAGCACATATAGCATGGTTAAGGGGGAACACATGTCACAACATGCACACACATATAATCTAAAGATCAAGAAGAGGGTCTCCCCCTAACACTAGTTGACCAAGAGGTCATCAACTTCCCACTCTAGATAATCCAAGGGGGGAGGATGATGAGCCTGCAATGGTGCAATGTTAAGGGGGGAGCTTTCGATCCTCCCGTAACAAGGGCCAAGGTAGAGGGACCTGTGAGGTCTTCGTCACTCAACTCTTGTGGGTCCAGGGTCAAAGACCTAGCGAAGATCGCTAACAGGGTCAGGACTTTATCCACTGAGTTAAACATGCACTTAAGAGGAGTACCATATTTCACCTTGGAAAATGATGGATTTTGCACCCAAGGTTCACTACTAGGCTCACCAAGGGACTCAGGAGCAGTGAAAAACTTGAGGCAGGCCAAGAATGGTTTCGTTATGAGAATAGAAAAATTCAATTTGGGGCCACCTTTCAGAGAAGGTGGGCTCTTCTTATGTCCTCCATTGCTAGAGGGACCATGCTCTACCTTCTTATTCATCAGAGGAGGTGAACTCCCCACAAATGAAATAAGGAGGGTTGAGGTAGAAGAGGAAAGAACCATAGTGGACACAACCAAAGTGTTCACCATGTCCATGAGCTTTGGGAAAGGTAGAACATTCAAGATGGAAGTCAACAAGGGTGGCTCCACAGAAGGAACAATAAACACTTGCACCCTTCCAGGCGCAGGTGCGCTCATAGCAGGAGCCAGAAGAGATCCAAAGATGGAAGGAGGGAAAGAGGAGGACACAACAGGAGATGCGGTCTTCTCCTCCTCCTTATATGAGGAGGCTTGCTCGGCTAGGAGAGCCTTTCGTCAGTGCTTACGCTCACGCACAAGGTGGTTTCTACGGCTCTTCAAACCAGAAGCCAAAACTTGCGAAGGGGCAGAAGGATACTTCTCAACCATGGGAGTGTCCTCTATGACTATTTCCAGTGGAAGGGTAGACTTTTGAATGGGAGAAGGAGGGTTAGGCTCAAAAATGGTGGGAGGGGTCGACTCTACCACCTTAGAGGTGGATCCTTTCCTATTTAGGGGAATAGGAATACGTCAAGGGGAAAACTCTCTCCGTGAGCCTTTCTTTTTTCCATACAAATAATACCAAGGTCTTGGGGACCCATTAGGGAGATCCAATATCCTAACCTTTGGCTTTCTCCAAGGAGGCATTATTGGACTTAGCGGGTAGAACCTAGGCTTTTTCATCTAGTACTCCTCCCAAGAGAGGGGAGTGGATGAGTCAGCTCGAGAGGGAGCGAGCTTCTCCTTTCCTTTTCAGGAGGAGGAGGTAGGTGGTAGCTCAGTAGTAGGAAGGGTCAACTTCAGCTATCTCTTGCCCCCAGTTTTGTACTTCACATAGTTCTTGTAAAGTAGGTCTTCTCTTTGTGGAAGTGGACTGACAAGAGTGGGCCAAAAGTGATCCAACGAATATCCCCACAGGATACCATAGGCTGAAATCGAGTTTCATGCACTACATGCACGACACCTTCATGGGAAAACTTAAGGCACTTATGAATCATGGAGGTTATCCCATTCATGGAAGCTAGCCAAGGTGCCTAGCTTAACTCTGAATAGGGCCAACTTGAGGATGACATCGAAGACCATGTCTACACTCCTAGGTCCAACTAGGATGGACAATGTTACCGATCCATAGGGCTTAAAAGAAATCCCATCATGTGTTCGGATGATGGACTTTGTTTTGTCGTATTCCTCCCTCTGTAGGGAGTTAAAGAGTAACATTCCTCCATTATAACATTCACTCTACTCACGGTTTTGACCAAGATCCCTATCACAATGCTACCATTGAGGTGAGCGAGAATATAAAGCAGAGAAGGCTTGCTATTTGTTGGAACCTCTTGCGAAGTAAATGTCACATCCGATGAGTCAATCACAAGATGAGGACAGGGAGTAACAGTAACCATGTTAACATATGCCTCCAGGTGAGAATTAGAATCAATGGGATCGATAATCTGTTAGCAGAATGTGATGGAAATGGGTCCGTGTAGATCTGCAATTCACAGTTAGCTTTCACAACTGATTTTTTCATGTTTTATTTTCCTCCATCAAGACTGATACTACCATCTTCCATGTGATCCTGTATCTCATGATGCAAGCGCATACAACATTTGGTATCATGTTTGTTAACTCGATGGTACTGACAATAAGTGTTTTCTTCATACCATCTAGGGTATGGTTCTCTAACTAGGTTAGGAGATGGCAAGGTAAGGATCTTATCCTTCACCAACTTCTTGAGATTGATATGATAGATCTTCCTTCAGAATGGAAGCATGAGGCAGGACCCCCAAACTAAACCACCATCTACTGGTACTCTCATAAAACCGCACACAAGTGTGCAAAAGAAGGGTACTTCATGAGGGTGAACTTCTCTTTCCAAGGCCTTTGTAAATTCCCTATGAAGAACTTTTGTACATCAGAATCAAGTAACAGATACGAGATCTATCAAAAGAGTCCTTGGTACTGTGCTATAAAGTCTGTAATTTTCTCATTGTCCCCTTGTTTGCATCTAACAAAGTCTGAGAAGGTCATCTTTGGTCCGATGTTGGCTTGGAACTATCACAAGAATTGGTTCACAAGCTGATCGAATATGAAGATGGAATTATCGGGCAAAGAACAGTACTAATCTAGTGTTGTATCTTTGAGGGATCAGGGAAAAAATTTAGCCATCAACGCATCATGATGGAAAAATTCTATGCATAAGGCGTTAAAGTTGGACACATGTGTTTATGGGTCCCCTTTACCACCGTATTTCTCAAATTTTGGAATCTCCATCCCTTGCGGGAAAGGAGTGTTTAGGATTGCAATTGACAACAGGTTGTGTTAGAAGAAGGGCTAGAGGATAGGCTAGGTTGAGGCCTAAGAAAGGTTCACCAGCTGGTTCTGCATCTTCCCCATATTCTGAAGAAGGGTATTCAAAATAGGGTCATTAGAAGACATAGGACCACCAGAACCACCGCCAAAGCCACCGCTGTGATTACTGCCAGAGCCACCACTGATGTCACCACCAACAGTCTGAATTCCACAGGAGCCACCACCAGAGTTGAAGCCACCACCATGACTTCCACCAGCACCGCCTCCACCAATGCCACCCCCACTTCCAAATTTCCCACCGCCACAACCTCCACCCATCATCCTGCCAAATCCTCCACCACCGAAGGCAATAGAAAGGGTGAAGTGGAAGCCCAAAGGGTTCTTGTTTACTTTGACAGTCTCCAAACTTTTGAAAGTAGAGGGTATATTGACAAAGGGTACCATGTCAGCCATATACACGGATATAGGAGGCATCGACATCTCCAGTTGCCTCTCGCATTCCTCGAAGAGGCCACCTCGTATCATACGACAAAGGCTCAAGGGGGCACATGCTTCGGCCAGACCAGTGAGACTAGCTAATATTTCTACACCTATCTGGTCCTTTTCCACCATGTATCTTATTTCACCAATCACCTTAGCAGCCCTAGCCAACATCGGGTTGCCTTCCAGGTGATTTTCCAATGCATCAAACCCTTTACCAAAACTAACGACATACTCAGAAGGGATACGGACGGCCTTATACTCATCTATAGATGAAGAGGTCGGCGATGCAGGAGGAGTAGGGATGTGATTTGTTTCATATCGGTTTCATCAAGAAACCTAGGTTCGCCTCATGATACGTGCTCCTATGCGGACAGACCAACCGCAAAACTAAAGAAGACACTGGTAGTGAAGCTAGAGGAGACCTTCGTCTTGTCCATCAAAAGGTGTCACGGACTTCTTCTAACAATATTCCCAAAGGTCATAGACTAGGTCATGAAGCTCATAAACTTTCACAACACACTAGGGTACAATGACCAAGAGGTATATGAGAAAAATTTTAGGATGTCAACAAATGGATAGACGTTGGTTCACGTTGGGTTCACCAAAAATATAAGAGAGGGGAACCAACCACTACAAGGCCCCAGGTCACGAAAGGCAAAGAGTGGAAAGGCATCCCTAACTTACCTCAATTTAAATGATAGTTAGAATAGGAGGGATGAGAATGATGAGGACTATGTGTCCTTCGACCACCCTACAAACTCAAAAGTTGAAGGGAGACTAGACGAATCGCTTTCCAGATTCAACTCTACGTCTCAAGTAGCTCTTTGTCCGAGGACAAAAGCGTGGTTCTAGGATGACAACTCGGTTTTTTGGCATCTATCAGGTGCACTGGCATCTGTACGGCCAAAAAACTAGAGAAATGAGGTTGGAATCCCAAGAAAGGACTAACAATCTAGTTTAGTGGTTTCAGGAAGTAAAGAACAAGACTAAGAAAAGAGAAAGGTAAATATGGATATGATAAAAGAAATAAATTACCACAAGGGTGATGAAGATAATTTCATAGAATAATCCTCTCGCCAACTTCCTTCGAACTCTCTCCACCTGCACACAGTAAAGGGAGAAATTGTTGGGGTTGTATAGGGACCTGCCTCAATCAGACCCCTGTCTCGGTGTTTCCATCTCCACAGACAACCAAGTTTGGAATGATAGGAATAAAGATAAAGAAAGGAACTACAAGCTATGTAAACACAAAACACTAATAGCAATACGTGCTTACTCAACCAAAAAAAATAGGAGAGATTAGAGGACCTTACCACCTCTATCCAAATCACTCAAGGCTTGTGGAGGAGAGAACAAGAGGGACTCAAGCCTCTGTTGCCATGGTGTCTATCCTATGCTTGCCTTGTTGGAGTGATGGAGTAGTGGATTGTTGTAATGGAGTGAAGGGTGTTGCTACAAAGCTTGTGAATGCTTGAAAATGGTGGAGAAAATGTGAAGGTATGGATTCAATATCTTTCCAAACTCTATCCAAACTTGAGAATGGATGAGAGAGTAAAGATTATGAAGGAGAATGTGAAAAACAGCCATGTTCAAGTTGGCCAGCCAAAGAGGGACGTTACTCTTCGACTTCCAATCAAAATGTAATGCCTCTGCAATCTCCAATCATAGGAATCTTCTAGGGACGTAAGCGCGTTGCGCAGGCATCCTTGACAAAAACACCTCCACTGACACACAAACAGGGCGCCAAGTGGAATGCAAGCAGCGGGCTTAAGTGGAATTAATCCTCCACTTTTTCTTTTCTAAAGTGTAAGGGGGTGAAAGGGGAATTTTCATTAGGGGTGCAAATTCACGCTCATACACATCTATAGGTTGGACATGGGTTGCATTCGAAAGATGATCAGAATGTCCATCTTGTGTATCTACATTCATAACATCATTTTGTGAAGTTTCACCAACTTTGACAAATGAGACATTGTGTTTAGGCATAGGATTGGTAAAAATCTATAAATTTTGGTTTGGGGGTGCAATAGAGTTATTGCCTTTATCATTGATACCAGCAATGGATAAATGGCCTGAATCAATGAGGTCTTGCACAAGTTGTTTAAGATGCTTACATTTTTCAATGTCATGGTCGTTATGTCTATGGAAATAGCAATAAGTGTTGGAGTTATAGGATGGAGGTAAAGGTTTATTAGGATCGGGTGCATGAACAGGAGGTAAGGAAATCATTTGTTGTTGGAGCAGTTGAGTCATGGTATTATGGAGGGTATCAGGTAAAGGCATGAAGGTTCGTTTAGGATCTCCATAATTGAATGGCACCACAATCTTAATAGTTGTTATGTGATTATTGGCAGGAGGAGGTTTGGAAGGGGGGTTAAATTGCAAAAACCCTTTATTTGGCTTGCAAAATGGCTGAGAGTTGGTTTGGTTGGTAGTGTTGGACTTCTCAACTTGACTAGAAGTGGATCACATATCATGACTACTAATTGAATTGTGATAATCACATAGCACTTGGCATAAGTGCATGAAGGAAGGGAACTTCATCAAGGTGAGCTTGTCTTGGAGGGGTGTTAGCAAGTTTTTAGTAAACATCTTTTGTAGATGTGTATCGGTTATTTTAGCATCAATTCAGGAATAAAGCGCCTGATAACGGGAGATAAAGTCTGTTATCTTTTCATTAGTGTCTTGCTTACATCTCATTAAATCGACCAAGGTATTTTTAGGAGTCATGTGCACTTGGACATGGTTGATAAAGGCATCAAAAAGTTCATTGAATGAATTAATTGAATTATTCAGTAAGGAAGAAAACCAATCCAACACAACGTCTTTAAGGGTCCTAGGAAACAACTTGGCTAACAATTTGTCATCGAGAGAAAAATTAATACACAAAGTAGTATAAGCATTAACATGATTAGAAGGATCACCCTTCCCTCCGTACTTCTCAAATCTAGGTATTTATATTCCCTGTGGCATCGAGGTACGTAAGATCTCTAAGGGATAAGGGATTGCTATGAACATAGTGGGTGGGTGAACCATGTTAGTTTTTATTGATGGTGGAAATCTATTGTTGCATGGATGTAATAGTGTCAAAAAGGTGTGTGATAAGAGGATCGGTATACGTGTTATTAGGTGGGAGGGAAAGTGGTGATGGGGTGATTGTAGTGGAAGGGCAAGTGAATGGGATGCTAATGGGGGGAATGATGGAAGAGGTAAGGGATAGAATGCCACATAAGAAGTAGGAATACTAGTAGGGATGCCAAGCGAAGGTATCACATTCCTTATCTATTGCACTGTTGTTGTCACGTTGGGAGAGGCATAGGTGGGAATAGAAGTTATTGTTGAGGGAGGAGGAGTTAGAGGTCCTCCTTGGCTAACAATAGGGATGGCTTATTGAGAGACCTTGGGTATGGAAGAGACATGTTTTTGGTATATTTTGACTATTTTCTTCACAACACCTAGGCCATCATCATTGTCAAGCATACGGTGAATGTTTTCTATGCTGGGGATGGCAGTGGTAGAAATGTTCTCAAGGCTTACTTCATGTTGGAGTTCTGCTAGGTATGCATGAATGTGAAATATCTTGTCATGGGGAAGGTCATCAGGTTTATTGTCAACATGTGTGTTTCCGAAATGCAGAGTTACTAAAGGTGGTGTCCAGGCTTAGTGCACAATTGTCAATACTAGGAGTAGAAGCCCAAGGAATCCCAAGATCTACAACAAGAGTATTGTTGTGAGATGCCATGAGTCTAGAGCTTCGTCTCACTACGGTATCAGCAAGAGAACACCAAATTCTCATGCAAATTTTTCTAAAGGGGGGTTGGATGCAAATGCAATGTAAACAAAAGAGACTAAAATGCTTATAATCATAATTCTGGAAAATAAAATAGAAATGCAAAACTAGAAAACAGAAGTGCGAAAATTGCTTTGAAAATGCCAAAAATTACCGTGTGAATGGTGCAAGGGGAATAGGTCACCCAGTGTGGCGAATTAGTCCCAATGATGATTTTTTTGACAATTTCCAAAAAAAATAACTAGTTTTTTATGATTTTATGCTTTTCTGATGCAAACACAGAATGTAACCGTAGATTTTTTTGTAATTTTTTAAAGAAAATGGAATGCAAAGTGCAAGCTATCATGAACATTTCACTTATGCACTTTTAAAAAGCCCTAGGATGCAAACAATCCAAAACCCTAATGCAATGAAAACTTTACCCTAGGATGAAGTGCAAAGATCAGAAGTGAAAAGAAGTTCTCTAAGGGCGGGTTCACCAAAATGAACCACCAAAATATGATATTCCAAGAAGGGAAAGAGGATTCCCCAATCAGGCCCCTAGGGTTTCTTTCACCTAGGAGCTTGGATGGAAGAATAGCTCTCTTTCACCTTGATGACAAGCCTAGAAAAGTGTGAAAATGTATTACAACACCTTACAAAACTTTGGCATGAGGCTTGGAAAGAGGTAAAATTGGGTTTTTTAGATGAATTATGTTGAAAGGGTCTTAGAAAAGTGGGAATATGTGTTACAACACTTCACAACACCTTTGTAAAACATCGTTAAGTTATTGATTTGCAAGAATTCAAGGCCAAATGTGAATGTGTTGGCCACATTAAAACATTAGATCAAAGCAAAACCAGGCCAAAATCCAAGGGAAAAGGCCCAAATGAGTGAAAAGGTGTCAAGGCTACACTTTCTGGCAACATAGCAAAAAATCAAGAACTAAGGAAAAAAGAAAGATTTTTTCCATAAATACAATGATGACATGCATAATGCACCCAAAAGTTGGAACTCCAATCTAATTGGAAGTGAGAAAAAGCAATGCATGCTTCTCACGAGCAAAGGAAAAAACCCTAGAGAAAGGGTATCAAAACTGAAATAATCTGCACTGAAATAGCTCCAAACTCTGTGATGATTCACTTCACTCAAGTGAGCTTAAAAAAGTCTCCAATTGGACTAAAAGTCAAAGGGAATCTCTAAAATCTCCAATTGCATGTGTAAATTTCAATTTCACCTCCAACTTCCTTTTTTGCGTGAGTAATAAACTCTTAGCTCACTTCCCCTTGAAAAATATTTTATTTCAACAACTATTAAAAACAATAAATAAAATTGTTTTAATAATGTTAAATAAACATTACAAATAATATGAAGGGACTTACAATCATTTTAAAATAAAAAAGAATAAACTTGAAATTGATTTTCAAGTCCGCCTCATAATACACGAGCCTCCTATGATTATTAGGTCAATGACTTAGCAAGTCATGACCACAAACAAGCATGAAATGATTATGTTTATTTTTGGTAAAAGATAGCCAAAAATTACTATCAAATCGAATTAGGGCATGGAATGATTAAGCCCGAACCCTAATCATATCAACCATTCTTCACATTTTTCATTTTGGAGAGAGTTCAATTCCACCGCCAATGGGTAGGGTTTCAGCTCCGTAGTTCGAATATCTTCACATTTCTAAACTTTTCGATGATATAGCTTGAAGGACTTCTACAAGAGAAGGTATAATAAGTCTTTTCCTCTATCAAAACAAGCATTGAAATTCATTTTAGAAACATTTTTAGGCCTTCTATGTTGTGGACCCTTCATGATTTCTGATGTTTTCTTATTGTGTTTTCCTATATTGATGGAACCTTTGACTTGAGACCACCATGGATAAGCTTTTGGAGCTTTCCTCTATAGAAAAACCCACGGATCTATATACAAAAAATAAGCAAAGGTAAATTTCTAGGTACTCCATATTCTTTGATAAAAGGTGCATATTATTCAATTTTCTATTTTCTATAGAATATGCTCCATTCCACAGTGAATAAAAAATGATGAATACTCCTGAGATTTCTCCATTTAATGTATTTTTTTCAAACCCCTTTCTTAATATACAATCACGGCTTCAATAGATAATTTTGGGCTATCTATTTTTTGTATATCTTCGACTCAAGCTTCACAGTGAATAAAATGTATTTTTAAACATGTATTTAAGACCCCTGTGGATATACCATCCATAGACTTGGGCTTCTAGGTATTCTCCAATCCTTGAGAAAACTCAAGGGTTTTGACATTTTTTATGGATATAACACAAAAAGAGGCTATGTTGTTCATTTTCCTGAGAAAAAAAACTGAAATCTTCCTTCCATTAAAATCCACCATTGCACTATCATCTGATTTTTTCTCTCCATTTGCATTTATTTTACAAAAATCTCACATGGCTGCTATTGTTTAATGAAACACACAACAAAAAATTATTTCCTTTATTTGCTTCCTCCATTACTTATATGCAGTTTTTTTGCAACATGTTTATCTTTCGGTGAAGACAAAACTCCTGTAAGTACCATATGAGCTCATCCCTTGACAGATATATCACTCAAACATTGCATGCAGCAAGCTGAACTATTATTGTTTCACGATATAATAGTCCCACTATTGGACCTTGTTGCTTTGGTTGTGAATTTATAAATGACCTTTGTATTCAATCTTTCATTAGTTGTATGCACTATATTCCATGTGCAATTAAAGTTGCTTATCACTTCGATGGCTATATAAGCCTTTGTTCTTGACTATTATGTCATTTGGCATTTGAATACTAGATTTTAGCATATCTATTACTTCTTGTCAACACTATACTTCCCTCTCAAAATAAGAGGGCAGCATGCTAGGCTCAATCCTTGTGGGAGCCCATTTTACTCCAGATGCTAAAATGAGATGAACCATGAAATGAAAGATAGACCTATACCTGCACATTCAACAAACATGTTAGATAAAAGAAATTCAATATTCCTTATGGTGATGATTTCACTTTCACTTTGATGATCTGATCATGATTCTCTCTTGTACATTTTTGATATGTCTAAATTGGATTGATAGCTCATAGGTTTAAGTTATTCAACTATTTATAACATATGATGAAATTTTGAGTCCCAAGCTCTAACAAATCTCTTTAACATCTTGCAGGTAAATCTGAACCTAGGGAATGAAGGACTAAGGATAGGAGGGAAGCTAATGACAGAGTTGAAGATAGAACATCAACAACATTGAATAGGAAATTAAGGATATAATGTTTCGTTATATGCTTTCCTATTCTTATCTTTAGTTGAATAGCTTAGCTCTTATGTTTTATCAATGTGGTTCAGTCATTCCCATGGCTTGTGTGGGAATTTTAAACACTCCTTTTCCCTCTAAGCATAAAACAACAATGTTTATGTAATCTTGTATGTTCTTTCATTTCAAAATCAATAAAATATAGCATTACTATGCAATTTTCATGAATCTTCTGTGTTGTGAATTTTGCATAATAAATTGAATCTTATTTAGGATCCTTCAATTGTAAATGAACTATCAGCATAAAATGAATGTACTTTTCACCTTAGATGTAACAAATAATTCCAGCTCTACCAAAATGAGCTGAAGGTAGAAATTTTGGTAACATAACCATTGTGGGAATAGATTACCCTTGTCTTAGGGTCGTAGTTTTTAACTAATGCCTTAACCAATTCCACATTGACAAACACATCAAGCATCACAAGCTTTTCCAAGCTCATGTTCCATGGATTCAAGATAGGTTTATGTCTGTATTTATTTTTGTAATGATATATAAATAGATTATAGCCTCTCTATGGAGTCCACACATCTCCAATATTTTTGTGCTTATCTTCCAATGTTCTGCATGAAGGATTTAATTGAGTTGTTCTCCTAGATTTTGGTCCAAACATGGGACATTGATCTATTAAGTCTTGATTTAATGGTCTAGCCTCTATTTTTTGTCTCTTTACTTTCGGTTTTTCTAGGGTTTTATCCATTTCCAAAACCCTACTTGCACAGTACTTCAAGAAAATCTTTATAGAACACGTTCAGCTAAGAGCACTTGAGCTAATGTCGCAGTTTTTGAGCTGCCTATTGTTGTCCAATTCTGCCTCAATTTTTAGCCACAATTTACAATATTTTTTGATCTCCCAAGAGTCAAGTATATCTAGATTTGGCTTTAATTAAAGCAACTCTAGTTCATAAATGGTGCTCATGCCACCTTTCTAATCAACTGCAATATTAATGGCAATTGTCTCTTCGATGACCTTATTAGTCATGTCAATCGAGTGAGACATTATTTCATAATGGTGAAGAGACATTTTATTATATTGTCAAGGATGTCCTTTTCTCTCTTTGATGTGTCTTTGATCCCTTTTCAAAATGTCGAAGAGACATTTGAGTTTCTCTCTTCAATCTTACAAAGTCTCCTTGATGGCTACACTTCAAGTTCTTTCTTATGTTGAGCCATTGATATCTGAATGTCGATGAGAGTGGTGAAAATTTCTCTTTGATAAGCTTATGTCTCCTTGACATACCCGTGTTCCTCCTTTCTATAGTATCTCTTCAAATAACCTCTTTTGTATCTTTAAAATGTCGAGGAGACCTATGGTTATCTCTCTTCGATGTCTCATAGTCTCATCGATATTATGGAGTTGTGTTTGTTAGAAAGTCGAAGAGAATTTTATCAATGTCTATTCAATGCCTTTGTGTCTCTTCAACATCTTGTTCTTACAGTGTCAAAGAGACTTCTTCATTTCTCGCTCTGACACATTGATGTCTCTTCAATATTGCCACTGTACTCGCTCGACCATGTTCTTGTCAGTGATTTACCATTTATTTTATAATAATCTCTCGATGTCCGAGAGATGTTTTTCTATTTCCTGAATGAAAAATAATCTTGTATCCTTAGAGTGTCGATGTTACTATGTCTTGTCGAAGAGACAAGTTAACTTTTATCTTCGAAGCCTCCAGGTCTCTTCGACATATTGCTCTTTGGGTCATCGGAGAGACATTTGAGTATGTCTCCTTGAAGTATGAGTGTCTCATCAACATTTTCATTGGTCTTTTATTGGTCTTGTCAAGGAGACTACGGTGAAGCTCTCTTCGATATGGCATTGTATTGGCAACATACCTTGTGTTTCCAAGGAAGTGATTTAAGGAGGGAATTTATTTCAAAGTGATAATCCAAGGCTTTATTTTATGAGCTATGTACAATAAATAATCAAGGGCAATGGAGCTTTATTATGGAAATGGAATGATATGTAAGAACGGAGGTATAAAAAAACCAAGGTGGATCTTTTAGCTCCAACAGAGCGTATGAGTCCCAGTGAGGATTTTTTTCAAATATTTCAGAAAAAATTCAATTGATTTTTATGCTTTTTATGTTGTATGATCTGTAACCTAAGTGAAAAAGTAGATTTTGTATGATTTTCAATATATGAGGTGCAAAAATGCAATCTATATGCACTTTCACTAATGCAAAATTTGGAAACCCTAGAATGCCATTTAACTAATGCAAACCCTAATGTAATGTTAATGCAAGCAAAATCTAGGATGATGATTCACTCCAAATCAAAGTTATGATGTTCTAAATGTAGGTTCACCAAAATGAAACAACAGAAAGTGGGGTATGCTTTCGTATGGTTTAGGACATATAGCAAACCCACTTTCCAGTTATCTCATTCAAGGATAACCCTAGAGATCTCAATGCAAAAGAGAAAGAAATCTTGCAATAGGGTAGTCCTAGAAGTTGATTGTAAACTAATGAGGGGTTCACCACCAAGTTAGTACTTGGAAAGACAAATACAATGCAAGATGTAATGCTTAACCATAATATGATGCAATCTTTCACTAAATGACCTAAAAATGCATGTAAAACAAAACAAAAAGTTGCAAGATGAAATGTGTGCACCTGGAAATCTGAAGATGACTAGATGGAGCTCTGAAATGTTGAAAATAGTGACTTTAATTCTGACAGGGACTCATATGCCAAGCTGGGCGAATCAATCCTAGACTTGGGTGTCTGTGCAAAAAATGGAATCTAGTAAATGGGTGTTTGAAACTGCAAAAACCTAAAACTGACCTAAACTAGGAATCATATGCCAGAACTGGCGTATCAATCCAGTTAGGTTTTTCTGAAACTACAAAGTCTGAATCTGGTCTTAAAGATCTGCTTTGTGTTTCCCAATTGATTTTTGGATCTGAAACCCTACTTTACAATCTGTAGAAGTCCTCCAAGTATCTCCAATGCAAGGTGACAACTTTGACAACTTTCTTCAAACTTTCTCTTCAATGTGTCTTCATCCTAAACCTGCAAATCACACACTAAAGAGAGGGAAAAATGTTGTTTTGTTAGTGGAAAGGGGTTTTCCTTGGTCAAACCTCGTTTTGGTAATCAAACCTTGAAATGAAATGAAATAGGAACGGAGAATGATGAATGAATAAAATATGATCTTGCAACTCACCAAACCTTAGCAATAAAGTGTTACAAACATGTGTGAGATGGCTCCAATGGATGTAGATCTTGACTCTTTCTTGAATAGGATAGATCTTGAATGAAATTTTAGCTTGAATCATAAAACCCTACATCATAATTGTTAGCTCAAAAACAAACATGACGCATGAATACTTTGACATGATGTTTGATGCTTGAATAATGCTCTAAAACACTTGATAATATTCCCTTGAAGACTATTGAATGCTCTTGTGAACTCAACTTTTCTATAAGGATGCTCATTCAACTTGCGAGGTCGCTTGATTGCTTGTTAGGATGAAAATGAGTGAAAGAAACATGTATTTATACTTAATTATGCAAAAATTATCGAAATTAAAACACTACAAGCTAACATCAGATCTAGGAAGATAAAATCCTGCCAAGAATTTGAATTAATTTTTATTTTGGACCACACAGGACCCATACACCCAAGGTGGCGTATGAGTTCAATTAGGCATAAATTATGGGACCAACTTCAAAAATGCTTACAAAGGTGTAAAATTAGGTTTGGGACCCAAAACCCTAGGTGGTACTCATACGCCCAAGGTGGTGTATGACTCTTAGATCACTAAATCTAGACCACACAACCTAAAAATTCTTGAATTATGATTGGATGTTGATTTGTGTTAGGATTATCCTCCAAAAGATGCATTAAATGAGACTTGTGGATGCAAAACAAGGCCAATTAAAGCATAAAGAAGCCCAATAATTTATGAAAATCCTATAAAAATGTGAAAGTGTGTTACAACACTTTACAACACTCCAAATAAAGCACATTTTGGTTTAAAAGATGTTTATTAGGTTCAATTAATTAATAAAACCTTAGAAAAGTGTGAGTGTGTTACAACATTTCACAACACTTTAGCAAGGTACCATTTAAGTTCATTAGTTCACAAGGGCACAAGACCTAATGTGAATGTGTCAAAACACATTACAACACTAAATCAAGCCAACATTAAGCTTGGTTTTACAAGGAGGACCCAAACAAGCAAGGAAAATTAAAAGGGATACTTTTTCCATTACCACATTTAGCCCCCACTTTAGTGAGAGGATGAACTTGCTTCAAACTCACACTAAAGTAGAAAAACAAACATCAAAAGGTGTCCTAGTGTGTCAATTTTGGTAAGATAGGATGACAATGATTAAGAGGGGTGATTAAGCCCCTAGGATCAAGATCCCATGGCAAACCAACATAGGCACAAAAGAACACACATGATAATGATATAAAGAGAAATAACAACGCACAAGCATACACTGTCAAAGACAAAATAAAAAATAAGAATAAAGGAAAAATAGGGGTGGATCAAGCTTCGACTATTTTTCCATCACGACGTGGATCAAATCTAGGTTGTTTGTCCAAAAAATACATGCTCACTCTAAAGTAATGGAACTTCTGGTTGTCCATTGGGTGAGTAATCCAAGAAGGTGAGACACATACACACATGGCCGGTATGTACTCACATACACACGCAAGTGGCTATGGGAAATTCATGCCTCGTATCAACTTCCCATCAAACCATACCAAATGTATACCTCTTGATAACTTTGATAAGGTGCCACACAATAATGAACTTCGAGCTTTATGAGGTGAGAAGAGCTTCGTATACTTGGAACCCATGAACGAACCAGATGGCTCCACAGGCATGCAAAGTGTTTTATGCAAGGTGGCCATATAATTGAAAATGAAAATGTGATAATAAGGAACATTCAAAGGAGCCTTGCTTAGTTCATATGAGGTCTTAACTTAGGGGACATTGTGCCTAATGTCTCCAAGAGAGGACCAATCAAAGAATAGAAGATTCACAACTTAGGGGATGCAGTATGTCACATCAAGCCACTAAGAGGAATGTAATATGCTAAGATAGATCACGCTCTTGAAGGAAATCACACCCAATGTCAACCACAAAGAAAAAATTGCATTGCATGAAATAAGAAGACTGCACCATGAACCATGAAAAAGAAAATGCAAAAGATTAATGCCAATGTATGCCCCCACTTTAAAGAAATTGTTAAACACCATACTGTGAGAAATTACTTTAAAGTAGCAAATGATAAATGCTAACAATAAAGAAGACATGAGAGCTAACTTGGAAAGCCCTATGCCAATTCATATGTTTCCAAATGAAGCTATGTCATGCAAAAAAAGAGGAAAAGAGAGGGGTTGCCCCCAAAAATGAGAATCCAAACACACATAAGGGATCTATGGATTTGGGGTCAATATGTTCTTGCTACAATGTTTTTAAGAGAGCTCAAAACTATCATCATTCCCCAATACACATAGAACTAGAAGAATGACACAAAGAGAGCGAAAAAAAAGAAAAAAAATTTGGGTCAACATGGAAGAGACATATGAATGTCTCAATGCCTTGCATCATCCCCAAAACAAAAACACAAGACAAAGAAAAGAGAAAAGTAAAGGAAAATCTTTTGGGTCATCATGGAAAACACATGAATGTCTCGACGCCTTGCATCATATGGTGTCATGAAGACTTATGACATCATGAACTATGATGTAGATCATGTAGGGAATTTTGACAATGATTAGAAAAATAAAAATATCAAAGGAGAAAACAAACACATCCATATATAGAGTTGCTCTTTTTCATGCCAAAAAATTCTCATTACAAGTCTAAACAAAATAAAAGGTTGCAATGACCAAAAAATTGAAAACATTGAATGATAAACTGATCCCACACATCTATGTTTAGCCTTGATCTTTTTCATGCCAAATTTGAACAAAACAAAAGGCTACAATGACTAGAAAAGTGAAAATATTGAACAAGAAACCACTCCCATGCACCCATGTTTAGAATTATTATTTTTCATGTGAAATCTAAACAAAAAAGAGGTTAGAATTACTACAAAAATGAAAACATTGAACTAGAAACTAGTCCCACACCCATGTTTTAGACTTTCTCTTTTCCATGCCAAATCTAAGCAAAAAAAAATGTTAGGATTAATAGAAAATTGAAAACATTATCAATGAATTGGCTTTGAGCTGAGTTCATAAAAAGATTCAACATATGTGGACCTTCACAAATGCATATCACAATTATTTTCTATTTGTATTTCAAAATCTATAAGACATTCAATTTATTGGAGACCTTTACACAATGTGAGAATTGAGATACGTATGTTGATTCCTTTTCTGGAGATAATTGGATTGCATAGATATTGACATCTCAAATACTTTATATTTAGGGGTAAGTTTAGGTTTGTACATATTATTCTATATATATTACAATTAGCATAAACATTGCACCTCCTTCTAGTGCAAGTGCTAGTAATTATGAGTGAAGAGAAAATATAATTTTTTATAGTGTTATTTAGTTTTATTAGATAGATTTTATCAATAAAACAATTAATTTAAATAGTTAACAAAATATTAGAATCATAAATATTACTTTGGTAAAATTAAATGTAAAGCATGAAATTTATTTACTTATGGGAATTATGATGAATAATTAAATTTAGTATTGTATAGTTAGAGTTCATTACATAAATTTAGATGTTCTTGGAATATCTCAAATCTCGTGTAGACTTAAAATTTAATGTAAGTTGATTTGACAAATTTGGATTACTTCTATAGTCCATTTATCAAATGGCTATATTTTTAAATTTTTAAGTTGAATGATCAATTGTTACCTCTCAAAGCCATATTGGTGTAATTGATTTAAGGAAAGGAAGGTTTAAGACATAAGCCTAGCACAAAGTTTTAAGGGAAGAACCATGCAATGTTAAGGTATGGAAGCCAAGATTTTATGTTTCCATAATGGTAATAGAAAGGGCGGCCACTATGTGTGGCACTATTCATTGTCAATGCAGCTAACAAAGCATGCAAGAGTTGACTTAATAAGAGATATAGTAGTTTACTCGATAATTGGGCATTTTTTGGCCCTTTTTAAATTACCCAATTTATATTTTGTCCCTATGCTTTTTTTTTATTTTTGAACATTGGATTTTGATCACAAAATAACCATAACTCAAATGATATCTTTTGAACTATGTGGTGAGTGGAAATTAGATTTTCATCTTGGTTCACTAGTGGTAAATATGTGTTATACCTTGCAACTAAATAAATGAAGTAATCAACTTTCTTTTAAATTTTTCCATTTATCTATTTGGATAACTTCCTATTGGGCTAGTGCTAAGGCATCAAGAATTCTTTGGCATACGAGTAAAACACTTGGTTCCTGCATGGTCCACTTTATTGAGGAGACAATTTTAGTTTCACATGTAACTCAATGGCTTGTGTTTGGTGGGCTAAGGTGTATTTTTTGCATTACTTTATTATATTTTTTGTTTAAATATTATTGAAAATAATGAAAAAACATTACTAATGGAATGCAATTTCACCTAGTTCATTTCATCCCTAATCATATATCTCTAGTGTTTATCAGTAGTCATTTTATTTTGCAACAAGTTGCACGAGCTCGGTGGTTATGAAATGTAGGTATAGTTTTCAATGTCTTTGAAATTTGATGAAATGTGGTCATATATCATAAGGTAACATAAGTGGTGAATGGTCTATATATCCAATTTTTATTGAAATGATTGAAAAAGAAAATGAGATAGCATTCATATTCATGTTAACATTTATACTTGGTGGAATGAGGTGATATATGTTGGCAAGAGACACTGCAAATGGCATTTGGTGTTGTCATTGATGGCAACCCTAGTCAGTGATTTGATCTGCACTTTATTAATTGCTCATATCGAAAGCTAGATCGAAGAAATGTATTAACTGTCAAGTTAGAACAAAGCATCCGACAGAGTTGTGTTTCTCGATTCATATACAATTCTCTATTATCATTTTGAGTTGTGGATCTCGGGGAAGGTATTTCGAGGTATGATCTATGTTATCCTTGAATAATAGAGCCTCGTATTGATTCCTATGCAAGTTAGAAGATCCAATTGATTGATTTTTTGTTGAACAGTGCAAGAGAGCCGACTAAGTGAATATAGCATGTTGTGGATCTTCGTGGGGAAATTGTTAAAGTGTATTGTGCTCGAAACATGTTGTTTTGAGTCCTCACTATGTTGTGATCGACTTTGGTTGGTGCACATTGAAGATTATCTATAGATTGAGCCAGCAGTTTGTAAATATTTCATGTTCTATTGAAGCTGACATACGGTTGATTAAATCTCTAGTCATGGATATATATATAAGCGATCATTTATATCATTTTGGTGTGTGTGCAAAGTATGTTGATATGTCTTGCGAAATTCAAAAGGATTGTAGAGCGATTATGCACAGTTTCACTTGTGCATGAAAGCATTTTGTGATGCGAATTAAAGCAGACGGAGCATAAGAGCAAAAGAGTAGAATCAGACAGAAGGTTAAGAAAGCGATTAATGTGCTTAATCAGAATTATAATCAAGCATTAGTAGATGCTATTCTTTCAGTTCAAATCTTCAAATGGATTTAATCTGAATATCATGTAAGATAGTGAGTCTTCATTTTGAGTAGTGAGCTCTAGGTAGTGTGTATGAATGCATGTGCATTCCCATTTGTAAACACTTATATCTGAGTATACTCAATTGTGGATTGGCCTTCCATCGTGGTTTTTCCCCTGACAGGGTTTCCACATAAAAATCCTTGGGTTATGGTGTTATGGTTGATTGCTTTGTGTTTCTGCATCTTTCTTTTGGTTCAATGTTGTAAGTGGTTTAAAAATTAGATTAATAAAGTTAAATTTTGTAGAACATTGATTCAGCCCCCCTCTAAGTGTTCCTTGATTCCAAAAATTGGTATCAGAGCCTAGTTCCTTAGAAGAAGTTTAAAATCTTGGGGAAGATCTGGGAAAGTAATTCAATGGATTCAAGCAGTCTTCAACAACAACTTATGGTGGCACTAGATGATCTTGATCAGTCCAAATTTGAAGTCAGGGAATTTTAGGCAAGCCTCTCAAATACTAAGAACTTCATTCAATCATTGAAAGATAAAACAAATGAGTCAAGGGAAAAGAGAAAGGAACTTTGTGATCAGATCGAGCAGAAAGAAAGTAAAGGCATGGAAGATGAACACCTGAGTCAAGCCTTGAAGGAAAAAACAGAAGAATGTGAAAAGCTCACCAGAGAAAATGTTGTCCTGAAGCATGAGATGGAATCTATTATGATGAGGATGACCAAGGATATTGAATATAGAAAGAAGAATGAAGATAATCTTGCATAGTCCTTGAAAGAGAAATATGAAGAATGCAGTAGAATTAATGATGGATTCATTAACCAAGCACTTGAATTGCAACAATCTAGAGACAATGGAGAAGATCTTGAAAAACATATTGTTACCCTCAAAGATGAACTTGCTACTGCAAATGAATACAAGGAGAAGTTCAAGATTAGCTTAGTTAAGCTTGATGAACTGATTAAAATTTAGAGGACTGGAAGTGACAAGCGAGGTCTTGGATATGAGGAAGGAGAAAGTTCCAGATCTGGACAAAGGAGATTTAGGAAAGGAAATCAGATGAACAAAGTTGGAAAGTATCTGGTAAGACAACCTAATGCTCAAAGGTTCAATCATTACTATTTTTTTGCAATAAATTTGGTCATATGGCTACTCAATGTAGAAGTAGAATGAACCCAAGTGGTCCATCATTCTCCGGTCAGTGTTTCAATTGCAATAAGTATGGTCATAAGTTAGATGAATGCAAAAATATACCAAACAACTTTTTCAATAGAGATGTCACATGTTATGCATGCAATAGAGTTGGCCATATTTCTAACCAGTCCAGATCAAGATAAAATCAATGAAACAACTGGTCTAAACAAAGAAATGTGATATGCTACAACTGCAACAAATCCGATCACATTGCTAGATTTTGTAGAAACATAAAGGGTCAGATAAATCATAGAAAAAATATGCAGAAGGATGAAAAGGGAAAAGGAAAGGTTACTACAAATGAGATTAGGAAGCAAATGAAGAAGACATGGGTGAAGAAGAGTCCCTCTATTGCATAAAATGAGCCAACACCAGAATCTGGTACTAGAAATTCCTTCGGGAATTTGTTTAAGGCCTCTTGCTTAAGGGGAGTTCTCAACAAAATATTTTAACCCTCTTTTCGGTAGTTGATACCGAAATGTGGTAGCTAACATTGATTGCATTAGTGATGTACAAATATTTTGGGATCTCTTGTGAGGGATATTTGTGCAAAACTGAAGGTCCGTAGAAAAAATTTCTTTCACAATCTATGAAAATAGGGTATCCGGATGACCTAGGGAAAAAGCATTTATTGTGAATAAAAGGTTAGGTGCGTGAATGATAAAAAGTCATTTTTATCTCTCATTTGTCACATTTCATTTTGAGAAGAAGAAGTTTGGAAAGCTCTAAAGAAAATTTTGGCAAAGTTTGGTGAAGATTCAAGTCTGAAGGCGATTTGATGATCAAACCCTAATCCGATGAAAGGTATTTATCTGTGAAACTTGTAAACTTGAAATTTTTTGAAATGGATACTCCATTGGTAGTTGATATTAAGGATAGGCCTCGTCCAAAATTCAAATGGCACCCATTCAAATCCATCGAAACATAAACATTAGGTGCAGTTTCTTTGATTTTGTATGGTGTTTTGCATATTGAAGATATTAGGGCATACATTCATGCAAATGTTGAAGAATTAAGAAGCTCCCAGCTATTAAATTTGTACACAAATCACATTGTGGGAGAATATTTATGTATAAAACCTGAATTCAAGACTTTGGAGTAGAAGAAATTCACTCAAATTGTGAAGTTTCCCGTGTTCGACGAAACTGAATGGGTTTGGTACATATTGAGTCAAGTGCATGCCAAGTTTATGTGGTTAAGTTAGCCTTTCAAGATTACAAAGGAAGTTATAAGGATTGTTACTAGTCTGAATCTAATCGGTGGGTTACCAGCACTGAAATCTGTGAAAAACCAAACAGTCACAGATGCAACCAGTTCCAATTTCGATAGAAGAGCCATGACAATCAATGATATCATCGAAGTGGATGTCAGATTTTCCTCTATGGTTATTGGTTACAAAATTTGTCACTCCGGCCAGGATAGTTTTGTATCTGGTACTGCAATTTATGTAGCATATCAGATGGTCAAGGAAAATGTAGAGTATGACCTATGTGAGTTACTCTGAAGCTAGCTAATTGAGAACCTTGGGAAAATCAAGAAGGATAAGAAGAAAATCTTCAAATATGGAAATTTTCTTTTGTGTCTATTCTTCTACTTCATGAATGAAGTTCCGAGAACTGGTAGAGTACAATGGGAAAGTGATAGACCTGTAGTTGTTCAAATTTGGGATATGTTATATAGGATTGGAGATATTAAAGCAAGAAAAACTGCTATCTGGGGTTACTTGAAAAACTTTCAGAGTGTAATGCAAGCTAGGGAAATGATTCCCACATCTATTGTGGAAAAGTACAAGGACACAAATTTCTTCATGGTTGATATTGATCAGTGCTTGATGGAAGCAACAGAACCTAGAATAGTTTGGATAATGCTTATGGGTTATGAGGTTGAAGAACACATTTTGGAAATGTATGTTGAACATTTGTTGAGTAAACCTTGGGATCTGGAAGAAGAAAGGTTTGGTACCTTTGCAAAAAAGGATATACAAGTGCATGATCAACTAAGGAAGCCTGTGATAGTCAGGAGAGTGAGAAGGAAAGTTGAAGCTTTTGCAAAAACCCTTGGTACATCAATTGAAGCTATGAGGGAAGCCAGGAAGAAAAGAGAAGAAGTTGAAAAAGGAGATCCTAT
Source organism: Sequoiadendron giganteum (assembly GCA_007115665.2). Classification (NCBI taxonomy): domain Eukaryota; kingdom Viridiplantae; phylum Streptophyta; class Pinopsida; order Cupressales; family Cupressaceae; genus Sequoiadendron; species Sequoiadendron giganteum. Next base: position 329,571,148 of record CM021110.1, read on the forward strand.
TAGAACAAGGTCAGCTAGTCCGGCAACATCCTCTACCCAATCTAGAACTACAAGAAGCTCTTCTCTTTCATCCGGTCCTGCAAAGAAATCAAGCCCTGTGAAAGCTCAAGCCAAGACATCCAGGGGAGAAGGAAAGAGGAAAAAGCACAAGAGTCTATGTTGTTGTTTCAGATGATGAAGAAACTGAATCTGATGAAGAGGTGAGAGAAATCAAGCATAAGGGCTCAAAGGCATCAAAAGTCTCTAAGGACAAGCCCTCTGAAGAAGAGAAAGCAAAGAAAAAGATTAAAACTAATAAATTAGGTATGTCTATAGAAGAAGTGGAAAAATCCTTGATTAAGGATGGTAATCTTAGGCCACTTTGTGAATGGTTTGACACCTTTGATAGTGTCTATCAAAGAATTCTTGAAGAAGCCACAATAAATTATTTGAATAATTTCAATAAGACTCTCATTGAAATAATATTTGGGCTACCTAAAAGTTTGTATGAAGTCTTAGAAATGAGGAGAGTGAATGTAAGAACTAAAGAAGAGCATATGAGAGAACGAATACTTGTTGATCTGTGTCTGGTGATGTCAATGGATGAGATGAAGAAGATCCTAAGTAATGCAAAAAGGGAGTTTAGGATAAAAACAAGAGTGAACAAGCTGATGATTAGTTAGACTGGAGAAGTTGCAAAAGACACTGAGAAAACCCTTAAGGCAATGTTGTTGAAAAACAAATATAATGTTGTTTCTGAAGAAGCTCATAGTAAACATGCCCCATCTAGTCCGATAAATGAAGAAGGAAAAGAAGATACATTTGACGATACTTTGAATCCTCTAGACACACATGACATTGAAATTCCTATGGAGACTAAAGCTCCTAAAGTTGTGTTAGTTGATAAAGTTAAGATTCCCGAAGCTAAGGAAGAACCAGTGATTGAAGAAAAGAAGGTTGAAGCGAAGGAAATTCTTGTGGAAGCAAGAGACACTGGTAAGGTAGTAAAGGATTTTTTGGAAGAACAACAGGAGGAGTTTGACCCTGAATTGGTTGAAGGTCCTATCAACTTGGCCACTCTATCTCCTATTCAAAAACTGAAGGTAGCATCATTTTCTCAGGCCAAGGCAAGGGAAGAGATACTGAAATCTCACATTGGGGACACTGAATTTTTGAGTCTTGCATCTAGTATTTTGGAGAAGATTATGCCTACACATGTCAAGAATTCATCTAATTCCCCATCTAGTCAGCTGAAGAAACTTGTCAATTCTAAAAGTACTCATTTTGAGTCTCTTGAAAAGTCAGCTATGGATAAGGTTCAGAAGGAATTTGATGCAAACAAGTTTGGTAGGTTGAAAGGAATGATTGCAAATGATAAATATTTGTTAGCTACCTGTGTAAATAATATTAAAGGTGCTTTGTGTGAAGGTGGAAACATTTATAAGTCATGTTTATCATTGTCTAAGTTCACTGAGGACACTCAAAAGAAATTGAAGGAATATGAAAAATAGTTAGTAGATATTTCTCAAGCATTTGATCCTTTAACCATTTTTGTGAGCAAGCATGAAGGTCAAGTCATATCCCTACTTGACAAAATAAAAAGTTTGAAGCATGAAGAAGGAAAAATTGTTGAAAGAGCATGCGAGCTTAGAGGACTAATTGGTCCTAAGTTGGAGGCAATGCTTAGTGCATTAAAAGAAGCACAAAATGTTATGGTTGTCAGTGATCTAGTAAACCTTAAGTCTATAGAGATGCAATCTTACTTATTATGTGGTCACATGACTATTTTGGAGAGTCTCAAAAAGAGTTGGGACACAAGTTTAAGCTTGCTGAAGAGTATTTTTGCAAATATATTCAAGTTTATGTAAGTTGTAGAAGCATGTTTGTGCATATGCAGATTGTTCATAGAAATTTTGTTTGATTTTTGGTATGTGAATTCCCATCCTTTCCATTGATGTCAAAGGGGGAGAGTGGGATAGTGAAAAATTTCATATTCATCTCAAGGAGAGTTGTGTTTTTAAGTGTTGGAGGTTGGCAATGTATTCATGTTGGTATTGATCTGACACTTAGTCAGTTTTCACTAAGTGTCGCCATCAATGCCAAAGGGGGAGATTGTTGGAAAGAGACATTGTACATGGCATCTGGTGTTGTCATTGATGGAAACCCTAGAAAGCGATTCAATCTAAACTTCAGTAATTTCTCATACTGAAAGCTAGATCGAAGAAATGTATTAATTATCAAGTTATAACAAAGCATTCGACAGAGTTGTGTTTCTCGATTCATATACAATTCTCTATTATCATTTTGAGTTGTGGATCTCAAGGAAGGTATTTCTATGTATGATCTATGTTATCCTTGAATAATAGAGCCTCGTATTGATTCATGTGTGAGTTAGAAGATCCGGTTGATTGATTTTTTGTTGAATAGTGCAAGAGATATGACTAAGTGAATATAGCGTGTTGTGGATCTTCGTGGGGAAATTTTTAAAGTGTTTTGTGCTCGAGACATGTTTTGGGTCCTCACTATGTTGTGACCAAATTTGATTGGTGTGCATTGAATATTATCTATAGATTGAGCCAATGGTTTGTAAATATTTCATGTTCTATTGAAGCCAACATATGGTTGATTAAATCTCTAGTCACGGATATATATAAGTGATCATTTATATCATTTTGATGTATGTGCGAAGTATGTTGATATGTGTTGCGAAAGCCAGAAGGATTGTAAAGCGATTATGCACAGTTTCACTTGTGCATGAAAGGATTTTTTGATGCGAATTAAAGCAGACGGAGCATAAGAGAAAAATCAGATAGAAGGTCAAGAAATCAATTAATGTGCTTAATCAAAATTTTAATCAAGCATTAGTAGATGCTATTCTTTCAGTTCAAATCTTCAAATGGATTTAATCTGAATATCCTGTAAGACAGTGAGTCTTCATTTTGAGCAATGAGCTCTAGGCAGTGTGCCTGAATGCATGTGCATTCCCATTTGTAAACACTTATATTTGAGTATACTCAATTGTGGATTGGCCTTCCACCATGGTTTTTCCCCTAACAGGGTTTCCACGTAAAAATCCTTGTGTTATGGTGTTATGGTTGATTGCTTTGTTTTTCTGCATCTTTCTTTTGGTTCAGTGTTGTAAGTGGTTTAAAGATCAGATTAATAAAGTTAGATTTTGTAGAACACCGATTCACCCCCCCCCCCCTCTCAGTGTTCCTTGATCCCAACAATATAACAAGAATATATGACATATGTGATAGTGCTAAGCCAATTTTTATTGGTCTTGAGGATCAATATGGGATATGTATATAAGGGCTCCACATGAATGAAATAAAATGGGAAAGTGTCACATGGTGTAATGTGGTTAATTTGGTGTATTTGGGGTTGTCAACGTAACAAAGAGTTGAAAGGTTCTTTGAAAGCTACTTTATAATGAAAAAGGGCTAATGTTCATTTTTTATTGAAAATGGAAAATATCCTAGAAAGTGGTAGGCATATTTTCTTGATGCATTAAGGTTGAAGATGTAGATGTATAATAATTAAACTAAATTCATGCATCTCAAGTCATAGCTCAAAAGGTTTAATAAGTTATTTTGTATTGTGGGTCTTTCATTGAAGACCATCGATGTTGATTCATTATGTATGATATGTCTAGTATAGATTACATACATTTTCATGATGCAATGGAATGCGTTATGTGTTTTAGATGGTACGAATAATATGGAGTTTATCTTTCACCCTATATTATTTAGAGAGGCACTTCTTTTCCAGTAGACAATTTCAAACTAGACAAAGATATACTTTTAGCACATAAGTATTGTTTATTAATAAGATAAAGAGAGGGTTTTGGTAGTTTTTATTATAATTGTGTAGTATAAATGAGGTTTCAAATTTTGATTTATTATATATTCTTGAAACATAAAGTAACTCAACATTCATATTTGATCCCAATGTAATGAGTTCATTGTTGTGTCTTACTCCAAAAAAACAAATGTATTTAAATATTAAAAGTATTGATCTAGTGTTCATATTAGTTGCTCTAGGTGCATAGCTATTGATGATTTGAGTATAGTGTGATGATGAGGCTTAGCCTTCTATATTTGTTTAGCTTCAATATTTTCTATTACTTTTAGTACTTCTCTCTTACACATTCATCTTCATTCAACATCACATAGCATCCACACATTTACGTGTAAGATTGACCTTGCAAATATGCACATAGTATCGATACACCATCAAGCAACATTACTTATGTGGATATTATAGTGTTACACATGTTCATATTGTCCAAGATCATACAAATGAGACATTCAAAGTATTTATATTCAAATGAAATGTCACCATATATTCTCAAAATTTGGCCATGCCCACACCACATGTTAATTCCAAACAATTGGAATTATATGAGTTTGACATATTTCATTAGCTTGTCTATGTGATATAGCACACAATACACATATGACACTTATCAATATACTATTAAGGCATGTGCATTTGTATAATTGAAAGTACGCTATACATGGTATGTATAGATAGGAACCTATTAACATCTATCTTGCAATTATGTCATTGTACATATCCTCTCCAATATAAGATTTTATTTTTAAAGTACTACATGCCTATCAAATATATAAATGCATTGTATCATAGGGTTTTATTTGCATATTATAGATTATTGAGGGATAACATGCCTAATTCAACATTTAAGTGTTTTCTTGAACACTAAAAATAGATCATAATGGAAGATAAAACACACACCTAAGGCTTTAGTAGACATTAAACAACTCATCAATGTGATTTTAGAAACATAGTGCAAGGAACTATTTTGATAGTTTTATGAATTCATGGTTCAAATTAGAACAACACAATTCAACATAGGAGAAAGACAAGAAAAGAATTAGAATAAAGGAGAAATTGCATGCACATGCCAACCTTCGTCCACCATGGAATCTGTCAACCTGTCAACCTTCATTCACTATTTAGAGGTTTCTTTTGCCTTGATTTTTCCCTTCAGTTGCACTTTTGAAAATTACAGTATAACTATCATTTGAGAGTTTTAAACTCTTTTTAAAAATAATAATAATGCCTTTGTTCGAAGGCCCCCTTCAAACGAAGGCATTATTTTATTAAAAAAAAATCGTTAAAAAGACCTTCAAACAAAGGTTACATGGAGAGAGGCTTCGTTCGAAGGGTCCCCTTTGAACGAAGGGGTTGTTGAAATGCACAAGACAACTAAGAGAGGGGGTGAATCAGTTGTCACCAATCACATTCACAAATCTCAAACAATTATTAACTCCACATCCACTTTAATCTATTATTAAGTATGAGCATGAAGTGCAAATAACATAAAGTAATATCAACACAAGAAACACCAGATTTACATGGAAAACCCAATAAGGGAAAAACCACGATGAGGATTAACTCACAATATAGTAGTAATTGCAAAACCGGATACAAGAGGCTCACTACCCAAGATAGGACTCACTGTCTAGATAGGAGGCTCATTGCCTATAGATACAAAAACATATAAAGAAGAATGTTACATAGAGAACACTATCTCAATGCAACAAAAGATCCACCACAACAACTTCCACACATTTGCAGCCTTGATCAGAGAATTGCAGACACCATCGGCTCACTACTTTCAAGAGTCTAACACATTGAATTACTACTGCCTTAATTAACTTTCGCGCACTCTTGCTTCTCACACTTGTGGCTTGTCACACGTGTGGCTTGTCACACTTGTGGTTTGCAAACATTAACATCTTGCCTTGTATTTATACCATCTTCGATCTTAGAAAATTTCTCCAAGGTCGGCTACACACACTTCATATTACAAATTCAAATTAGGTCGGTAACTCAACATTCTTGTGATGGAAGAGAATGAGAGTAGACCAAACCAACACTTAACCAAGACCCAAAACAACATATCGGATCAATCACATGCTTCCTTAATTGATATTTATCCTTTGCATGATGTGTAGACACCAAGTCGACCAAACCTAATTAAAACACCAATGAACATTGAAGTACGCGCATTCACAACAAGAGAATAATATGTGGATCACATAACATGCTTCATCATACACTGAAATACCTCTTAGAAGCCTTCAAATTCATTCATAGCAACTGCAAAAATCTTCATACAAAGAACACTTTCCATCAGTCTACCCAAACTGTACAGACACACATAGTAACTCTAGAACTAGTCTTCCAGAGCACCAAACCACAAACACTTTTTCCAGAACACAAATAACAACATTATAAGCCTTCTTCCAGATCCGCAAGATCTGAGACAAACTGTCAGAGGACTACGGAGAAAAAACATTTCTCCCAATCCACAGACAAACAACTCTACCAAACCAGTTCACAAACCGGTGAACACAACTTTCACTCTTCATCAAACCATAAGCTATAATCCAGAATATATCACCCAAGGATGCCCATAAACAACACTAAAAATCCACACAAGCATAGGATCAACACAGAAGAAATGCAAAACACATTACCGGAGCACAATCTGAACACACACAACTCTGTCTTCACTATTTATTAATTTTATCATAAGCACTTGGTAACTCATCATGTCAGCACACCTGCAACATCATAAAGATAGCTCCATGCACTCACAACATCTCTACAGTATCTCAACTATACATGCACCACCTGCAATCACTTGATTCCTTTCTCTGCAACACCCTAAACTGTGTTGACATCAATGACACCACCATACTCATTCATACTTGCAATAGGGGTTTAACTTCAAACGGAGCCTCTTTGTTCAAAGGCCTACCTTCATTTGAAGGTATTTGCAAATTCTTTTGGGCCACCTACAATTTTTGTTCATCCATGGGTTTGTAACCCACTATTGTGGGTTCACCCCCTTTAATAACTCATTTGAAGTACGAAGTTGTTGGTTACTTCCAATAGCACCATCTTGTCAGTAGGATATTTAGGAAGTCTAAACGGTGCTCCTAAAAAATCCTCTATCCTCAAGTATGGAAATCTTGGAAATTGGATATACTAATATTCAAACTTTTGAACTAATTGCATAGCAGATGTTGACAACCTTATGCTTAAATCACAAGAAAGAATTCTTGTTATATATACATGGCGAATGCGTCATTCACTCTTTTATAGTGTGATGAGAAATTATGTAATTGTAATTTGGGATAGTAATCATACACCTTTGCCTACCATGGAGCATTACCAATGGTGCCTCTACAATTTAAACCCCTATATCTAAAATTTCTAGCTAGCATGTATAGAACATAAGAATTCATGTGAAGAAAATGAGTTTCTCTTAGCATCATAAACTGGATGTGAATATTATCATTAAAAAAAAATTCTTAGTAAATCTTCTTATCTCCTTTTAAAATCTCCTCAACAAAATAGAACACCCAAATTTCAAAGGTAAAAATTGATCCCAAACCCATGACTCTACTTAATAAAGTAACTAGATCATTGATTTCTAGAATGAAATCAGTCGTGTACATAGTTTTAGGTATCTTAACAAATGGTGACCTAGGCTTCTTCACCCAATGCTCAATAATTTTCAAGCATTGCTTAGGTCCTTGCTCATATACTTGCTTGCCCTGCTCCTTGGATATTTATTTCTTGTTGGGATGAGTGGGAACCCAAACTTATTATGTAATTTCTTCAATAGAAAATTTTGCTAAAGCCCTCCCATCAGGACCAACAATCTCCCTACATTCCAAGATTAGTTGAGGGATTTAGACCGAGGTAGGGAGGTTAGAGGCTTGAGAAATTCCATTGTCAACCAATTTACTTGCCTTGGGTGTAGGGTTATTACCAAACAATTTGTCCTTGAAGTCTTTCATATCAATGTAACCCATATCGATATCTCCCAGAAAATTCCATCTTAAAGTGATTTTATATTGGGAAGAAACGCATTTGAATTAAAATTTCATCTTTGTGACCCTTATAATTTATATCTACATGAAAAATACTTAATAAATATCCTAAAAGTCATATTTAATTATGACCATATGTCATAAGAAAAAAGGATATCCACAATTTCAAACATAATTCAAATCTCCATGATTAAAAATTTACTCAAAATAATCCCTTTCAATACTTATTGAACCATTGGAGAATCCATAGTGTTACCCATGGTTATATTATGTATCATGTATTTTAACTTTGTCTTTCTTGGTCTTTAATTTATTACTTTCCGCTCAAGTCTAAAGTCTTTGCCTTCATTTTAGCCTTTGTCGTAGGGTCCTCTAAGTTTCTAACCTCTTGTCACGCATTCTTTAAGTTTTGAAACTTAAGTCACTGGCGCCTAGTGTTTTTAAACCTTGTCATTGGGTTCGTGTTTTCCCTAACCTCCCAATGACATGACTTGTTTCTTCTTTTGTAGCGTCAAGTGTGTTGGTCTATGGTGTAGTCGGAGAGTCGAAGGTTTTCATAACTTCGTAACTCCCAACTTTGGGTTATAAAGTTCCAACTTCCCGCGACAAGGCGATATGTTGTTCATCCCGCATGTTTTGAGGTGCCACCTATGCATTTAATGAGATGTACAATAAAACCTGGAGAGTCTTATCAAGTATTTTTGTAAAGCACACAAATCTTAGGGTTTTCTTTACCGAGGATTAAAATAAAGCGTTATATTAATTCAACATGAAATGCACGTCTTGTCATTTTACATAAGGTGCTGGAGATTTATTTGGTTGAGTCTTCAATTGTACCCTGCTATCTGCAATTATTTCTTCAAGCAGATGAGTGTTCCTTTGTGTACTGTGAGCTCATGCAATATGAAATTGGAAATCGTTGGCTTGACATAAGGGACATGGAGCTAGGATCCTTTAAGCTAGAGGAATTTTGGGTGCATTTGGAAAGCAACAAAAGATTTGTTGTCGACGCAAAATTGTTAGAAAGCAGATTAGCTCACGTCGAGGGTTTTCCAGAAGTTGTGCTAAGCGTGGACCTAGTAGGCGCATGCGCAAGAAGGTATATTCTAGGAATGCGGGAAATCAAAGCCGTGGACGGGACTGTCGTTGCCAAAAATTCTCCTAAAGTTGTTTCCCATGCGCTAAAGATTCTTGAGAGAGTGCCCGTAAAGGACATGTTTGTTGTGGTAGCTAATGAGTTTTCAAACCTAATGAGGACTGGTCCAAGAATTCTATGGCCAAGGGGTGGTTGAAGTCAAAGAAAAGAGGTAAGTCACAATTACTTGCCAAACTTAAGAGAATACATTTCAAAGGGAAAATCGCAGATGCCATTGCTTTGTTACATCACATTTTTGGAAATGCACAAATTGAATCTTTTGAAGACTGGATGTGTCAGTTTATTTCGGTTATCTGTGATGAGAATGTGTTCATTGATTGGGCTAAGATAATTTTCTTTCATTTGAATGAACAATTAGTCAATTTCCAGGAAACTGCTACCTTCCATCTGTGCTCTTGCTTAATATACATTATAGCTAGTCAAAGATCCTTTTGGCCGGGATTGAAGCCACAAGTACCTCCAACTTTTGGCATGCCTGTATATAAGTGTTATCTGCAGTTTACCAAGCAAGTTGGAATGGGAGATTTTTGCCTTGTCAATGATGCATTCTTGATGGAAGCTGTGAGGAAATTGGATGGAAACCCTGAAATGCATCTTTCTCTTGAGTCAATGTCTTTTGTATCAAAGTTTGGAAGTTTCTATATTCAATTTGTTAAGTTTTCCTACTTGAGGATAGGAGGTTTTGAGAAAGCCCCGTTAAAATTGCCTAGATATCCCGAAGATTTGTTGGTGTTCCTGGAGGTCTGCAGACAAATGGCCATGGTGAATGTAAAGTACATGAATATGGGGAAGCGGGGTTATGTTTTCTCGTTGATGACTCCTTCCTTCACGTGTAAAAAATAATTAGATGGCCAAGTGCGCTGAAGGAATTCTTAAAGAATATAACCTCCAGCATTTATTCATGAGGGCTAATTTCGATAGCAAGGGTTTTCTGAGTCAGAATTTATATGGAGGGAGTTCATATCAACATCAGCCTTCTATTGAGGAATTTTGGGAAGATTGTGTTGATGAAAATGAGGTTTTGAAAAGAGATTATATGAGGTTAACGTTAGTGTTTCTTAGATCAGATTATTTAATCAATTGAACGAAAGAAATGCAACACATAAGACAATGAACACAACAAGATACCCTGGGAAAACCCTCCTCTTGAGGGAGAAAAACCCAGCAAATATATCTCTTATATATTGAAGGAATAAGAGCAGAAATCTGCTTGAACTCAGGCCCAACACAATGCCGAATTTGATACAATGAATAATAGCATCTCTCCTAGATGCAAAGATACAAATGAATATGTTTCTCCTTGAAATCGGTCTGCTGCTACAAAATGATGATCTGCTGTTCAAGTATGAACTTCTTCTAGGAATGCGAATCCAAGTATGAGCTTCTTCTATGACTGCGAATTCTGCTCTGCCAAAATAGCGAACTTCTTTGTGTATTCGAATGTGTGTTAACATCAAAAGGTAACCTTGTATATATACCTTCTTGGCGCCTCTTCATATAGGTCGGCCTTTTGATAAATATTTAATAACAAATAAAGTCGGCCAGAATAAGTACATGATATAACTTAAATATAAGGTCGGCCCATGTACTAGTGAAGACCGACGCTGCATTAACATCAACACTCCCTCTCAGCTAGGGATGAACTTCCATCTGCACAAGACACATTATGTTAGAATGAAAACAAAATAAAATATCACCTCAGCGTGATATTAACCATTATGGCTACTCCCATAGATGGTAAAAACTCATCACGGATTCTCTCACGTGATGTTGTCATGGAGTCACACACATGACATCCACCATAGCTTCTCCCAGAGGGTGGAAACAAGGGCTTTCACCTCAACTCTCTCTCATCAGAGAATTGCATTATCAAGGACTTACACCTCAACTCTCTCTCAGCAGAGAATTGTATTAACAAGGGCTTGCACCTCAACTCTCACTCAGCAGAGAGTTGCATTCTCAACAAGGATCACTGATTACTGAGACTCTTTCTCAGTCAAGGCTGCATTCTCCACCATACCAAGTTTCTCTCGGAAGTATACAAACTTCATCCTGGCGAGAGGCTTGGTGAGAATGTCTGCCGTTTGCTCTTCAGTGCTGATATACCTCAACTATATAGCTTTCCTTTGCACCATATCTCTAATATAGTGGTACTTGATCTCAACATGTTTTGTTCTATCATGAAACACAGGATTGACAGAAAGCTTCACACAGCTTTGATTATCACAGTGTATGATAGTAGGCTCCATTGATTGACCAAACAATCCTGCAAGGAGCTTACGAAGCCACACTGCCTCACGAGCTGCCACACAAGCTGCAATATACTCTGCTTCAGTTGTACTCAAGGCCACTGAAGACTGTTTCCTGCTACACCAGGAGATCATAGCAGTCCCCAAACTGAAGCAACAACCAGAAGTACTCTTCCGATCTGAGACACATCCTGCCCAATCAGAATCAGTAAAACCATGCAGCTCCAAATCCACATTTGAAGAATATCTCAACCCATATCCAATTGTGCCACATAAATATCTCAGGATATGTTTAGCTGCTACAAGATGTATTTGCTTTGGTTCACACATAAACTGGCTAAGTGCACTCACTGCATAGCAGATATCAGGTCTAGTGTTAACTAGATACATCAATGAACCAATCAATTGTCTATACATCGTAGAATCCACTGGTTCTGAACTAGCTGCAGCTTCTTTCAACTTATCTAAATTAGACTCCATGGGTGTAGACATAGGTTTGCAGTCAAGCATACCAAACCTTTTGAGAATGTCAACAGTATACTTGCCTTGACTTAGAATCATCTCATCTGGCTTTTGCCAAACTTCTAAGCCAAGAAAGTAATGCATAAGACCTAGATTCTTCATCTCAAACTCTGAAGCTAATTCCTTCTTGCATTTTAGTATTAGATGTTTTTCACCAATAATGATCAAGTCATCAACATATAAAACTAAAATCAATGCTTCACCATTTACTACCTTGAAGTAGAGGTTAGAATCTGCATCATTCTTTGAGAAACCCAAACTTGAAAGGTACTGATCAATTCTTTCATACCAAGCACGAGGAGCTTGTTTAAGACCATACAAGGCCTTCTTCAACTTGCAGACATGAGATTCTTTCTCATGTACCTCAAATCCTTCTGGTTGCTCAATGTAAACCTCTTCTTCTATTATGCCATTCAGAAAAGCTGTCTTTACATCCATTTGGTGAATCTTCCATCCTCTAGATGCGGCAATAGCAATGATGGTTCTAACAGACGTGTAACGAGCCACAGGAGCAAAAGTTTCTTCATAGTCAACTCCCTCTTTTTGTGAGAACCCTCTAGCCACAAATCTAGCCTTGTGTTTCTCAATGCTCCCATCAGCTGCATGCTTGATCTTGAAGAGCCACTTAGAAGACACCACAGATTTGTCTTTGGGTCTAGGGACTATATCCCAAACATCATTCTTAAGTATAGACTGATACTCCTCAATCATGGCATCTTTCCATACTTGTTGACTAGAAGCTTCTTCAACATTTGAAGGCTCTGACTCAATAATCTGACTCATCAAGGCAACATAGCTAGAGAACTTGTGAGGTCTCTTGCTTTCTCTGAAGGCTCCTCTTGGAGCTGCAAACCTTTCTGCTTCCTGCATTGTCCTGCGAGCCCAAAGAGGTCTTTTCTTTCCAATCACAATGTCTAGAGGCCCATCAGTAGGATCCAAAGGCTCAGCTGGATCAATATCTTCTTTAGGTTCTGTATCCTCCTTCAGATTCTCTGGGATATGGTCAACTTCCATATCTTGGGGAGGTTCTTCTTCATCGACCTCCATCAGAGTGCCTTTGGACTTTCTATAAGCAACATCTTCCTCAAATGTGACGTCTCTACTAATCTCAATAGACTTCTGTCCTGGAATGTAGATCCTGTAAGCTTTTGATGTCTCACTATAGCCTACAAGAATTCCTTTCTTCCCAGAAGGTTCTAGCTTTGTTCTCTTTTCCTTTGGAATATGAACATAGACTGGACAGCCAAAGATCCTCAAATGACTAACTTCAAGCTTCACGCCTGAGAATGCTTCTTCAGGAGTTTTATTCTCTAAGATCTTGTGGGGACTCCTATTTTGAACATAGGTGGCTGTTCTTGATGCTTCAGCCCAAAGAGAGATTTGTAAGTCTTGATCATGGATCATAGCTTTCACTGCTTCCACAATAGACCTATTCTTCCTTTCAGCAATACCATTTTGTTGTGGATTATAGGGAACACTGAACTCCCTCTTAATCCTTGCTTCAATACAAAAGTCTCGAAAAGTGCCAGAAGTGTATTCTCCACCATTATCAGATCTTAATACTTTGATCTTCTTCCCAGACAGATTTTCAATCTACGCTTTGAATTCTCTGAATCTTACTAATACTTCTTCTGATTCTTTCGATCTCAAGAAATAAATCCAAGTCTTTCTAGAGTAATCATCAATGAAAATAATATAATACAAGAAACCACTAGATGATGCAATAGACATTGGACCACATAAATCGGAATGAATGAGATCAAGAATACATTTAGATCTACTTTCACTGGAATGGAACATACCTTTTGTGTTCTTGCCTAGGGCACATCCCTTGCATGTACCTTCATGTTCTTGATCGAATTTCGGAAGACCGGTGCCCATCTTCTCCATGATAGGTAGAGCACGAAAGTGAATGTGAGCCAATCTTCGATGCCAAAGATCACACATGCTGGTACTGTTATGCACAAGTGCTTGAAGAGGACGAGTGCACAGCATGTAGAGACATTCATGTCTAACTCCAATCACTTGAGCAGATTTGAAGCTGGAGTTCTTTGCCCACATAAGAACTTTCCCTTTAGAGAAGGCAACTTGATAACCTTTGTCTTCTAATGCTGAAATTGAAACAAGGTTCCTCTTTATCCCTGGTACGAACAGTACATCATTCAATTCCAAAGAAATTCCAGAATCCAAGTGAAGAGTGGAATTTCCAAACCCTTTTACAGAATATCTAGCATCATCTCAAATAACAACTTGATCACTAGAGTTGCTTTCCATTAAGTTTGAAAGGTGACTTCTGAATCCGGTGATGTGTCTAGAAGCACCACTGTCAATCAACCAAGTGTAAGAGTCCGTAGAAACATTGCTAGACAAGGCTGAATAAAATAGATAATTACTGGAGTCCTTTTGTGGGGTGACTTCTTCAACATCTGCAGTGGCAACTTGAAGCTTAGGTCGTTGAGGGCACACCCTCGCAAAGTGACCATACTTATCACAACGAAAACATTGAATCTTGGACATGTCTCGTTTTCCTTTGAAGGTAGGAGCATCATCATTTCCATCTTCTCGATTCCTTTTGAAGAATCCTTTCTTAAGGCCTTTTTCTTTGTTTGATGAATGAGAGGTAAGAACTTGTAATTCTTCATTCTTTGAGCTTTGACCAATCCCCCTTGCTGTTAATCTTGCCTCTTCTTGAATGCAAT
>CM021110.1:329585726-329662261 GCA_007115665.2 Sequoiadendron giganteum
AATATACTCCTACAACAACAGTTGCGAAGCTACTCCAGACTTCCTTGAGACCAAAGAAAGCTCAAAAAATGTCGAGAATATTGATTGACCCTACTTCTGGTAATCAAGTATTGGAAATTGTAAATCCTATAAAAGATCTAAATGATGATGAAATAACAGAGGCTGACTATAAAATCACACATGTGGATATGGGACCCCAAACACTTGAAGGTGATGTGTATCACGCTAATTATTCAGCCAATGCTTTGGTTAAGCGGGTAAAGGAAGAAAGAAAGAAAGGAAAAGGTAAAATTGCAATCTCAGGTTCTTGATTTAAAGAACATTATTTCTTCTTTAGTCCCCCCTTCTATATCCAGTGGAGCCTCAAGTTCTCAAGTAGGAGTTATTGATGGGTCTACAATGCAATTAATCAAAAAGAATCTGAGCTATTCCCAAGCTGTCGACGAATGGATTGATGAAATGTCTCAGGAGGTTATCCTCTTTATTAGTAAATTCATGCTTTTCTAGATTCAAGTTTTTAATAAGAGGAAGGAATTGATGACAAAGCTACAACAGATTAGGAAAGATCAAACCAGCCTCTATGTGCTCTCACAAGAAATGAAAGAGTTGATTTCCATGGATCAAACGAAATTGATCAATGAACAAATTGTGAATGATCCAAAGGAGTTAGATCCTTCTTGGTCTGACTCATTGGAGTGGAAATAAGGTATTTATGACAACCTAGTAAAGGAGATTTCTGAAGCACTCGAAAGGTATTTGGATATGTTGATGGAGATTAAAGGTAATTGTCATGACCTAAAGGTAGAGATAACTGATGAGTTTGATGAGAAGATTATGGATTCGAAGGAAATTTGTCTGAAATTCAAAGAAGTATTTAATAAGGAAATGGCAATCTGGCCATGATGACCAAAGAATCTTTCTCAAAGCTTGGTAGATTGCAAGTCTACCTTAATTCCTTTAAAACTGAAGCAAATAGGAGGTATGACACTTTGAACGAGTCTGAGGTAGCTCTAACCAAATGGAGAACCAGACTGCAGATCACCGTAACACCAAGGAGCAAGGAGATATTTGCAATTATTATCAGGTACATAGACTACAAATCCAGGATGAAGGCACAAGAAAAACTATTGCAGCAAGAAGCGGTTATGAATCTAGAAGATGAAGAGGCTAAGGCGAGGGGACATGATGCATAGTTATTTTTAGTATTTCATGATACTTTCTTTTAATTTTTCTCTTTTAAGTTAAAGACTTTTAATTATTTGGTACGGTTACTTTCAAGAAACTGTTACCAAAGACAATTGCTTATGCTTTAAATATGGGTTTGGCTGATGTGATTCGGATCTTTTGGGAAAACTTTGATTTACTCATTAGAGCAAAAACTTTGTTATCTTAATTTATAGCTTTCTGTTATCTTGATATAGAAGACATTGGTGGAATTTATGCATTTGTAATCTTTGAATTATGGTGTGTGAATTTGTTCTGCTTGTGTTGAATGTTCTGCTAGTGTGTGATCTATTATTGGATGATAAATACTTTGATTTGTTACATCACTGTAGTATCATTTATTTGTGAATAAGGATTTTGTGGTGATATTCGATTTAACTTTAGTTGTGGAGTATTTTAGTTTTATCATATGAAGTCAATGAATGCCTTTAAAGCTTTATGATTAAAAGCCCCTTCCTTTATTTGCTTTCCAGTTAAAAGCAACATTAGTTATAAATTATTCATTGAATATCAAATGAAGGTAGCTGCCACCTTTTAAAATAAGTAGAGAATCAATCTGGAAATCATATTATTACTGATTCAACTGTGGTTACATTTGTCACCTTAGTGTGCGTGAGAATATAGAGTTAGGTGATAAATCTGTCAACCAACACATAGGTACATGGAATTGCAGAAAATAACACCTATTAGACCTTTAAAATTACACCCAAAACATATATTTTACAACTTAGCTTATCGTGGAGATTCGACAGCTATATGACCTTGCAGAAAATCTTAATGCATGTGGACAATCACTACAATTTTAAAGTCTTTTAATGTATTGCAGAAAATCAAGTGGTTTGTGCCCTTGTGGAAAATACTATTAGAAAAGGAGATCTCTCGATCATGGTCGGAATCCCACAATGGAGAGCAATTGAAAAAATTTGGACCTCATGAGGTTATTATAGAGAAATGGAAGATGGACGGATGAACATAAAACTCTTGCAATAGGGATGAATGAAAAGAAAAATGTAGGGTGAGTTGGAAATTGCTTTAAAATGCAACAGGAATGGATGTTGAGGGAAACTTACCATATGGTTCTATGGGGGGTTTGGGCTTCTATTTTCATGGATCAAGCAATCCCATGAAGCAAAAAAATTATGCTACAGGATTAATTGGAATCTTTTCCTGAAAAATAGCAACCCCTACCTTTTAGGACTGCAAATTTTAGCGGGTGAAATTGAGGTGGGGCTAGAAATCACCCCCTTAAGAATTTTTTAGGAATTTTTTCTGCCACTTGTCTATCACTTAAAATTCTAAATTCCTAAAAATTAAAAAAAAATGAGAGAATTTTTATTTATTTTTTATTTTTTATTTTTTATCAAAATACTCTAGTTCGTTCCTTAAATTTTGGAGCTCAAACTTTTAAGCTAAATTTCAAAATTGAATTCATGGGACCACCAGCTTTAAAATATTCCTAAAAAATCTCAACAGTACCCACTGAAATTTTTTAGGAAGCCCCCCTCCGTTAGACCTTACCCTATGTAGATAAATGCCAATGACTAATGGAACTCTCGAAGACACTTATTAAGTGAAACTTGCTAAATGGGTAGGATGATGTGGAAAAATGAATAGTGTGGGACTTTAAGTGGGAAACAGAAAGATGTGAATAACTAGTGGATTCCTATAATGACAACTCTGGTAAAATATTAGTCCCTACAAAAATTTTGATGCCAAAAGGAACTGCAGCAAAACGATGCGAACAAGGATGATGTCAATTCACATGTCACTTATCAAATCCTCGTCTTGAACTCACAGAATTTAAAACTTTAATTTTGGTTTTTCCAAACTAAAAACCAAAATTAAATAGGGATGAATGAAAAGAAAAATGTAGGGTGAGTTGGAAATTGCTTTAAAATGCAACAAGAATGGATGTTGAGGGAAACTTACCATATGGTTCTATGGGGGGTTTGGGCTTCTATTTTCATGGATCAAGCAATCCCATGAAGCAAAAAAATTATGCTACAGGATTAATTGGAATCTTTTCCTGAAAAATAGCAACCCCTACCTTTTAGGACTGCAAATTTTAGCGGGTGAAATTGAGGTGGGGCTAGAAATCACCCCCTTAAGAATTTTTTAGGAATTTTTTCTGCCACTTGTCTATCACTTAAAATTCTAAATTCCTAAAAATTAAAAAAAAATGAGAGAATTTTTATTTATTTTTTATTTTTTATTTTTTATCAAAATACTCTAGTTCGTTCCTTAAATTTTGGAGCTCAAACTTTTAAGCTAAATTTCAAAATTGAATTCATGGGACCACCAGCTTTAAAATATTCCTAAAAAATCTCAACAGTACCCACTGAAATTTTTTAGGAAGCCCCCTTCCGTTAGACCTTACCCTATGTAGATAAATGCCAATGACTAATGGAACTCTCGAAGACACTTATTAAGTGAAACTTGCTAAATGGGTAGGGTGATGTGGAAAAATGAATAGTGTGGGACTTTAAGTGGGAAACAGAAAGGTGTGAATAACTAGTGGATTCCTATAATGACAACTCTGGTAAAATATTAGTCCCTACAAAAATTTTGATGCCAAAAGGAACTGCAGCAAAACGATGCGAACAAGGATGATGTCAATTCACATGTCACTTATCAAATCCTCGTCTTGAACTCACAGAATTTAAAACTTTAATTTTGGTTTTTCCAAACTAGGGCATAACATTCATACAACAAAAAAAATTGAAAATCTTGTAATGCTTAAACATTCTTTATAAACCATAATTGAAACCTTGGTCTGGTTAATCATGGCGGCATGGAAAATAGGGCAGCATTTACGAAATGATCTTAAGGTAAATGTTTAATGATTCAACCTCTATCTTTATACACAATTCTAGTTTAACTCATCCCTAAGCCGACACTAATACTTCAAACTCTGAATTTTGCAACATTTACAACTGACATTAATATACACCTTGAGATATAACCAAACCCTAGGCTAACATTGACATTATAATTTACAAACAAACAACCAGAGCCAAGAAATATTAACATACCTGCTAAATGGTGATAAAATGGTATACAATTGAATAAAGATCACCTTCACTCAACAAGCACACTCCAAAGTTGCAGAAATTCGCTCCAAATATCATACTTGTTTTTGAAATGGGTAAAATGAGCATAAAAATCCCCTATCAAACAATACATACCTCGGCCAAATTCATACATTAATGCAATTTCGCACTTAATAGGGTGGCAACCACTTTAAATTATTTACTTGCGGTTTGAACCAATTGTGGAACTTTGATACGTATGCGACCATTGCAGAAAAATCGAAGGGTATAGGATATATCCGTGTGGCAGTTGAATGTCTGTAGTGAATGATAAATTTTATGAATTTGAAAATGTTGCAGACAGATGGTTAAGGCCATTGCAGGGAAAGATGACCTGTCTGGATGAACTTAGAAACTTCACAAGTCCTCAATAGACTCAAAAAATGACCTTAAAACCCTCAAATGACCCAAAAACTCAAATGAATAAAACCGTAAGCTGGCTTAGTTATGAAATGAGATATAAGTTTAAGGGGTAGGACAATGACTGGGTCACTATCCCAAGGAGAAGAAAGCGACATATTGGGAACATGAAACTGAATTGCATGACAAGGACATGAGAAGCAAGGTTGTTGCTAGCCAATCTAGAGTATTTAATGCCAGGGCTAAAATATAGATATGTTAAGTTGGGGGAAGAATAGTACCTCAAATGTGAGAGATGTGGAATACATGGAGTGATTATCAAGGATAATAATGTTTAAATGATAGGTTGATAGATTGGTTTGAAATACTATTTCATGAAGTTAGTGTCTACAAGTGTGCAATGAAGAATGGGGTTAAAATATGAATGATAAGTTAGCAAGGTAATTAAATCGAAATTAATCATAGTAATTAAGTTAAGAGAGAATTTATTGAGACTATGGCTGAGATGTCACGATTATAATTTTGGAAGATTGTATCATATAGAAGAGATTTAGATAAATTATATATATACATATATATAATACTCAATACTATGTCATGATGTTAGTGTCTATAAGTGTGCAACAAGGAATGAGGATAAGAGATGAATGATAAGTTAGCAAGGTAATTAAGTGAAACTTATACACAACAGTTGATATAAGAGAGAATTTATTGATACTATGAATGAGATGTCACAATTAAAATTTTGGAAGATTCTATCATATAGAAGAAGAGATTTAAATAAACTGAATATATATATATATAAACACTCACAAGTGTGCAATGAGGAATGAGGCTAAGAGATGAATGATAAGTTAACAAGATAAATAAAGGGAAATTATGCATAGTAGTTGAGTTAAGAAAATTTATTGATACTATGGTTGAGATGTCACAATTAAATTTTTTGAAGATTATATCATATAGAAGAAGAGATTTAGATCATATGTATGTAAGTATAAAACACTCAAGCCGATAAATGTACCAAACCCTTTAAATACCGCCATGAGAGACTTACAGGAATGGCATCTTGATATTGCATTTCTTCTTGTTTTATATTTGCATTTATAAGAGCTATTAGAAGCGGCCATGAGAGACGTGCAGGAATGGCAGCCAGCAAGGAGGGGATGCAAGGAAGCACTCACATTTCCAAGCGTGCCAAACAACTATATTTAAGAATCTGAGCACATGTGACGAAGAATCTTATGTTACCTAATCATCCATGGACCCTGCTTCCCTACCATGCAATAAATTTTCTTTTCGCTACAAATGAATTGTTGAATGTTATTATGTGTTCTCCAATCTGACAAGACTAACAAAGAGATGTTATCAATGTGGAACAAATTTCTTCTAAGAAGGTAGTATTAAATATGCCTGCAAAGAAATTTGGGGACTTCTGATAGAAACAGGGGATTAAGAAATTCAAATAGGGGATAAAGAAATTGAAACAATACCGAAAATTGTAGAATATAAGGGTAAGGTCTCATACAGGGGGCTTCCTTAAAAATCTCAACATATATTGTTTAGTTCATTTAAGAATATTTTAAAGTTCTTGGTCTCATCGATTTAATCTTGCAATTTTGCTTAAAATTTTAGGCTCCAAAATTTAATGAATAAACTGTAGTGCTTTGATAAAAAAATAATAAATAAATAAAAATTCTCTCATTTTTATTTTCTAATAAGAAATTAAAATTTTAGATGAGAGACAAGTGGCATAAAAAACTCCTAAGCTATAGGGGCAATTTCTAGCCCCACCCCAATTTCACCAGCTGAAATATTCATTCCTAAAAAATAAGGGCTCCTATTTTTTTGAAAAAGATACTAACGAATAATTAGTATTACAGAAATGAAACCTTAAAAAAAAGAAACATAGCCTAGCCTTGGCGCTCCTAAAGAATACATGGTTAAGTGGTGGCAACATCCTCAACTTGGTGCAAAGGGACATATCTAAATGCCTTAAGACTTCTCAAATCCCCAAAGCTGCATAGGAGCTCAGCTCCAAGTGCACCAGCGATTGGAGAAACCAAAATTCTTCTTGCAGGCTCGCAACTTTGTAGGGACTCATAAGCTCATTCTTTTTTCAATGAGAGAACGAGCAGAAATCAAGGAATGTTTCTTTCTCTTCATAATCAAGGGAATCTTAACTTACTTTGAGCCTTTTTGATATCCTGTGGCGATACTCTCAAGATCTTATCCAACTCACACTCCCAATATTCATGGAGTTCACATACAGCTATGCTTTGTGTACCTTTAGATACAAAGGTAATCCCTTGGATGCCTTTATGAACTTTTTAACAAGCTTCTCAAATCCATCTAGTGATGAGTTTTGAAAAAGCATGCCAGCAAAAAAGTTGCTTTGCATGTGGTACATCCAACTGTTTCATTTTGTAAGGGAAATATCCCAAGACTTCAATACTTCATTTTCACGTGTAGTAACAATGATGAGACTACCTTCGCATAGGCTGTAATGTTCTACTTGCTTTGCCTCCTTTTACATTAAATGTAGCATATCAATTTAGGATTAATGACACAATTTTTAATAGTTATAGTCTTGGTTTGAATTTCATATATGAATTTTCTCCAAAGGGTTTGATTAATGGCTATCATGTATTTCAATTCTGGTTTCGGAAAAAAATGACAATTGTCAGATGTAGATTCATAATGTGAACTTAAGACCACTTTAATACATATAGAACACCTAGTGAAATGATCTACATATAGTCCAATAAGATTATGTTTTTCCACCTTTACCAACAATTAAGTCATTATTTGCATTTACATCATCACACATACATCTTGAAGTGGAACCCATATGATAATTTACCATGTGAGAAACCCATGCAATGCAATTAGATGCTATCATGTCCTACACCTCAACTTATTCTTTTGAGTCTACAAAGTTCATTACACATT
Organism: Sequoiadendron giganteum; assembly: GCA_007115665.2. Lineage (NCBI taxonomy): Eukaryota > Viridiplantae > Streptophyta > Pinopsida > Cupressales > Cupressaceae > Sequoiadendron > Sequoiadendron giganteum. The sequence continues at coordinate 329,593,349 of CM021110.1, forward strand.
CCATACATGAAAGTGGGGTCATTTGAAAATCTATGATGCAAAGGCACTATGTGATGCAAAAGGGGTTGTTTACTATCAAAGACTCAAGAGATTTGACACCTTCTCTACAACAAGTACACATAGACATTGTCTAGACCAAACACGAACATCCAAATAATCTTGATGCATAATATTCTAGTGCCTACACTCACCACTAAGGACTTATGTCAATAGGTTACAACTTTATAGTTTGAAAAAAAAGCCTTGAATAGAATCTACAATATGAATAACACTTGCGACGCAATGAGATACTAGCATGTATCCTCTAGCATGTTAAAATTTATCTAGCAATGTCTTCCCTTAATTACCATCGCACATGCATAGATAAAAGTGGGGACCATACTTAAGGTTGTGATGTGAAAAAGAGTTGTGTTGTAATAGAAAGCCTCTACTTGATAGAGTCAATAGAAAAATTTACTCCATCCTCTTAGAATGTATACATCATTAATTACAAACCAATTAGATGATACAAACTTAGTAGAATTATGACACCATGTCTTGGAAACTACCAATTGGATTCAAACCTAAAGGAAAATGGCATCACAACACTACCTCATAGTCTCGAAAGGATCTTTTGAATAAAAGATGTAATGCGAAGAGCTTGTGTGATGCAATTAGGCTCTATCACGTGGACAACTAGCTAGAGACCAAAGACTTTAGGATATAAGTGTGATATTCAAACCATTGGAAACATAAAGGAATTTACAATATCAAGTTAGCATAAGCACAGGGTTGTTAAAACAAGACTTGGGGGGATTGAGACTCACGACTTACGTGATCTCACCTAGACAACCAATCACCATCAAATTAGAAGATTAAACTAAACATAGAACTAACCTTATAAGGACTAGAGTTTTAGCCAAAGACATGGAAAGATAAACCCTAGCAAGGAATATAGGCAAAAAAAAACCCTAAAAGATCAAAATGAAAACTAGAACGCTCCTACAATTTCCTCACTCAAAGACTATTTCCTATCCCTTTTATGCATCGTCATAATCTTTACAATTTTTAGTATTTTTATTTCTATACTTTAGTGAAGCTTTATCACATAGTAGCACAAGCCCACTAAAGAGGGGGAGAATTTAAGATCAGATATTGCATAGGCAATAATGTTAACAATATAATGTGTCCTCGATTTAGAATCTATTTTTATTGTACCTTTTAGGGGCCATTTTGGCCCTCTTTCTTAGCCTCTTTCCCAATTCAAATGCCATATTTGTATTTTAATGTGTGTATATATGCTTTTTATAGTGTGTTTCTGATGTTTTATATCAAATTTGTCCATTTTGTAATGTTTTCTATTCATTTGTTTTTTTACATTATCACAAGCATGCAATTATCTATGTTTAAGTATACTAGCATCTCATGAATATACAACTATACAAAGATTTGTTTCACAGCCAAAAGTTATTTATTTTTTAGTTTTATTTGTTTTCAACTATCAATCACATAACCCACCAAGCTTCCAATATTTTATTCCTAACTTGTTTTTCAAAAATAGCCTATTATATGATTTTGATTACAGATTACAGATTCCTCTTTCCTCTTCATGCTTTCAAACTACTTTTTAGCTCCAAGTATTATCCTCCAATCTTATACAAGACTTTATAGCATTCTTGCACTCTACAGTAGTTCATTGATTTTTTGAGAATCCTTCACTTCCATTGTAAATCTATATACACACCATTTGTCTCTATACAACTATACAAAGATTTGTTTCACAATCAAAAGTTATTTATTTTTTAGTTTTATTTGTTTTCAACTATCAATCGCATTCCCCACCAAGCTTCCAATATTTTATTCCTAACTTGTTTTTTAAAAATAGCCTATTATATGATTTTGATTACAGATTACAGATTCCTCTTTCCTCTTCATGCTTTCAAACTACTTTTTAGCTTCAAGTATTATCCTCCAATCTTATACAAGACTTTATAGCATTCTTGCACTCTACAGTAGTTCATTGATTTTTTGAGAATCCTTCACTTCCATTGTAAATCTATATACACACCATTTGTCTCTATTTTCTAGGATGGTTAACTATTATCTTTCACTTTTCTTGTTAATTATGTATTGTATTATTCACTTTCTATTTCTAGATTCTACATCTCCCAAATCTCTTTCATATAGATAGCGGTGATGTTAGATACATTTATTATTGTTTATTTTATAATTTATATCGTTACTCTTAGTTCTAGATGCATGTACGCAAGATCACACTCTTTAATATATTTTGTGAAATGAGACTAAGTAGACTAAGTGGAAATTAAAAGGTAGGAAATTAAGTGAGACTTAGTTGTGAAATGAGGATATATGTTTAAGGGGTAGGACAATGAGTGGGTCACTATCCCACGAAGAAGAAAGGGACGTGTTGGGAACATAGAACTAAATTGCATGACAAGGCCATGAGAAGCAAGGGTGCGGTGCTACTAGCCAATTTAGAGTATTTAATGGCAAGACTAAACTATAGATAAGTGAGTTGGGGGAAGAATAGTATCTCACATGTGAGAGATGTGGTATACATGGGGTGACTATCAAGGATAGCAATATCTAAATGATAGGTTGATAGGTTGGTTTTGAATACTATGTCATGAGGTTAGTGGCTACAAGTGTGCAATGAGGAATGAGGCTAAGAAATGAATGATAAGTTACAAGGTAATTAAGGGGAAATTAAACATAGTAGTTAAGAGAGAATTTATCGGTACTATGGTTGAGATGTCACATTTAAAATTTTGGAAGATCATATCATAGAAGAAGATGTTTAGATAAAGAGAATATATATGTGTATATATAATAACACTCAATATTATGTCATGATGTTAGTGTCTACATGTGTGCAATGAAGAATGAGGTTAAGAGATGAATGATAAGTTAGCAAGGTAATTAAGGGAAATTATACATGATAGTTGAGTTAAGAGAGAATTTATTGATACTATGGCTGAGATGTCACAATTAAAATTTTGGAAGATTCTATCATATAGAAGAATATATATATAGATATATATAGATATAGTATAAAACACTCAAGCTGATAAATGCACCAAAACCCTTTAAATGCCACCATGAGAGACTTGCAGGAATGGGGTCTTGACATTGCATTTCTTCTTGTTAGTCCCGCCTATCTATAGGCGGAGACTTATGTTTTCAGTTGAGCATAAGACATTAATATGTGCATTGGAAACGGAGCCAAAGATATAATGCAAAGTTAAGTCAAAGTTTTGATTTTCGTTTTTTTCCTGCATTAATATTTGCCAATTATCTACCAACCCGTTGGTCATCGGCGAATTTGCTGGGGTTTAATTTTTGGAGAAATAATTTCAAATAATTTTGAAGAACCTGTCCAATAAACGAAAGAGGGCAAAGTATCACATATGTTTCCCTAATGTTTTCTCTAGTTTTTCTAGGAAGGGCACATGGACCTGGAACGGGGGTGCGTGGCAGTATATTGCTTCCACATTTTGCAGTAAGGGACAAATGGCTTTAGGCCCCCTCTTCAACCCATATTTCTATTCCTCTCTTTCTCCAGTTGCTAATTGATCTCCCAATGTTCCTTGGTTCGTTCGATTGTGGGGTTGATACAGTGCTTTTCAGGGTTGTGATGCATCTGTTCTAAGGGCTCTTTCCCTTGCATGTCTTGATAAGTGGCAATGGCCAGATTACATGTCATAGGTGTGGTGAATTGTTGGTTAATCTTCAAAAAATATCCTGAAACGGAACTGTTATTTATGTTTTGGAAATTTGTAGGTTTTTCTTGGCGAATGTAAAATTTTGTGCACTCATCCAATGTTGGGAGCAGAGAATGGAAAACCAAAGTGGAGGTAAAGACAATGGTGAACAAGAGCATTGTCTATTTTGGGTCTACTTCTGTGTTGTTGGATACGAGTGGAAGTGTGGTGTCTAAGAAGCCATCAGACATAAACTGTGGGACTATAGCTTTTATAAGCTCGTGGGCAGGTAAGATTTTTTTATACACCAAATAGAAAATACCATTTTTTTGTTGCATAGATTTAATGAACCTGTGATAAAAGCTATTGACATTCATCAAAAGATAACAATGACGCATTTAATTCACCTCCTTCCCATACTCCCCACTATAGTTCGAGATCGACTTCTCGCCCGCCGGCTTGGGTAAAAGAAATTACGTCTATAATGGTAGCTACAGAAAAGGAGATTTTGTCTTGTTTGGATCATCTTTTTCTTTTGTCTTTGCTTACTCACTTTGAGTCCACGAATCACACATTTCTGGTCATGGAGGATATATTAGTGTCTTGAGGAACAAGCAATTGCATTCTCTTCATTCATTTTGTTCTCTATTTTCTTGCTACAAGTTTATATTACTATAGGTCACCATGTATGTGATGGTGGAAGTAAATACACTTGCAATACTGCTAAACTAATGTAATGCACCTGCATTATATAAAGTTTTAACCATAACCATGCACGGCTAACTGTTCTGCGTTGCTTTATGCTTTGCCAACTATTTTTGTCTTGTGCTCCACCCTTTTAACTTATTTTGGTAGTGAAGAGAATACCAATTTCAGACATGTCAAAATTTTACACACGGGCATCTCAAATTTTTAATTGTTAAATTTCCTAATTCTTGGAAATGTTTTTCACACAATTGTAGGGCAAGGTGACACTGTAAGTACCGTGGAAAATCAGCCTTCTAAAGACCCTCCTTCATCTAGATTTACCTGGGCAATTGATAATTTTTCGAGGTTAATTGTGAAGAAACATTACCCTGACATTTTTACCGTTGGAGGATTTCAATGGTAAGTGATTTTTGTTCGTTTTTTGTAGTTTAGTTGTTTTATTTATGCTTAATTAAGTAGGGTGGAGGAACTTCTGCATAGACGGTATAGTATTTAATTTAATGAATAACCAAATCACACTCCTTTCAAAGCCCTAACAATTAACTATAGAGCTTGTGAATATCAAAATTTGTGGATTGATTAGTTATTTGAGGCAGTCATAAGTGGCATTTATAGAATTTGAAAATTGTTGGAATTGAGGAAAAATTTAATTCCACCTTGCATAAAACCCTAGCAAATTACTTCATAGCATGTAGACTTTAATTTTGATGTTTATGAATCATTTGTGGTTCAATTGAATTAGGGAGAAGTTAATTTTATGGAAAACAGAATTTTGTCTATATGAGGCAGGCAGGGTGCTAATTTTTCCAAAAGGAAACAATGTAGATCAGCTATCTATGTATTTAGATGTGGTTGATGCGGCCACATTACCTTATGGTTGAAGTAGACAAGCACAATTTAGCTTGGCTGTTGTTAATCAGATTACCTCAAAATATTCTATACGAAAAGGTATTTGATTTTTAAAAAAACTTAAATATATTTTTAGTATTACTATTATACTATGTTCCACGACCTTTTGGGGACGGGGACGAGGGGACGGCTGGGGACACGTTTCCGAGACGTTTCCTAGGGGGCCATTTTTAGGGGACGGTAGGGGACGGCGACATACAAAATACATATATATATATATATATATGATTTTTTCAAAATGTATTAATACATTATAGACAAAGAGAGGGAAAGAGAGAGATATATGTCAATAAATTAATAATCGATAACCAACAATATCAATATATAAAGGATACAAACCTTTTGGTAAGGACCATTGCCTTTTTTGAAATGGAGTTTACTTTGGGCTCAAACAAAATTTCTTTGTTTCAGCATGCAATGAGTGTTTCATAAACCATTTCCGTAAAATATTTTGAAATACTTTGTAGCTAAAATACCTTGGAGCAGACGTTTCTAAAATATTGGGATGATCTTATGCATCCTATTTAAGACATTGCAATTGCAACTATGGCAAGTTCTTTGGTCTGCTAACTTTTAAAAGAACCTTGGATTAGACAGCTTAGGTACTGTTGAACTTGTAATGATTCTTGAGGAAGTGTTTACTTTTGAAAACCCTGAAAGGGAGCTGATAAAATTGAGGCCATCCGATTTGTTATCAATCACATTTCTTCACATCCATATGTCTACAATGATTAAGCATGTCTTGGGTAAAAATTGGTTTTAGTTGTCAATTGCAATTTATTATTCATACAAAAGATGGGCATATGATTCTGAAATATATGTCTTCGTTATCAGTTGAATCATGGAATTTCTGATGTTGTGCAGTAGGAATAAATCTATCTTTTTATCAATATCACAAATTTACATATTGGACGTGGTCTGTGAAGCTTCCAAAACCCACATACAAAAATTGTATCGAGTTTGTATTTGATCACCATCTTGTATAGATAGATTATACCTGATTATATATCATTACCATTCTATAGACAGCTTGATACCAAAGGTTCAAAACATAAAATACCAGCTAGAACAGAGGTAAAATGAGCTTAAAGTTAAGATGATCAAGCTTGAGGAATCTTCTGCACAAGAAAAACAAAAATATGATTTGGATAGAATGTTTATTGCTTCTTAAATCTCACAAGCATGATATGTTGCTTCCATTATGGGTCTGCACTACCTTATTTATTGTTCGTGTTAACCTAAACATATGCTCCTGTTGCATTGAGTTTCATATGGTGAAAATCTACACAAACATGTCTGCAAACTTTTATGAAAAACTAGTTGTTTCAATGGAAACGATCTTGTGTACAGAATCTTTGATAAAAATATGTAGCACACAGATCTGGTAAAACCCCATGACCTTATTAGTTATTTCCTCAGAGCCTTCGCTTATCGTGAGAGCCCAGTTCGATAGTCATGAAACTTTATTAAGTTTCATTTACATTTTACTCTAGTTTTTGGAGAAAAATTTAGGTTGCCAATCAATGTGGGCCTTGCACAACATTTAGCAGCAGGTAAAAATATTAAAAAAACAAAATTTTATGTTTTTTTAATGTTGGAGGTTTGAGGCATGTAGGGGACAGTTAGCTGTCCCCGGGTACGGCGGGAGATGTTTCCAACGTCCCCCTCTGTACCCCGGGACAGAGGACCGTTCCCCGCCAGGAGGAAACGTTTCCTACCGTTTCCTGTGAATTTTCTTAATTCGGGGACGGCCGGGGACTGTCCCCGATGCGTCCCCCTGTCCCCGGGATGGATGGGGACGGTTAAGGGGGTTTTGGGGCAGGGGATGCGTCCCCGTGTAACATAGCTATTATATCAAGTCATTATAGTGGTATTATATCAATACATATAATTGTGGCATTACTCAGAATCAGGAAAACTAAAAGTGCAAATGGAATTCAACTACCCAAGATTTAATTGCAAGGAGATAATAACCACTGAAGTTTGCAGAAAAAGGGGAAAAACGTAGTTTTTGAAGAACTCTGCACTTTGTTTGTCCTTGCCAAACAATCCAAAACAATTTAAATGTTTTTCCTTTCTAATATCAGAGCAGGGTTCTGGAGGGGTCAGCAGCCCCCACCTGGGACAAGATTCAGCACCTCAGGCGCATAACCTGCATCAATACAGAGCAAAATAGAGGGGCAGAACCCCACCAACAGGCCCCATTTAAGGACTTTGAGGACACAAGGATAACAATCACATATCCCATTTTTCATTATTTTATGAGTTTTAACCAACTGTTTATAAATCCTTTTAATCCATCGAGAAGTCGATAAATCCTAATCATTGAAGATCAAATGGACAAAAAATAAAGGGCCTGTAATTTATTTTTACTTGACAAGCCTGAGGGGAATACTCTGCAAAAAAACTCTAGAGTTGTAGAGAGATTTACAAAGAAACTCACAAGTTCATCTGCAGTGCTTGGCTCACCAAGTTTGTAAACAATGACTTTGACTAAGAGACTAGCTGTCACAAATCACATTGTGTTGTGAAAGCAAAACAGAACAAAGCTTAAGCTGGGACTTAACAACTTCATGTATTATTGTTTATGTCAAGGTTTCCGCCTGCATAATGAAATATTGCCTTTTCATCATGTATGTTACTGAAATATCCAACATCACTCAGCAACAAATCCAACTTGTAAAATTATTCCAAAAACAGAGACCTGGTATATTTCTGTGCGGGTGTGCTTGATCAACCTTTTTGTGTAGATAGACAAACTAAAATCATCTGCTCTATCTGCGTAAATATGTATAATATAATAACAAACAATGACTTCAACCCTTTCTCGAATCCCACAAGTACCGAATGGATATAATTTTCTGGATTGGATTATCAAAGAGACCAACTTAAAGATCGCCCTGCTAGAGCACTTTACCATATCAACAACAATGTAGAATAGCCAACTCTCAAAAAACCTATCACATTTGTTAACAATCAGGAGAGCATTACCATTTTGATATTTAGTAGCTTTGTTCAAGTGCATAAAAATTAATCTCGTACAATGATAATATACATCAAAATTAAGGGTAAGTTGACTGCCCAAGAAGAATGCAAGGCAGATCTAAATCACAAGCCCGGTAACTTGTTCTCAGCACTTCTTGATATCTAAAAATAAGAGATTATGCAAGGCCTAATGCCAAGTGCCCTCAAATTTAGAATACCTCAAAAATGAGCAAAAATGTCTCTTAAGATTTTTCATTGTTAAAGGTTTGATAGCCTAGGTAAACGTAGGGTGCTATTATGTTATTGGATTACCCTTTTCGTTTCTTATGGGATATAAGTTTGACCTTGGAGCAAAGGTAGACTTAGCTTCTTCTTATTTAGAATGAAAATTCTTGATTACTCTTTGTCGTCTGTCCATTACCAATAAGTATAAAGGTCTTCTGAATTTAATCTTTATGTTAAAACAGGGCATTTGGACTGAATTGCTCATCAATACAGAATAACACTTAACTACACTGGAACTACCCAAAACCAAAAACTAGACACCATATTTGCTTCATGTCAAAACAACCGTAGAAGACCTGCATTCCAATTTCTTTTCGCTATTGCTTTGAGACGCTAAAGTTTTTAATACACAATAGGCATCTTTACAAATTTTAACTGGCACCCTTTGGTTGAGAACAAGGAGTTTGTTCCCAGGGGTAAAAATCAGGTCTGTGTACATTTCATTTTAAATGCAAAATCATTATAAAAAAAAGGATTTGTTTGCTTGTCTCCTTGTTCAATAGATGCTTGCTTTTGTAACCCTTGGGATGCAAAACAATTATCAGATTCTTTGCTCCCTCAGGTCATAAGAATTGTTATTTGGTTATGGTTTAAGCAGAACATACAAGATAGAGCATGTAGATTTAAGCTATAAGTGATGATATATTAACTAGACCTAAAACCAAGAAAAGATATTTAAAATTCAAAACAAATCTCAACCACTAGACCACAAATAGATTGCCAATTACATATTTTTCATAAAAGAAACAAGATAAACAGATAAATAAATATCATTTCAATTAACTTTATCTCAGAAGCATTTAACTGGTAAGTTGTTCCATGTAGATCTGTGACTTTGTTTGAGATGCAGTGTTACGCAACATTTTGCATCATCAACTTCAGGACATCTCCTAGAACACAAGAATATATTGTGATTGTGCCACGCAGCTCTGGCTATGTTAGCCATGTTCTGCATAAGTTACAAGCTACTGTTTGTAGGAAATATCAAAATAGAAGAAATGAATAGAGTCAACACGAGCAGTTTTGTATCTTATAACTGACAACCAAGGAAACCCGGGATTGGCCCACCCCAAAATGCCCCGTACCCGTTTCCGGGACGTATCGGGTACCGGGGGATGGCAGGGGACCGTCCCTCTTTTTTCAAAAAACTCAAGAAACATGCCGGGGACGAGGGGACGGCGTTGACTAGAAGAGGGACGGCTGACCATCCCCGGGGACAGCCAGGGGACGGCTAAGCCGTCCCTCGACGCCCAGGGGACAGGCCGGGCCGTCCCCCACGCTTTAGACACTTATAACTTCAAAAAAAAATCACAATTTTTAAAAATTTCGGCCAAGCATACGTGGCATGTGTGGGCCCCATTTATTTTGACTCTCTTATGAAAGGAAAAGGGCCTCTCTAACCTCATTATGTGCATTTTGTTTGTTTGAGCAGCCAAGGGTTTGAGAGCAAAAGAAGTTGCAGCCATTGAAGGAGAAGGAGCAGCAGCTTGAAGGAGAAGAGGAGGTTGAAATAGTGTTGAAGGGAGTGCAAATCCACTAAAGAGGTATGCATTTTCTTTCCCTATTTTTTTTCTTTTCATTTTTTTGCAAAATATGAAGCATACATTGTCTGATTTTTTTTATTTTTTTGCATTTTCAGTTTAAACTTGCATTCTAAAAACAAAAAACATGAGCAGCAGTGAGAATGGAAGTGATAGTGAAGTTGAAATGCAAATTAGAAGGCAAAGTGGTGGGGGTGGTAGTAGAACTAGAGAGCAAAGAAGTGAAAGAACCCCAATCCAATGCCATCCTTCATCAACCAATACCAAAACTATGGAAGACTATGCAAGACACCCATTAAACCCAAAAAAACCATTCCTTCGATATGTTACACCCGTGGGTGAAAGACAAAAAAATTCAGCAAGAATTAGGTCTCATTTTTTGGGTGAGGTGGGCCATGGAGTTAGAATGTGTCCTTCATTGACAGATGCCCTATTTTTAGAATGCCAAAAAATTCAAATAGAGTGTGATGGTGGGGTTCAAGGTGGGTCTCCTTCTTTCCCAAGTGCACAATCATCCATGCCTACTCCTAGTCCTTCCACGGTTGGTAGTAGTGGAGTTCTCTTAAGAGCAAAGAGGAAGGTGAGTGGTAGTGGTAGTGAAAAGGCAACCTCAGTTGAGTCCCTGTTTAATAACCAAGCACGAGAGAGTACTGAATCCGCCATTGCCAAATTCTTTTTTGCACATGCCATTCCATTTCATGTGGCCCGTTCCTCTTATTTTAAACAAATGGTGAGAGAAATAACCACAGTTGGTCCTTCATTCATACCCCCTGGAGATCATAAGCTACGCACCACCCTCCTAGACAAAGAGTACTCCAAAGTTAATGTGTTAATGGAGGACATGAGGCAAACGTGGATGAGGACGGGGTGCTCTATAGTGATGGATGGGTGGACTGATTGTAGACGTCGGCCACTCATCAATGTCATAGTCACATGCCCTGCTGGTTCTTATTTTCTTAGAGCCATAGATTGTTCGGGGAAACGTAAGGATGCAGAATTTCAGTTTTCCATTTTGAGAGATGCTATAGAGGAGGTTGGGGCTGCAAATGTGGTGCAAGTGATCACCGATTCTGCACGTGTGTGCAAATCGGCTGGGTTGATGGTGGAGGGTCAGTACAGGCACATATTTTGGACCCCATGTTGTGTTCATGCATTGAACAATGCATTGAAAGACATAGGGAAGTTGGATTGGGTGAAGAAAATAGTGGCAGAAGCTAGAGATATTCAAATGTTTATTTGCAATCACCACACCTCACTTGCTCTCTTCAGAACATTTTCAAAGAAGGAATTTCTCAAACCTGTTGAGACAAGGTATGCCACTCACTTCATTTTGTTTCACTTTCAATTTGTATTCATAATCTGATTTTGTTTTAAATTTTTAATTTTTAATGAATCAATGAATGAACATTGAATGTAGATATGCCACATACTTCATCTTGTTAGAGAGGATGGTAGAGGTGTATGAGCCTCTACAAGCAATGATGGTCAATGCAGAGTGGGCTAGATGGCCTAATGCAAGTTCCACGGACGGAAAGAATGTCAAACAAAAGATCCTCGATGACGATTGGTGGGCCAATGTGAGGTAAGACATTAGATGGCTGATTTTCATATTAAATTTCTGATTTTAATATTTTAATTTTATTGTCCAATGTTCCAATTTTTGAAGTTTCTAACATGTCAATTAACTTGTCAACTAATTATTTTGAACTTTTTGTTTGCATTTTGCAGATATATTTGCTCCTTCATCTCCCCTATTGTAGATGTCATCAGATATGCTGATACAGACTCTCCTAGTCTTGGAGAGATTTATGAGACATTTGACAGTATGCTTGGGAAGATCAAGCAAGTTATTTCGACAAAGGACCCCACTTTGGATTTATATGAGCAACACATTGGGCCCATTGTGACTCGAAGGTGGAATATAATGAACACCCCACTTCACATGGCTGCCTTTGCTCTAAATCCAAAATGGTATGCACCAAGGCCTGGTAGGGTGCCTCCATGTGATGATAGTGAGGTTTTAGATGGGTTCACACGGGCCATTGAAAAGATTTATCCAGCAGAGCAGGCTTCACTAGTTCGGTCACAATTCCTAGACTTTGCAAATCTTTCGGGCCCAAACTTGAGTAAACCACAAGCGAGGTTGGATAGAGCTATATTAGCTCAATCAAACCCTATTGGATGGTGGACCTATCATGGGAGGGATACACCGCAGTTGAAGACACTTGCTACTCGCCTTCTTGCACAGGTTGCTAGTTCCTCTGCTGCAGAGAGGAATTGGTCCACGTATAGCTTTATCCACTCCCTCAAGAGGAATAGACTTACCTCTAGACGAGCGGAGAAGCTAGTGGCCGTTCATAGTGCTCTTCGGCTTCAGGATCGGCAGACTCCAGAGTATCGACAGACTCCAGCTCTACGGTGGGATATTGATCCCGAGGACGTGGCCCAGGTAGATGAGGAGGAGACAGCTGAGGGTTTGGTTGGGGTTCCGTTGGTTGAGGAGGAGCATCACAGTGGCAGTGACTCAGAGGATGACTCTGATTTTGATGCGGTTATGAGGGATGATTAGGGGCAGCAGTGCTCTTTGACTTTGTTTATTCTATTTGTATTCATTACTGACATTGTATTTTGATTTTCATAGCAAACTTGAAAACTATATGGCAGCAATGTAGCCTTTGGGCATTTTGATATAAGTTTATAAATTATAACTTGGAGGTTGTTTCATGATTCGTGTATGTTAATTTTGAATGCGTATTGAGTATTGGCATAATGTTGGACACAAATGTTATATGTTAGTGTTCTATAATGTGTATTATGCATGCCTTATCCATGTTATCATATGAATATTTAAAATTTCCCTATATTTTTAAAATTTTCCCTATATTTTTATATAGCCGTCCCCTGCCGTCCCTAATTTTGGCCTCAAAAATCGGAAACTTGGGGACTCGTCCCGCCGTCCCCTGCCGTCCCCGTCCCGGAAACTTGGGGTAACCTTGTTGACAACACATCTATTTGTCTTCCATTTTCATTTTAACATTGCATGTGAGAATTTTTCAAAGATTCATTAGTCTTTTGCCTCTTTAACTTCTAAGCATTGAATTATGACATTATTAATGCACTATTGCAATCAAAGCATTGAATTATGACATCATTAATGCACTATTGCAATCAAACACTGTTAAAAGCTTAACCCTTCACTACTAATTGTTGGTGATACAGGATATTTTTCTCGGCCAAAACAACAAATGGGTGGCAGAAAGAAGAAAAGATTTTTAATGCATTAGCAGAAATAGCAACCATTCTGTTTTGCCAAATAACTTTGGCATGCTTAGGAGTAAGAATCCATGGCATATAGTTGATGGAACAGGTCCAGCTTCAGCAACACGCCGTCCATGCTCTTGTTTGCATGTCAAAAAAAAACCATGTATATACATGATACATTTTTAGACTATGATACTTATTTTGCTTAAGTCAGTTTACAATACATGGCTTAAATTGCATACAATATTTTTGAGAACTTTTTTGCGATTTATTGCAAATTTATTTTTAAATCTTAATAGTTTCAATGGATACCTGTGATTAGTATCAGAGGTGATGGTCTGAACCAATTGAAAAATCAGCTAATAGCACTAACTAGCGTAATGAAAGTCAGCACCCCTGATTGTCAAAACCTGCACACAATGCTTGCTACACATTAACAAACTCACTACTGTCTGCTGACTCAATAATGTAAAGGTTCAGCCCTTATGTGCTAAACCTGGTCGTGTGGTTGTAGATTTGCTTCAACCCGTCCTCTTCCACATAGATAATACAATGGGAATATATATCTGTTAATGTCCTTTTCTTAAGCTGCTCTATGGTGTATCAAAACTGTTTTCAAAAAAAAAAAAACTCTCTCCCTCAAAATTGTCATGAACCTAAGCTAACAATAGCAAGACACAGTGTCTCCAAGCAATGACTTGAATGATTGTGACCAAAGAAAATAACAAAAGAGCAAACTTTCAATTTGTCAATATGGAAAGCAGGATTGATAATTCTACAATGTTGAGCCCACATTTCTCCTTCCAGACTGACAAGACCATCTCCGTTGAGTTGCTTCATCTGTGTCCTATATAGGCCAGATTTGTTACACAAAACTTCCCAAATCAAGTCAGGGTCTGTAATATTAAATCTCACAGTAGAACCAGTTGAAGATGAATGCCAATTTTCCCAATTCACTAGAATATGATTCAGAATCTTATCTTTTGTCTCTAACAATAGACCAAATCCCATTGATGGCTATTCACTGGTTTAGAAACAGATAAAACTTAAATCATTTGAAGACTTCAATATTCTCAGTCCGAGAAAAGCCCATTTCTAGAATTGCCTTCCTTTCTGCAAGTGACTGATCAGCAGAGATAGGAAAGCGAGATTTTATAATGACTGTCTCTTGCAATACAGACCTATGCACTCTATGTCCTCTTTTGACAATTGTCACTGTTTTCCCTACAAACAGACCTGCTCAAGGCAGGGACTCCAGCTCACGCAGAGCACTTGTTTTATATTTGTGTTTTGTGTTTACAGGAGCTATTAGAAGCGGCCATGAGAGACTTTCAGGAATGGCAGCCAGCAAGGAGGCAATACAAGGAAGCACTCACATTTCCAAGCGTACCAAACAAACTAAATTTAAGAATCTGAGCACAAGTGTAACAGAGAATGTTATGTTACCTAATCAGCCATAGACCCTGCTTCCCTACCCTGCAATAAATTTGCTTCTAGCTGCACAATATAAGAAGATTCTATCATATAGAAGAAGAGATTTAGATAAATACAAGTGTGCAATGAGGAATGAAGCTAAGAGATCAATGATAAGTTAGCAAGGTATGCTTCCCTACCCTGCAATAAATTTGCTTCTAGCTGCACAATATAAGAAGATTCTATCATATAGAAGAAGAGATTTAGATAAACACAAGTGTGCAATGAGGAATGAAGCTAAGAGATCAATGATAAGTTAGCAAGGTATGTAAAGGGAAATTATAAATAGTAGTTGAGTTGAGGAAGAATTTATTGATATTATGATTGAGATGTCATAATTTTTTTTTTTAAGATTCTATCATATAGAAAAAAAAAAATTAATATATATATATATATAAAACATTCAAGCCGATAAATGCACTAGAACCCTTTAAATACCGTCATGAGAGACTTGCAGGGATGGTGTCTTGATATTGCATTTCTTCTTGTTTTATATTTGTATTTATAAGAGCTATTAGAAGCGGCCATGAGAGACGTGCAGGAATGGCAGCCAGCAAGGAGGCGATGCAAGGAAGCACTCACATTTCCAAGCGTGCCAAACAACTATATTACCTAATCATCCATGGACCCTGCTTCTCTACCATGTAATAAATTTTCTTTTAGCTGCCAATGAATTGTTTATTACGTGTTCTCCAGTCTGACAAGAATAATAGAGAGATATTATCAACGTGGAACAAATTTCTTCTAAGAAGGTAGTATTAAATATCCCTGCGAAGAAATTTGGGGACTAATGATAGAAACAGGGGATTAAGAAATTCAAACAGGGGTTAAAGAAATTGAAACAATACAGAAAATTGTAGAATATAAGAATAAAATATTAAAATATACTAGCGAGTAATTAGTATTACAGAAATGGAAGTTAGGTATTACAGAAATGGAAGTAAGGTATGTTACAACGTTGCCAAGTGAGAAAAATGTCATACATACCTTTAAAACAGTCGTTTAGAATGGAAACAACGTTTCACCTCTTGAAAAAGGAAGCATAGCCTTGCCTTGGCGTTTCTGGTCACATGGCTCCTAACGAATATATGGTTAAGTAACTGGCAACTTCCTCAACTTGGTGCAAAGGGACATATCTAAATACCGTAGACTTCTCAAATCCCCCAAGCTGCATAGGAACTTAACTCCAAGTGCACCAGCGATTGGAGAACCAAAATTCTTTCTCATAAGCTCATCCTTTTCTCCAATGAGAAAATGAGCAGCAATCAAGGAATGTTTCTTTCTCTTCATAATCAAGGTAATCTTAACTTACTTTGGGCCTCTTTGATATCCTATGGCAATACTCTCAAGATCTTATCCAACTCAATCCCAATATTCATGGAGTTCCCATACAGTTGTGCTCCGTATACCTTCAGAGACAAAAGATAATCCCTTTTTAACAAGCTCCTCAAATCCATCCAGTCGAATGAGTTTTGAAAAAGCATGCCAGCAAAATAGTTGCTCTGCATCAGATAGATTCAATTATTTCATTTTGTATACAAGGGAAATATCCCACAACTTCAGCACTTCATTTTCACGTGTAGTAACAATGATGAGACTACCTTCCCATAGGCTGTAATGTTCTACTTGCTTTGCCACCTTTTACATTAAATGTAGCATACCAATTTAGGATTAATGGCGCAATTTTTAATAGTTTTAGTCTTGGTTTGAATTTTCTCCAAAGGCTATTATGTATCTCAATTTTGGTTTTGAAAAAGAATTTGACAATTGTCAAATGTAGATTCATATTGTAAATTTAAGACAACTTTAGTATATATAAGACACCTAGTGAAATGACCTACATATAGCCCAATAAGATTATCATGTTTTCCACCTTTACCAACAATTAAGTCATTATGTACATTTACGTATAACCTTTTATTTTCATCACACACCATACATCTTGAAGTGGGACCCATATGATAATTTACCATGTGAGAAACCCATGAAATGCAATTAGGTGCTATCATGTCCTCCACCTCAACTTATTGTTTTGAGTCTACAAAGTTCATTGCACATTGCATACATGAGAGGGGTCATTTGAAAATCTATGATGCAAAGGCACTATGTGATGTAAAAGGGGTTGTTTGCTATCAAAGGCTCAAGAGATTTGACACCTTCTCTACAACAAGTACACATAGACATTGTCTAGACCAAATGTGAACATCCACATAATCTTGATGCCTAATATTCTAGTGCCCACACTCACCACTAAGAACTTATGTCAATAGGTTACAACTTTATAGTTTGAAAAAATAGCCTTGAGTAGAATCTACAATATGAATAACACTTGTGATGCAATGAGATACTAGCATGCATCCTCTAGCAATGTCTTCCTTCCCTCAATTACCATCGCACATGCATAGATAAAAGTGGGGCCCATACTTAAGACTGTGATGTGAAGAAGAGTTGTGTTGTAATAGAAAGCCACTACCTGATAGAGTTGATATAAAACTTTACTTCATCCTCTTAGAATGTATACATCATCAATTACAAACCAATTAAATGACTCAAACTTGGTAGAATTATGACACCATGTCTTGGAAACTAGCAATTGGACTCAAACCTAAAGAAAAATGGCATCACAACACTAGCTTATAGTCTCGAAAGGATCTTTTGAATAAAAGATGTAATGTGAAGAGCTTGTGTGATACAACTAGGCTCTATGAAGTGGATAACTAGCTAGAGACCAAAGACTCTAGGATATAAGTGCAATATTCAAACCATTAGAAACATAAAGTAATTACAAATAACAAGTTAGCATAAGCATGGGGTTGTTAAAAGAATGAGACTTGGGGTGATTGAGACTCACAACTTAAGTGATTTCACCTAGGCAACCAATCACCATCAAATTAGAAGATTAAGGAAACTAAACATAGAAGTAACCTTACAAGGACTAGGGTTTTAGCCAAAGACATAGAAAGATAAACCCTAGCAAGGAATATAGGCCAAAAACCCTAAGGATCAAAATGATAAACTAGAACACTCCTACAATTTCCTCGCTCAAAGACTATTTCCTGTCCCTTTTATGTTTCGTCACAATCTTTACTATTTTTAGTATTTTTATTTCTATACTTTAGTGAAGCTTTATCACATAGTAGCACAAGCCCACTAAAGAGTAGGCAAATTTAAGATCAAATATTACATACACAACAATTTTAACACTACAATTTGTCCTCATTTTAGCATCTATTTTTGTAGAACTCTTTAGGGCCCATTTTGGCCTTCTTTCTTAGCCTCTTTCCCAATCCTAATTCCATATTTTTATTTTATGTGTATCAATGTTTTTTATAGTCTGTTTCTGATGTTTTATATCAAATTTGTCCATTTTGTAATGTTTTCTATTCATTTCTTTTTTACGTCATCACAAGCATACAATCATCTATGTTTAAGTATACTAACATCTCATGAATATACAACTATACAAGATTTGTTTCACAACCAAAACTATTTACTTTTTAGTTTTATTTGTTTTCAACTAGTCACATAACCCACCAAGCTTCCAATATTTTATTCCTAACTTGTTTTTCAAAAATAGCTTATTATATGATTTTGATTAGAGATTCCTCTTTCCTCTTCATGAGTATTATCCTCCAATCTTAGACAAGATTTTATAGCATTCTTGCACTCTATAATAACTCATTGGTTTTTCGAGAATCCTTCACTTCCATTGTAAATCTATATACACACGATTTGTCTCTATTTTCTTGGGATGGTTAGCTATTATATTTCACTTTTCTTGTTAATTATGTATTGTATTATTCACTTTGTATTTCTAGATTCGACATCTCCCAACTCTCTTCCATATCGATAGTGATGATGTTAGATACCTTTATTATTGCTTATTTTATAATTTATATTGTTACTCTTTAATATATTTTGTACATGACTACTCATAGAAATTGAAAGATAGGAGCCTAAGTGGGACTTAGTTGTGAAATGAGGATATAAGTTCAAGGGGTAGGACAATGACTGGGTCACTATCCCACGGAGAAGAAAGGGACATGTTGGCAACATAGAACTGAATTGCATGACAAGGCCATAAGAAGCAAGGGTGCTGCTAGCTAATCTAGAGTATTTAATGGCAGGACTAAAATATAGATAAGTTAAGTTGGGGGAAGAATAGTACCTCACATGTGAGAGATGTGGTATACATGGGATGACTATCGAGGATAGGAATATCTAAATGATAGGTTGGTTTGAAATACTATGTCATGAGCTTAGTGTTTACAAGCATGCAATGAGGAATGAGGCTAAGAAATGAATGATAAGTTAGCAAGGTAATTAAGGGGAAATTAAGCATAGTAGTTAAGAGAAATAATTTATTGGTACTATGGCTGAGATGTCACATTCAAAATTTTGGAAGATCATATCATACAAGATATTTAGATAAAGAGACCATATACATGTGTATATATAATAACACTCGATATTATGTCATGATGTTAGTGTTTACAAATGTGCAATGAAGAATGAGACTAAGAGATTAATGATAAATTAGCAAGGTAATTAAGAGAAATTATACATGATAATTGAGTTAAGAGAAATTATTGATATTATGATTGAGATGTCACAATTAAAATTTTGAAAGATTCTATCATATGAAGAAGCTATATATACATATATAAAAGAATATAAAACACTAAAGCTGATATATGATAGTTGAGTTAAAAAGAGAATTTATTGATACTAACTGAGATGTCACAATTATAATTTTGAAAGATTCTATCGTATAGAAGAAGCTATATTAATTATATATATATATAAAGAGAATAAGAGTATAAAACATTCAAGCTAATAAATGAACCAAAACCCTTTAAATGCCGCCATGAGAGACTTGCAGGAATGGTGACTTGATATTGTGTTTCTTCTTGTTTTATATTTGTGTTTACAGTAGCTAATAGAAGCGGCCATGAGAGACTTGCAGGAATGGCAGCCAGCAAGGAGGCAATGCAAGGAAGCACTCACATTTCCAAGCGTGCCAAACGAACTAAATTTAAGAATCTGAGCACGTGTAACAGAGAATGTTATGTTACCTAATCAGCCATAGACCCTGCTTCCCTACCCTGTAATGAATTTGCTTCTAGCTGCCAATGAATTGTTGAGTGCTATTACATTTTCTCCAGTCTGACAAGACTGATAGGGAAAGATTATCAACGTGGAACAAATTTCTTCTAAGAAAGGTAATATTAAATAGCTAAAATAAGCAAGCTCCCAGGCAAGAAATTTCGAGACTAATGATAGAAACAGGGGATTAAGAAATTTAAACAGAGGATAAAGAAATTTAAACAATACAGAAAATTGTAGAAGATAAGAATAAAATATACTAGTGAGTAATTAGTATTAGAGAAATGGAAGTAAATTATGTTACAACGTTGCCAATTGAGAAAAAACATCACACATACCTAAAAACAACCGTTTAGAATGGAAACAACATTTCACCCCTTATAACAGGAAACAGAGCCTTGCCTTGGCTTTTCTGGTAACATAGCTCCAAACGAATACATGGTTAAGTGGTGCCAACATCCTCAACTTGGTGCAAAGGGACATATCTAAATGCCGCAGACTTCTCTAATCCCTAAAACTGAACAGGAACTCAACTCCAAGTACACCAGCAATTGGGAAAACCAAAATTCTTCTGGCAGACCTCCCAAAAGCTCATTCTTTGCTTTAATGAAAAAGCGATCAGCATCTAGGAATGTCTCTTTCTCTTCATAATCAAGGACATCTTAACTTTGAGCCTCTCTGATCTCTCGTGGCAATACTCTCGAGATCTTCTCCAACTCACACTTCCAAAATTCATGGGACATCCCATTCAGCTGTGCTCCATATACCCTCAGAGACAGAGGTAACCCATTGGAGGCCTTTACGAACTCTTTAACAAGCTCCTCGAATCCATCCAGTGGAATGGGTTCTGAAAACGCATGCCTACAAAAAAGCTCCTGTGCATGAGATAGATCCAATGCTTTCATTTTGTATACAGGAGAGATACCCCAAGACTTCAGTACTTCATTTTCACGTGTAGTAACAATGATAAGACTACCTTCGCATAGGCTGTCCTTTGTGGGCAATAGAGCATCCAGTTGGTCCACATGATCCACATCATCCAGAACAATGAGAACCCTTACAGATCTCAAACGCCTCGCAAGAATTGTCTTCCGTTCCTCTATATTGTCAGTTTCCACACCAAGGTCCTTAAGGAGTTTTTTCTGCTTGTTATGCAGCATGCCTTTGGTTGCCGCATCTCGAACACCAAAAACAAAACTGGAACTCTCCATTAACGGAGATCTTCTGTTGTAAATTTCTTTTGCAAGAGTGGTCTTGCCAGAACCCCCTATACCCCAAATCCCCACAACTTGTACCATCTGAGAACCCTGGGCAGATTGAAATGTATTCATTTCAAAGTCTTCCACTATTTCATTGAGACCAACTGGATATTTTGCAACAACTAATCGATCTGTGCCTATTATCTTCGATATAATATTCCCAATATTCTTCATCAGCTTCGACTCATCGCTGAACAAGAAAATTTTTGAAAAATAAATAAAATAGAACAGATGATTATGTCAAAGTTGCATAAGATAAGATAAGTTTGGCATGCATATTTATTAAGCTAAAGAGGCCAAATGTGTAGTACTTACTCATCAGTTTTAATGATTTGGCCAGTGAAAAATGAGGCTCTGTAGAGTGCCATTTTCCACTCCTCAAGCTGTTTTAAACTGTATCTACCCTTCTCTTCATGCTTCTTAAAGTCCTTATTAAACGCTCCTTTCCCTTGACCTACATTTCTGAGATCAGTAGGATCTACATGGTAGAAAATAGGAATTATTGGGGCGCCTGTTTTAAGCATAAATGAAAGCTCTGCCAAACACCAGGGTGATTCTGCATAGCCCTTCGAAAAAATTGCTATATGAAGCAGAGCGCTGCTCATTGCTGCTTCTATTGCTTTAGGCAAGAAATCGCCGTATTTCAATTCCTCTGAATCCAAAAACACTGTCCTTAGCATACCAGTGATGATGCCATAGAGTGCACTAGCTATGGTGTGTTTGACGTCTGGTCCACGATGATTAATGAAGACATCGTAAGATGGCCTTGGCATGAGTGAAGAGTATGTACCAGAAGTCGGGGAAGGTGGTGCCATTCCATCAAATGGTCCCGTCGCACCAGCAGCAGAAGTGGATGCCATTGAATAACCTAGATTGCAGTGAAAACAGCGAAAGAAAGCCGTCTTCGTGTTTAAGTAGCTAATTAATTGTCAGATAACGGGTCGACTGAGTGGCTGTGATTTTCGTGCAGAATGAGGGAGTCGGTGAGGAAGATTCAGGAAAACAGGGGCCAGGTGAGGAACATAACGAGGATAACAACTGACTAAAAGCGGAGAGTGGTCTTGATTTATGGAAGAAGCAGCGTGGGGCAGGTGAAACGTAACTAAGTATTCAGAGACGCTGGGTAGGTATGCGAGATTATTGGGTAGGTATGCTTGGGTTTTTTGTTTGGAAGCAGGTCCAGTGTCGTACGGCAATAATGAATATAAAGCAGTAAATTATTGAAAAAAATTACAGAATGCGCAGAAATAAAACAGTCCTCAGAATTAGGAGAAAGCTAACTCCTAGACAAAACGCACCTATGTATGTAACATTATATCATACCCTCCATCCCCCATCTCACATGTTGGACAAAAAGCATCGAGGGAAAGACTTGATGGATGGTTAGTCGTGTGTCATCATGTGTCCGTCGCTGGGAATAGACGCATGGCCTGGCAGAAAAGTCAAAAAGCTAGACAAAACGCCCTAAACATCGCCATTTTCCACATTTTCATTTTGTAGTTTGTTGGGGAGGGACGTGCGGGCAACGAAATGGAGTTGCAAGCGGCCAAGTCTCCAACCATAGTAAAAAAATTTCAGTTTTTTTTATGTACATAGGTGTGTTTTGTCTACGAGTTAGTCGTCTCCCTAAACGTCGCCATTTGCCACATTACATTTTGCAGTTTGTTGGGCAGTGTGGGCGATGAAATGGAGGCCGAACGAGAACAACGCATTCGCCAAGTGCGGTGGCTAGCCACCAAGTATGTATATATGCCATTGTATATGTTATTTTGTCATTCTGTAGTAACTGTGAAGCACGGTTGTTAAATGGGTTTCTGTGAAGCATTTAATGGTGGTTAAATGGGTTTTTTGTGAAGCATTGAACGGCTATTGGTTAAAGAAAATGGGTTTTCATTGATGGAAAAATAAAATGTCTTGTTTGCGTATAGGGTTTTCATTTCAAATGCATAGTTGTTTATGTTTTTTTGTTTTGAGGGTTTTCAAATTTCACTATGAAGAATTGAACAACTATTGGTTGGGAAGATGGGTTTTCGTTGACAGGGAAATAAAGGGGTTTTCATTTGAAATGCAAAGGTGTTTTGTGTGTTTTTGTGGGTTTTTGTGTTGGCTTTTAAATTTTTCATTTTGGCTATTTGTTGTGAAGACAAGTTTTCATTGACAGGAAAATAAAGGTTGTTCCTTGTGAAAACGAGTTTTCATTTGAAAAGCAATGTGGGTTATGTGTCGATGGGTTTTCAAAATCATAATTTGGAATTAACAGAAAGCCCAAAACCGTACACACAAACAAAACCTTTTATTTTTCGATTGACATTCTCATTATGAAGGTTGCGGTGTCTAAATGGTTTTGAAACATTAGGTGGGTTGCAGGTTTTGTAAAACACAGTGTTTTGCGTCCTACAATTTTTACAAAAGAGTATGTATGTATTGAAAAGCTTTGTGTTATTTAGACCGTAGGAATGTGGTGATAGGCATTGTTTTGTAAACACCCGGTATGGTATTTGGCTTCAAGGTGTAGAGGGTTTTACAACATTGTGTGGGTTGGAGGTTTCGTAAATCATATTGTCACCTCACCTCCCACTGTGTTTTCCAACCTGCAATCATACTGTGCATGTATATTTGGATCATATTAAGAAATTTAATTTGTATATTTGGAAAAATGCATAATGGCATTTCCCTTTTTTCATCTAATTGGAACAAATAAAATGCTCAACATTATTTGCAGTGTTGGAAAACACATTGTTCCATGTCAATTAGTTCATTTTGAAGAGTTTTGTTTCGTTACGACCAAGAATGCAATGAAGTCCACTTTCAAATTTTTGAACAACTCTTTGCTATAGTTGAAATGGCATTTCACTTTCTTCATCTGATCAGAACAAATAAAATGTTTGCATTATTTGCAGTGTTGGAAAACGCATTGTATCCTCATAGTTGTTCCCTCAAATACTGGTATATTATATGAATCAGCCTTTAATACTGGTATAGTATACCATTAGGGGAGAAGCTAAAGTGTAGACAAAACGAAACTATGTATGTAACGTTATATCATAACCCCCATTCCCCATCCCACGCGATGGACAAAATGCACCGACGTAAAGACTTGACGGATGGTTAGTTGCGTGTCATCACATGTCCGTAACCGGAAAAGGATGTGTGGTTGGTGGGAAAGTAAAAAAGCAATAGACAAAACAACCTAAACGTCACCATTTTCCACATTTCATTTTGCAATTTGTTGGGGACAAACGTGCAGACGATGGAATGGAGTTGCAAGTGTTCACATAAAGCAATAGACAAAATGCACCTAAATGTCCCTCAAATACTGGTGTCTAAATGGTTTTGAAACATTAGGTGGGTTGCACGTTTTATAAAACACAGTGTTTTGCATCCTACAATTTTACAAAACGATATGTATGTATTGAAAAGCTTTGTGTTATTTAGATCGTAGGAGTGTGGTGATAGGCACCATTTTGTAAACACCCAGTAAGGTATTTGGCTTCAGTGTGTAGAGGGTTTTACAACATTTTGTGGGTTGGAGGTTTCATAAATCATGTTGTCACCTCACCTCCAATTGTGTTTTCCAACCTGCAATCATACTGTGCATGTATATTTGGATCATATTAAGAAATTGAAACACAACTTTTACTCTACTAAAGACTTGTTATAAGGTGTCTTTCATTACATTTGTACTGTCTAAATTACATTCATACCGTTTTGTAAAATTTTAGGTTTCAAAACATTGGTTTTCTCCTTCAACTCCTACACGTGCACTCCAACCTTCAGTTTTCAATGTGTAGATATGAAATGCAGAGTGTTTTCCCCCTTCTTTCTCCAAACTGAAAAACACACGCGTCAGTCTGCCTCCAATTCCCATGCCAAAAAAAAAGCTCTGAAAATGACAACTCATACTCACATTGTTTGTACTGTCTAAATTGCATTCATTTTGTTTTGTAAAATTCCAGGTTGCAACACATTGGTTTTTCAAAATCTATAACCCACATAATGTTTTAAAACCTTTTACAAGTAACAACCCAATTGGTTACTCACCCCTCACCTCAATTTGGTATGTTTTTTGATTTCCCTGAGAGCCTTTTGTGAATTAGATAGTAAGAATGTAATGAGATTGGAAAACACTGAGTTGTAAGAAATCTGCAACCCACATAGTGTTGTAAAACCCTCTAGATGTAACAGCCCAATTGGTAAGTCAGGAAAACCAAGTTGATGCACCTATGTACATACAGTCAATTAGAAACCCCTCAACTCAACTCAGTTGGTCGTCTCCCCAATCTGCAATGCCCCCTTGTGCTCCAATGTTTCGCTTTCAACCTGCAAAATGAGAAAACCCAGAACACAGAGTGTTTTCCAAGAACAATACATGTTACAATGTAAAACGCATGTCGTAATCACATCAGTGCCCTTCCCTCCCATAGTGAACGGATAGCTTCTCGCACAAGGCAAAAAAATGTCGACGTAATTCAATGCGACGGAACACCTCCTCGCTTTCCTCACCATGACATTTCCTCTAGTCCGTCGGTTTCATCACTTTTATTATTTGTCTTGTTTGGCTCTGCACTATGTTGTCTCATCATATTATGTATGTTTCTATGTATGTTGTTATGTATGTCTTTATGCGTTTTTGTATGTACATAGGTGTGTTTTGTCGGGAGATTAGTTGCGGCCGTAGAGGGTTTTACAACATTGTGTGGGTTGGAGACTTCATAAATCATGCATTCGCCTCCCACGGTGTTTTCCAACCTGCAATCATTCAGAGTTTTAATGGTTGTTGGAAAACATTGTGTGTTTATAAAATGGTGTCTTTCATTGCATTCCTACTGCCTAATTAACAAAATATTTTGAAGATATTCTTGCCCATGCTCTCCACCACGTAACTTTGAATGTAAAAAATGAAATAAATGGCAAACCACGTTGTTTTTTCCAACCTGCAAACTATATTTTGCATTTATTTTTAAATCATATGAGGAAATTGAACTGCAATTTTTTTGTGTAAGAAAGAGTTGTTATAAATTGTGAAGGTGAATGAACTTTAGTACATTCTTACTGTTGGGAATAGGATGCCATTTAATTGCATTCTAAACATATTTCATGTATCTTCTAAGTCCTTGGAATGTGTTGCACAACACTAGGATTAGGAAGAGATTATTTTGGAATGAAATAAACATTTAATTTGACATTTGTAGTTATTTCTAAGTGTTAGGAGCATGTGGGGACACCTTGGAGAGAGCTCCTACAAAATAGGAGCACATGGGTGCACACATCGGAGGTGGGATCCATCTTGGTTCAGTTAATTGGTTGGTGAATTGAGTACACTTCATAAATGCATCCTAGGTTCCTACAAAATAGGGATTTTGATTTATGCATGTTGAGTACCTATAAAATAGGGATTGATGTATACAAGATTTAGTTCAATTCAAATATGTTTCAGTTATCTTTAGTTGCGTGTTGGTTAATCTCAGTTGACTTGAGTTGCATGGACAGATAACAAATGGTTACATTCAGTTAATAGATGGAGGATCATGCATGCATATTGTTTTGCATGAATCGGTGACATATATGTTTTAGTTAACAAAGATTAACTTGAGCCCACCTTGGGCGCCCAAGTTGGAATCTTTGAGTTACAACTATTGCATGGAAAAGATATTTTCAATGTTCAGTTAAGTGGGACCCAGTATGGGTGCCTACTTTGAGGATAAGCTTGAATGAGATATTTTTGACATCTACGAGGTTAACACTTCAGTGTTGGGTGCCAACTTTGAGGGAGACTGTTTGACTTTGTCATGCATGTTTGAACTCAACTTGGCAGCCCTAGGCATGGATTTTCTCAAGAGGCTTTGTGATTATATATTTGTTAACTCTTATGAGTTTGTTAGCAAGAATATTGTCTATTATTGCAGCAATTGTATGAGAGAGTTTTGTGAGAAAATATTGCAGGTTGTGAAGAAGATTTGTTGAAGAACAAAGGAAGCATATCAAGGAGAATTGAATCAGTGTTATTGTAACTCATTGAAAGGTTAAATAATACAAGAAAGAACAATTCTGGTGGGGTTTTTTCCTGAAAGGGTTTCTCCACGTAAATGTTGTGTCCTTTCTATTTTGTCTTATATTTCTTCTACAATATTCTTTCTACTTTCTACAACATTAAAATTGATCTAATTCAAGATTAATCATACACAAGAGATTGTGACAAAAAATACTAAAATTGAATCTACAGTTACACAGGATTTACAAATTTTAAGCTACATTTTTACTATAGTTTTACCTTCATTTTCAACATTTGGTATTAGAGCTAGAGGTTGGGTAGAGTTTGGGACACCCTTCTCTTAAAAGTTTGAAGGCTTTTTGGCTATAGTGGGAGCTTTTAATATTGTGTCAATTGTTGATTTGAAAAATTAGTGTGTTGCAATGGGTTCTACTTCTCGTTTAGATATTGAAAGGTTCAATGGATGAGGTGTGGAAATTAAAAATGGAAGATCTCCTTGAAGAGAGAGATCAGTGGTCAGTTGTAGGTAATAGGACAAAGACACTTACATCAATGTCAGGTGAGAATTGGGCTAAGTTAGATAAGAAGGCAAGAGGAACCATAAGATTATGTCTTGTTGATGTTGTTCTCTTGAATGTTTCAAATGAAAAGACTGCATTTGATCTGTGGAAGAGAATAGGTCATATTTATCAAACCAAAAGCCTTACTAATAAACTGTACTTGAAAAGACAGTTATATTCTTTAAAGATGAAAGATGGTGATTATGTTGCACATCATTTAAATTATTTTAATTTGATTCTGAGTCAGTTGGCATTTGTAGATGTAAAGCTAGAAGATGAAGATAAATGCATTTTGTTACTTTGTTCTTTACCAGAGTCTTGGGAAAATCTAATTGTTGCTATCAGTGGTATTGGTGCAGATCCGAAGATGGACAATATAATTCCTACTCTCCTATCAGAGAAGACGAGGAGGAAGTCTAAAGAGGATTCCCAAGATGCCTTGTTTGTAAGAGGTAGGCCTAAGAAAAAGGAACCTAAGGGAGGCAAGGAAGGAAATGGTAAGTCCAAAAGATGGTCTAAAACCCCTGGTAAGAGTAAGGTAAAGTGTTGGAACTGTGGGAAACCGGGACATGTGAAGAAGGATTGTAAGAACAAGAAAAATAGTTATGATTCTTCTATAGAGGAATCCTTAGATGACAGTAATGATGCATTGGTTATTTCAACTAATATTGTTTGTGATAACTCTTTGCTTGATGTTTCAAAGTGATCTTCATGGAGAGGATGGTAGTCACGATGCCATGTGTGACTCGATACCACGGTTCAGTGGGAGTTGTTGGAAGTGATGTGGATGCATCATTGGTATGGTTATCTTCATGTGATTGGGGATATGTTTTCTTGGTTTAGAGTGGTTATGTCATGGTTTACTCTTGTTGCATGTAGAGTTTGGCATGGTACTTGTTCTCTTGAGACTGGGATGTTTATGTATGTTATGATGCATGTGATCTCCTTGGAGGAGATGGTTAGATCATGGATTTCATGTTTATGTTTCTAATTCATGATTGGAGCTTTGACATTGATCGTAGTAGTTCTCTTTGTATTGGGTACATTAATCATTTGCTTGATTACTTCATGATGGTGTTGTGTTGCATTTGGAGTTTGGCATGGATTGGTTAGTTATAGGTCCTCTTGGATACTTGGAGAAATAGGTGAGGCTTGAGTTCTCTTATGGTAAGAGATATATGTTGGAATGGTTACTTGTAAGAAAAGCTTCTTTTTTTCAACAGTAAAGACCGAGAAGCCTACACCTTGGTTGGATGTGAGTTCAACACACTCGGTAGTTCTTTCTTTGAGAGGTATTTGCCCATTATATCTTTTAGATGTGTTATGTTTCATGCTTTGTTTTCTCATGGGATTGAGTTGATTCATTGTTGATTATGGAGACTCTTAAGGATGGTTTAGCATGAGTTTATATGTTTTATCTTTCATAGATATGGATCTTGAGCTATGGATAGTTAGTTTTGGAGGATTCATTTTGAGGGATGTTTTGACATGGTTTATGGGTTGATTTCCAATTATGGGGATAGTTACCTTGAGTTTGATCTTCTTGGTTTAAAGATTATGGTTATACTTGACCTTTTGGGAGCTATATAGTTAACAACAGATTCTTTGATTGTGTTGAGGCCATGGATGATCTTCATTTAGGAGATGGTTATCACGATGTCTTGGATAGCTTGGTTACATGTTTCAGTGGGAGATTTTTGACAGTGATGGTTTGATGTTTATCTTGTTGCCATGTACAACTCGATATCATAGTGCAGTGGGAGATTTGGTAGGATATGGTTATCTTCATGAAATTTTGGAGAGGATGATGTTTTTTTTGGGTTTTGAGTATTAATCATTTGCTTGGAGCTTCATGATTATGTAGGTTGCATTTGAAGTTGGCATGGATTGATTGGTGGGTGTTCATGGATACTACAAAGACTTGGAAAAGGTATTGATTGAGAAAGTTGACACTTTGATCAATGTTGCAAATAAATTCTCGTGGTGCAGGAAGGCCATTGGACTTGAGTCCTGTACTTGATTTATAATAATGATTCCTTGTTTAGAATAATTGCAATGTATAATGTCAAGTGGGAGAATGTTGGGAATAGGATGCCATTTAATTGCATTCTAAACATATTTCATGTATCTCCTAAGTCCTTGGAATGTGTTACACAACACTAGGATTAGGAAGAGATTAATTTGGAATGAAATAAACATTTAATTTGACATTTGTAGTTATTTCTAAGTGTTAGGAGCATGTGGGGACGCCTTGGAGAGAGCTCCTACAAAATAGGAGCACATGGGCGCACACATGAGAGGTGGGATCTACCTTGGTTCAGTTAACTGGTTGGTGAATTGAGTACACTTCAGAAATGCATCCTAGGTTCCTACAAAATAGGGATTTTTATTTATGCATGTTGAGTATCTATAAAATAGGGATTGATGTTTACGATGTTCAATTCAGTTTAGTTTAGTTTAGTTTAGTTATGTTTCAGTTATCTTCAATTGCATGTTAGTTAATCTCAGTTGACTTGAGTTGCATGGATAGATAACAAGTGGTTACATTTAGTTAACAGATGGAGGATCATGCATGCATATTTTTTTGCATGAATCGGTGATAAATATGTTTCAGTTAACAAAGATTAACTTGGGCCCACCTTGGGCGCCCAAGTTGGCATCTTTGAGTTACAACTATTGCATGGAAAAGATATTTTCAATGTTCAATTGAGTGGGACCCAATATGGGCGCCTACTTTGAGGATGAGCTTGAATGAGATTTTTTTGACATCTACGAGGTTAACACTTCAGTGTTGGGTGCCAAC
The DNA here is from genome assembly GCA_007115665.2 of Sequoiadendron giganteum. Classification (NCBI taxonomy): domain Eukaryota; kingdom Viridiplantae; phylum Streptophyta; class Pinopsida; order Cupressales; family Cupressaceae; genus Sequoiadendron; species Sequoiadendron giganteum. The sequence goes on from CM021110.1 coordinate 329,623,932, forward strand.
TTTGAGGGAGACTGTCGTTTGACTTTGTCATGCATGTTTGAACTCAACTTGGCAACCCTAGGCATGGATTTTCTCAAGAGGCCTTGTGATTATATATTTGTTAACTCTTATGAGTTTGTAAGCAAGAATAATGTCTATTATTGCAACAATTGTATGAGAGAATTTTGTGAGAAAATATTGTAGGTTGTGAAGAAGATTTGTTGAAGAACAAAGGAAGCATATCAAGGAGAATTGAATTAGTGTTATTGTAACTCATTGAAAGGTTAAATAATACAAGCAAGAACAATTCTGGTGGAGTTTTTTCCCAAAAGGGTTTATCCACGTACATGTTGTGTCCTTTCTATTATGTCTTATATTTCTTCTACAATATTCTATCTACTTTCTACAACATTAAAATTGATCTAATTCAAGATTAATCATACACAAGAGATTGTGACAAAGAATACTAAAATTGAATCTATAGTTACACAGGATTTACAAATTTTAAGCTACATTTTTACTACAGTTTTACCTTCATTTTCAACACTTATTGTCTACAAACTTTAAGGTTTTCATTAGAAACATGTTGTCTATATACAATTACATGTTGGAAAATAGTATGTGTTATGAAACCTGCAACCCAAATATTGTTCTTAGCTTTGAGAGTATCTTTCTGATTAGAGAATGCAAATGTTTTGTTTTTAATAAGTTGGTTACAAAATTTGTCTACCTTTTCACATAGGACTCTCATGTCTCCATCCAACTAATTCTCTTTTCTGCATTGATATCCTATTTTTCCTTCTTTTCATGTTATGTATGTTTTTTTGTGTTTTTGTATGTACATAGGTGTGTTTTGTTGGCATATTAGCTGCTATTTTTGGTTAATCAAAGTGATCAGCAAGGATTTTGTTGACTTGTTAACCTTTATTCTTGCAATAATCTGTATTTTTTTAGTCATCTGTACAAGTAATGGTTCATTTTACAATATCATTGAACAATGGTTATGATACCGATGTCATTTAGATGTTCATTGAGAGACACAAGATATAAACATAAGTATGATAGTGGTACGCGGTATCCTTCTTGTCTGTCTTCTATGCCCTTATTGATTATTGCAAGTTATGGCCTCTTTCATATGTTAGGAGAGATGAGTTTTTTATATATCCAAATGAACGTTTAGTGCTTCATAGTTCCTGCAAAATGGCAGAATGACAGATATAATTGTTGATATATATTACTAGTGTTAGCGATAGGTTAAATTGGAAATTAAATTCCCATTGTACAATTTAATATGCTTGTTTATTATCTATACAAGCTGACATTTTGCACTCACCACAACATATAATCCTGTATTGGTGAAATTTGGAATAAAAATAATTCTTTGTAGCACCAAATGTCTTTAATTTGCCAATTTAATCTATTTCTAACACTTGTCTTCCTTCTAGGTGGTTGATATATTTGAGAAAACAAAATTGAAGAAAACAAGGGCAGGTGGATTGAGAAGGACACTTTAGGAGACGTGAAGCTTCTGCACTAAATATAGGTGATTCTAACTGTCATAGCTTGAATTGCAAGTGTGTTGTTCAGTTAAACTTCCAAATTTTATTTTGCATTAAGAAGTTATGATATTTTTATAGATGAGATGCTTAATGTGGCAAATGCAAAGAATGTTCCTATATCCCAAAGTTTTACATGAAGGATGTTTCCTCCTTGAAGTGTGAGTGTTAAATGGGAAATGCTCAAAACAACAGTGAACGATGATATTGCATCCTTTCAATTATCCCTTTACACAAAAACACAAAAAGAGCTCTGCATTTCAAATGAAAACCCTTTATGGAAGGAAAACCCTTTATTTTCCCGTCAATGAAAACCCATTTTCTTAATGAACATGGCAGATATAGAAATGGCACATTTATATACTTGCTAGTTAGTCGTTGCGCCTGTCGAATGCATTTAGGTAGTGTAGACCCTTGGCTCTCATTTAGCCTCAATGAAAACTCATCTTTCCAACCAGTAGTCATTCAATTCTTCACAGTGAAATTTGAAAACCCTCAAAACAAAAAAATATAAACAGTTATGTATTTGAAATGAAAACCCTACACGCAAAAAAAACATTTTATTTTGCCATCAATGAAAACCATTTTCTTTAACCAATAGTTGTTCAATGCTTCATAGAAAACCCATTTAACCGTTGTTCAATGCTTCCCAGAAACCCATTTAACAGTCGTGCTTCACAATTCCTACAAAATGACAAAATGGCATATACAATGGAAAATATACATACCTATTGGCTAACCACTATGCATGTCGAATGCATTGCTCTCGTTCAACCTCCATTCCATCACTCGCACTCCCTAGCAAACTGCAAAATGAAATGTCACAAATGGCGATGTTTAGCTCTCCCGATGCGGCAAAAATGTAGACAAAACACACCTTTGTACCTTAAAAAATGAAAAAGTTTTTACTCTAGTTCGGTCGCCTACAACTCCATTATGTCACACGTACATCCCTCCCCAGCAAAGTGGAAAATGAAAATGTGGAAAATGGTGACATTTAGGTGTGTTTTGTCTAGCTTTTTTACTTTCTCGTCAGATCGTGTGTCCTTTTCCGGTGATAGACACGTGACAACACATGGCTAACCATCCATCAAGTCTTTCCATTGGTGCCTTTTGTCTAACGCGTCATGGGATGGGGGTTATGATATAACATTACATACATAGGTGTGTTTTGTCTACGAGTTAGCTTCTCCCCTAACAGTTCCATCAAGTCGGTTTTCCCATCGCTTTGAATGATGTCGGTGTTCTTTTCCTTGTGCAAGAAGCTATCCTTTCAGCGCAGGTGGGAAGGGGAGTTGACATGATTAAGACATGTGTTTTAATATGTAAGAAGTGTTGTTATTGGAAAACACTATGTGTTTTGGGTTCTCTCATTCTGTAGGTTGAAAGCGAAAGGTTGGAGAGTAGATGGGGGAGATGAAAAACCAATGGAATTAAGGTGAGGGGTTTGTAACCAATTGGGTTGTCACTTGTAAAGGGTTTTAAAACATTGTGTGGGTTACAGATTTAAAAAAACCAGTGTTTTGCAACCTGGAATTTTACACAACAGTATGAATGTCTTGAAAATATTTTGTTATTTAGGCTATAGGAATGCAATGAAAGGCACCATTTTTTAAACACCCAGTGTTTTCCAACAACCATTAACACTTTGTATCATTGCAGGTTGGAAAACATAGTGGGATGTGAGTGCATGATTTATGAAACCTTCAACCCACACAATGTTGTAAAATCGTGTATGGACGTAACTAATCTCTCAATAAAATGCACCTATATACATACAAAAATGCATAAAAACATACATAACAACATGCATAGAAACATACATAACATGATGAGATGACATAGTGCAGGGCCCACCAAGACGAATGATAAAAGTGATGAAACCAACATACTAGAGGAAACGTCACGATGAGGAAAGCGAGGAGGTGTCCCGTCACATCGAATTACGTTGGTGTTTTTTTTCCTTGTGCGAGAAGTTATCCATTCATTGCGGGAGGGAAGGGCTTTGATGTGATTAAGACATGCATTTTAAATTGTAACAAGTATTGTTATTGGAAAACACTGTGTTATGGGTTTTCTCATTTTGTAGGGAGTTGCAGGTCGGGGATATATAAGACTATCCAAATTCACCTAAGGGGTGAGTAACCAATTGGGTTGTTACTTGTAAAGGGTTTGAAAATAGTATTTGGGTTGCAAGTTTCATAACACCCAATGTTTTTGAACCTGCAACTACACATAGACAATACGAATATAATGAAAACATTTTGGTTACTTACATAGTGAGAACCCAATTGGTTGGTGACACCTCAGTTGATTTTGGATACTTTTATGTATCCCCCAGTGGAAATTATATTGGTAGTATGAATGTATTCAGCAACCCTTACTTTCAACAAACATTTCATTTCAATATCGTCATATGTTTCGAACATAAAATGCACATAATAGTTGCAGGATGGAAAACACACAGGGTTGTGACCCACTTCTCAATTCTTGTTCAATGAGCACCTTCTATTATGCAGATTGTAACAAAACAAATTTTTGAAGTTCACCTATATCAACCCCTACTTTCAGCAAACATTCCAATTCAATATCGTCATACGTTTGGAATAGAAAATGCAAAAAAAAGTTACAGGAAATGGAAAACACACAGGGTTGTGACTCACTTCTCAATTCTTGTTCAATGAGCACTTTCTATTATGCAGACTATAACAATAATCGTTTGGTTGTGTTTTTATAATGTGCATTCTATTTATGTTAATATGAAATATATTGGTAGGAAATGCCACCTGAAGTCTTATTGTTTATGGTAGCTTGCTTATAAATGAAAGAAAAAGGTTGACATTTAAATCATTTGAGGTCGACTATTTTTCTCATCATGGATACTTTCAAATGAATAATCATATTAAATGCTATTTGTAATAGTAAAAATGGCATTTCACTATCTTCATCTAATTGCAAGAAAAAAAAATGCTCGCATTATTTGTAGTGTTGGAAAACACACTGTCCCCTAATTAGTTATTTGCTTGTGAAATTTTTTTTTTTCCTATACACCAAGAATGTAAGGAAGTCCACCTTAAAATTTTGTTTCTTATGATTGAAAAAATATATGCTTGCTTACAGCAGACGGTGCAATAAATTTTAGAACTTTAACTATCTCATAACACTTGCAACTTTTTTACATATTACAGGCAACCACGGATGTGTACTTTAAAAGGGAAAGTGGAAGAAAGTGAGAGAAAGGGTAATTTTGAAATCTGCTTTTTAACGTGTATTTTGATATTTTCAATGAATTGGTTGCATGCATTTGAATTTGATGTGACATTTACATTCCTGCCATTAGAGGGCAAGGATGGACAAGGAAGTGGTGGGCGCAAGCAACATAGTGTCCATTTGGGACAAGAAAATGTGCCTCGACAGGGCAGCAAGAAGAAAGGGTGTCTAGGGAGGAGATCATTTTCTTGGGTAGAAATCTTGAGAAATAGGAAACTCATTATCTTGCTACATTGATGTAATAGGACGATAGGTTTCCAATTTCTCAATTTTTGGCAAGGAAGCAGAAAAATCGGGCCTTGACCTTATTGGCAACGTTTCTTGGATAGAGTTTTCAATATCTTGAATACTTTAATGTGCCGTTGCGGTTGCTTTTTGCTCATATTTTAGAGTGTCTTTGTGATTTAATTTAGAAAATTTCATTTCTGTTATGAATATATTGATTTTGACAGTATATTTGAAAACACACTATCTTTGGTTCTTTCAGAGGAAGAAAGTGGAAGAAAGGGTAATTTTGAAATATGCTTTTGAACGTGTATTTTCATGTTTTGAATGAATTTGATGTAATGTTAACATTCTTCACATTATAGGTGTAGACATGGAAAATATACCGACATACTTGATCTTGATTACTAACACCGTTTCATCCTAAATCATCTTCTTAGTTTGTCATCACTCTTCATCCCTTAATTAAATAAATAATCATTTATCTAATTAAGTCATTCTCTCTTCTTAATTAAATAAATCAAATTTATTTAATTAATCCTTTGATCTCTATTTAATTAAATAATTCATTTTATTTGATTAAATCTCTAAAGTCATCTTATTAAATTAAATAAATTAAACCTTATTTGATTTAATCTAACATCATCATCCCTCTTTAATTAAATAAATCAAATCCTTTATTTAATTAAATCTAAATCACATTCTCATCTTTTGATTTAAATCAACCCATAAATCTAAATCAAATAGCCACATCACCTAATCCCTCATTAAATTAATTAACCCTTGATTAATTTAATCTTAATCTCCAAATTTCTCTAGATTTTTCCACTTGCACATGAAAATATATTTTATAGATTTATTAAATCCCTATTTTCTTTCAACTTGGCATCTTTTGAGAATATTCCTCCAAATTTGAAAATCCCTCCAAATGGGATTTGTCCTTCCAACAAAGCATTTAACTCCTCTTACATGTCCTTGTGCATTGAGCCAAGTGGCATTTAAGTCATTCTTTTCTCCCTCCAAAAAATCATTTCATGAATTGCAAAATCCACCTAATATCATTTATTGGCCCATTCACCAAAATGTGCTCAAGCTTCCTCCATTCACATCTTGACAAGTGGCACTTGGCCATTGGATGTTGAATGATCCCACATTCATCCATTTTTCTCATTCTTCCATCTCGTTCTTCTATAAATAGAAGGATTTCCTTTGTATTTTGGATCCACAACTTAGATCAAAGTTACTCTCTTCACATTGAGAGCTAATTTTATCCATTTCATATCAAGTGTTCATCATTTTATGATTTCATAGCTAGGTTATGCCAAAATTTAATCAAGAAGTTTCAATTATTCACCAATCTTCATCAAAGCTTACATAGGAGTTGGGAAAGGGCCAATTTCCACATCAAATTGGCACCAACTCCCCCATGGGATTGAGAGTTTGCATCTTACAATAGGATTTCATTGCTTTCTTGGTTCATTTCTTCATTTTCTTTCCTATTTGAGCATTGCAAATGAATTTCATGGGGAATCCTTATTCTTACTTGCATTTGATCTAATATTGTGTTTGTGCAGGTCTAGGATTAGGGTTCTACATTTGGTGCTAGAAGGAGTTTGAAATATATGTGTCTGTTTTCTAACAAACAGGTGGAAGGAGCTTATGTTTCTGATGCAATTGCTACAAAAAGTTTGAAATATATGTGTTTGTTTTCTGACAAACAGGTGGAAGAAACTTATGTTTTTGACGCACACGCAACAAAAAGTTTGAAATATATCTGTCTATTTTGTGACAAAATATTAGATTAAATTTTCTTTCTGCTATTTTTTATGTGTCTATTTTCTGACAAACAGGCGGAAGGATCTTATGTTTTTGACTCACTTGCAATACAGAGTTTGAAATATATCTGTCTATTTTGTGACAAAACATTAGATTAAATCCTCTTTCTGTTGTTTTTTATGTGTCTATTTTTTGAAAAACATGCGGAAGGAGCTTATGTTTTTGACGCACTTCCAACATAAAGTTCAAAATATATCTGTCTGTTTTGTGACAAAACATTAGATTAAATTCTCTTTTTGCTATTTGTTTTATGTGTCTATTTTCTGACAAATAGGCAGAAGGAGCCTATAATTTTGATGCACTTGTGACAGAAAGTTCAAAATATATATTTGTCCGTTTTGTGATAGAAAGTTTAAAATATCTGTGACATTAGGATTGAGCATTGGGATTAAGCATTGGAATCGAGCAAAAGTAAGCAAATTGGAGTTGAAGAAAATCGAGCATTGAACTTAAAATTGACAAAGCATTTTTAAATGCTCAGGACTTCCATTCTATACTTTCATTTTTTGTTTTAGGCCTAACTCACCTCGGTTTTGGGTTTAAAATTAACCACTAATTTAATCTCTTCAAGATTGGTTAAAATTGGACTTAGACACTTACTAGCTTTTCGATTTGGTCTAAAAATGAACAAACAACTTTCACACTCAAAATTTGGTGCTTACAAAGAATCCAATTCTTGCTTTGAAGGATTAAAATGAACATGTGCATTTGGTGTTTTGTAATCTTTTTCACAAAGTAATATCATTTAAAAAGGCGTATGCACTTCTCTAGCACTTCACAACAATCTTGAGAATCAAAAGTCTTTTTGTGATATTAAGTTGTCAAAAAGATTGCCTCCACATTTCGATTTGGGTTTAAAATTAACCAATCTTGCGAACATATCGTGTGTGCTCTCTCTTTGGTTTTCAACAAAGATTGATCAAACTACGGATATGTTTGATTGCTTTTGTTTATCTTAGAGGGTCTGCCTTGTGGGAAAAATTAATCACCTAAGGGAACAACTCAACTGATAACATGCTAGATGCCAAGCGACATCCAGTCGATATATAAGTGTGGGTACTCAAGGAAAGTTTGAGTATCATGAGGATCATTCTGACAAGAAGGGAAACAATGGTCTCTTGCCACATGGATGGTCCCCCATGAATGAAATGCTCGCATTAAAACCCCTGTGTAGAAAGGCCAAAATCCTTAACTATTTGTTGGTGCAAGAATGGTCATTCTAAAGCCACCCCACATTCTTATGACTTTTAGTAGAGATGAGAAGTATGTCATGGGAGATTCATGGGTACTGATGCTTGGCTGACCCAAGAAGTGTGTGCTATGGAGGGGAGCAAGTGTGGTCAAGCATTTAATCATCTGCTAAGAGTAAGCGTAGCTGGATTCGTCCAAGTGGGAACCCAACAAATACTATCTTTTCATCCTAGGATTGTGCATGTTCTTGGAATAAAAAACACTTTGCTTGGATCTCAAAATATTTTAAAACAAACATCCACAAGATCTTCCAAATTTCAAACCCTTTAGGGAAGCAAATACCTTTGACGAATTCAAGTGCTCTTGCTTGCCCTAGGAATTTCATCCTTAGAGGCATCTAAGTACTTTGGTTTTATCATCATTTGTTTTCACTAAAGTCAACATTAGGAAATTTTTTCCTTAATTTCCTCAATTCTCCACATAATGGACTTTGTGGGATGAGAAGAAGTTATGACATTAGACATTTAGTTTGAAATTTTAATCAAGATATTTTTTGTGGTAAAAAGAACTCATTAAGCAAAGTAAAGAAACAATTAAACCCCACACATTTGTTCTTTCAAATGATTTCCAGCAAAATCAAAATCTGCAAACCCAAATTCCAAAAGCTTAGTCCAAATGACCATGAAGAACATCTTTCAAGGCTTCACGAGGTGAGAGAAAGGTTGGTTTACAACTTCTACAAGAAAGCTTCAAGAAACAACCCTAACTTGTATGAGTTTTATTATCGACAAAATCCCAATCTCTTTCAAAGGTCTTCTTTTCTCACATAGGAAGTATCAAGCATGTTCTTCAATATCGAGGGCTTGTAAGAAGGATTTTTACCTAGGTTTGGTCTAGGATCAAAGTCATCATTCTCATCTATCCTACAACCGTCAAAATAAAAAATCATCTCACCAACGATTCTTGAAAATCTTGAAAATATCATCCATGCTAGACTTTTGGAAAATCAAAATCATCTTGTTTGGTTAGATATGTGGGGATGAATCCTTCTCCACATATTGGATCAAACTATCAAATCCTTGTGAACAAATTTACCTCTTGATAAAATACAACATCTCTAGGTCTAGGAGTTCATTATCCAAAATCATTTTGTTTGAATAAGGGTGTCTTGATGAATCCTTCTTAACACACTTAGTCAAATTATCCTCTTGTGTACGAGTTCACTCTAGGACAACATCCAACCTCCTAGAGTTTACAAGTTCATTATCCAAATCAATCAATCAAAATCCAATCAAATCAAGTCCTAAAATTTTAGCATCTCTTTCAAGGTTTCTCAAGAGTTTCATCATCCGCATCATCCATCTTCCATTTATCTCATCCTCATCATCACTTTGACCCTTAAATTATCCTAGTTCTTCTCCTTTTGTGCCTAAAGTTAGATCAATTGATCTCTATTTTATGGTGCAAACACGATCGCAACAGAAGAAGAACATGGAAACCAACAAGGAAACATCAACTTCAAGTGATCTAAACCAAACTAATCCTGAAATAAATCATGTTGGATCAAGCAATCCCCCAAACAATTTCCCTCTACCATCACAAGAGGGTTGTCAAGTAGAGGACATCACCAATAGTGTCTTAGGGATGACACAAGATGAAATTCTTGAGATGGTGCAAAATCCCAAAAATCATCGAATTGTCAATGCTATGATGAAGTTATATCCCTCCCAATACATGCTTGAGTTAGCAAAAGAAGGGGCTAAACTCCCTTCTGACTATGACATAAGCACTATTATGGAAATACCCCTTGGGATCATGCCCCCGACCTCATCCATGCTTCCATTTCAAAGCGTCACTCAAGACATCTCATAAATCATATCATCTATCACTCCAACCCCACCAGTTGTTAGCAAGGGAAGCTCATTGCTTCATGCACTTCAAACACATCCCCTTGTGAGCAATCAAGATTTGAATGCAAGCACCACACCGGATCAATCTGTTCCGGTGAATCCATTACACCCATATTTTTCGCTCACATTCCATGATTCCGCCAATCCAACCTCTTTTCATGCAACACCAATTTATCATCTAGACACACAAACCTCTCTCCCTACCTCACAAGGAGAAGGTGATTTGTTTGGAGTAGGGGGAATCTTCGATCCCTCATCATCACTTCAAGGGAATGTGTCACCCACCTTTCCACCATTTCCACCTCTACAACTTACATCTACATCATCCCTCGAGTTGGGTCTTCCCCCTTTACTAGTCATCAATCAACCAAATCAAAGCAACCCTCCCTTCAATCAAAACATCATATCAAATCCTCCTATCTTGCCATCGATATCGCAACAACAGATGGCAACCACCCAAGCAACCTCGACAATTAACACATCATCCATTATCCCCCAAGTCTCTCAAAGCATGGTTTCCCAAGGACCAAGCATCTCAATCACAACATCCACCACTCAAATCCCGATCGTCAACATGACTGTTCCGCTCACCACAACGATCAACACCATCCCCAATTCTCCACCACCACCGCCAAAACACAACATGTAAAATTCATTCAACATCACATTGCAAGTTGCTCGACAAGCTGCTTATCAGAAGGCAATCCAAAATCAACAAGTTACATAGCAAGTTGCACAAGCACAACAGGCACAACAAGCTGCATAAGCTACACAAGTCGCACAAGTCACCCAAGCCACCCAAGCCGCCCAAGCCGCACAAGCTGCACAAGCTACACAAGCCGCCCAAGTTGCACAAGCAACTCAAGTTGCACAAGCCACTCAAATTGCACAAGCAATCCAACAAGCGCATGCTCAAGCTCAAGCCCAATATCAAGCTCAGCAAGTGCAAGCACAATACCAAGCACAATTACAAGTAGCCCAACAAGAATCATATCAACAAGCCTTTCAAGATTATCAAGTACAACATCAAGCGGCTCAACAAAAATCCCAACAACAAGCACAACAACACAACCAACAACAAGCATTGTTGGCATAGCAACAACATGACCAACAACAAACATTGTTGGCCTAGCAACAAACTCAAGCATTACTTGCTCAACAAAGCTTGCAACAAACTCCCACCATCCCACCCATCAATCCAACACCTCAAAACGTGTTCACCCCACCTCTTGATCTGCAAGGCGATATGACAACACAAATCGGACTGCTCTCACAACAAGTGTTTGATCTTCAATTAGGAAAAACAACAAGGACACTTAATAATTTGTGTCCTTATCCTTTTGACAGGAGCCTTGCAATGATACTATTCCTAAAGGGATTTGAAATCCCCAAATTTGAAAAATATCATGGGATAGGAAACCCTAAAAATCACATCAGGGAGTTCCAGGTACGTTATATGGAAGTCACATACAACGATACATATCTAATGCGGTTGTTTCCTCAAAGCTTGGTTGGTCCTGTCATGGAGTGGTTCTCTTGTCTACCTACTGGCATCATAACATTCCAAGAAATCAAAGACGCCTTCCTCTAAAATTATGCATTCAACATTGGCATGGATGTTAGTTTAGAGGAACTTTCAGCGCTTAAACAAGGAAAGGGGGAATCGTTCGCCTCCTTCCTTCAACAATGGCGATCCAAAGCCAATTGGAGCAAATGGGCCATGCTAGAGGAACAACAAATTTGCACTATCTATGAACTCCAATCCTATACCTGCACAAACATTGCAAACAAGCACAATATTAGATCAATATGCAAGCAAGAACAAGGATTCCCCATGAAATCCATCTACAATGCTTAATAATAGGAAAAACGAAGAACAAACATGAAATATAAATGAAATCCTAATTAAGCAATGCAAAATCTTGATCCCATGGGGGAGTTGGTGCCAATTGGTGTGTAAAAATTAGCCCTTTCCCAACTCCTTTGTAAGCTCTTTGATGATTTGATGATGGTTGAAGCTCCTTGATGAAATTTTGGCATAACCTTGCTATGAAATCATGAAAATGATGAACACTTGCTATGAAATGGATAAAATTAGCTCTCAATGTGAAGAGAGTAACTTTGCTCTAGATTGTGGATGAAGAATGAGGAGAAGAGTCTCTCATTTATAGATTTCCAAGTTGGAAGAATGAGTGAAATTGAGCAATGTGAGATCATTCAACACCCAATGGCCAAGTGCCACTTGTCAAGATGTGAATGGTTGATGGTTGTGCAAGTTTTGATCAAAGAGCCAATAATTGATATTAGGTGGAATTTCAAATTTGTGAAATGACTCGTTGGAGGGAGAAAAAAATGACTTAAATGCCACTTGGCTCAATGCACAAGGACATGTAAGAGGGGAGTGAATGCTTTGTTGGATGTACAAATCCAAGTGGATTTGAATTCAAATTTGAGGGAATATTCCTTTTTTATGCCATGTGAGGGAAAATAGGAGATTTAATAAATCAATTAAATCTATTTTCATGTGCAAGTTGCATTCTCTAGAGGATGTGACATAGATTAAGATTAAATTAATTAAATTTTAATTAATTTAATGGTGAATTAGGAGATGTGACAATTTTGACTCAAATTTATGAGTTGATTTAAATTAGAATTGAGAGAAAATGTTTAATTAAATAAATGTTTTGATTTATTTAACTAAAGGGGATAATGTTAGATTAAATCCAATAAGGTTTAATTTATTCAATTTAATAAGAAGACTTTAGAGAATTTAATTTAAATAAAATGAATTATTTAAATAAACAGAGGTATAGGGTTAATTAAATTAAATTGATTAATTTAATCAACAAAGGAGAAAGACCTAATTAAATAAATAATGATTTATTTAATTAAGAGATGAAAAGTGTTGATAAGCTGAGAGTACGATTTAGAATGAACGATGTTAGTAATCAGATCAAGTGTGTCGGTATATTTTCCATGTCTACACTATCATTGCTAATCTAGACAAGACCTTGGCATTTTATCTGAAGATGCAATGCATCACCACATACGACCAATTGATCCCCAAGGAACTCAACATCGAAAGGTCCCTTATTAAATAATGGGGGCACACCTACATATCCTGAACATCAAGATAGTCGCACATCCACTAGCTATAATGAGAAACCTCGCACATGGATGAAAAATAGGAATGTCACCAATGATGGAGTGGTCGATGCCAAGTTCTTCCTTAGTGCTCCAAAGTAGAACGTCCAAACACATCATAAACCATAAAACAACAATCACAATAACATGCAAGCAAATGCAGTAACCCAACAACCCCCCCACAATCAAGTCAACAACCTCAATAATCAAGGAGGACCACCTTCACGAAATAGGTATCCCCCCAAGAGGAAATTCATATCCCTTGGGGAATCAATTGAATCCATCATGAAGAAGTTGGTTAATGAGAACCTCATAAAAATCCCCACCTATGATAATTTCCAAGAACCCTAGGTGAAACCTTCCTAGTATAATGAAAACTTTCTTTGCGATTATCATAAGCTCAAGGGGCATACAACTAACAACTGCATGAAATTGAAAAATATCATCCAAGATCTCATTGATGATAAAATCATAAATGTTGAGCAACCAGCTGGTAATCAAGATATGAAAATCTACATGAATCTGATGCCCAATCACAACCAAGGAAACAACAAAGGTAAGCAAAAATATGGCAAAGTGAACCACATGTACGAAGGGGTTGTCACATGCCTTGATGAAATGGTCATTGTTGTCAGTATCAAGGGAAACAATGCTAACTATGGAGTCACCACATGTGGTGGAAAGGTCACCATTGTCGAGGCATCACAGCCATCTAAGACCCCCACCTCAAATCAGAAATTTGTTCCTAATGGTTACAACATCCTTGACCAATTGAAAAGAACCCCTACTCAGATAACCATCATGGAGTTACTGAAGATTTCTGCCGCCCATAGAGAAATCTTTGAGGAAGCCTTAGCTTCATCCACCATCTAAGCAAACCTTGATACAAAGAAATTTCAAGCTATGGTTGGTAACATCACCACTCCAAACCTCCTCACGTTTTCTGATCAGGACTTCCCCACCCAGCCATCTCATAACCGCGTATTACACCTTGAAGTCTTGGTTCACAAAAATAAAGTCAAAAGGGTCTTGGTGGATGGGGGTGTAGGCCTCAACATTTATTCACTAAAGCTTATAAAGAATCTAGGAATCTCTGAAGATTCTATTGAAAAAGGTAAAGGTATCACAATCAGGGCTTACAACGATCAAGAAAGAGTGTCTCAGGGCACTATTTAACTCCCTATTCAAGTAGGGCCAACTGTTATGGAAACTACCTGTTAGGTGTTTGACCTTGACCTAACCTATAACATCCTCCTGGGGCGTCCGTGGATCCATGGGATGCAAGCAGTTGCATCGACCTTCCATCGATGCATAAAGTTTTCATACCAGAATGAAGAGGTCACAATCCACGATGATCCTAAGCCTTTCACCTACTGCAAGAATCTGGAAGCCAAGTACTATAAAGTTCCCCAAGTCCCAAAGAATGATGAAGGCCCCTCAGTTCCATATATAGGCCTAGCTAATATAACCTCCACTTCTAGGACAAAGACACCCTCCATCCCTGACATATCTGACATCAAGTTCATAATCCAAGATAATGGGTGTGGGGAATACAAAATGAAGAAAGGAGCCTTTGTGGTAGGGTAGTTACCTCAATCCCCTAGATCCCATGGACAGCCGCAACCCACTAATACAACAACTCAAACCTTCAAAGCAGACCCCTCTCGATTCAGGAGTTGGGGTGATCTAGGTCAAGAAGTGGTGGATGAGAGAGACGTATCCAGTATCCTCTATCAAGAAGAAAGACCTACACCAACACTTCCCATGGATGAGACCAACAAAGGAATTCAGTTAATGTTGGGCATGGGCTATAATAGGACTGGAAGCTTGGGAAAGAACAACAATGGCTGACTGGAGCCCATCATTGTTGAGAAACAAATGAAAAATATTGGCCTTGGGTGTACCCCTCCAAGTGTAACCATACATGGCCAAAGTCTCCCAGTTAGAACAGTCAAGACTCCCCCTTAGTTAACAAGAACCACCCTTCAGCTACTCGTATCTATAGGTCTGCCCTTAGATAACTTCACCTTTGATATAACTGACATGTGTAATAGTGATGAGGATCCCATTATTGATGTACCCATGCTTTTTGAAGATTCCTCCCTACTCATGATTAGCACCCTATCCTTTGATTCAGACCATCAAACCCACAAAATAAACCTGGTATACCCTCAACTCATCGATTATGACCAACGAGGACCACCGATTCTGGACACGTTAAAAAAAAATGAAGCACTCTCAAAATTTATGGGGTTACGAGATACAGTACCATATGGAGATCATAAAGTGGGATTTGACATCACACTGGACACTAAAGCCTATTACAGGGAAACGATTGAATCCTTCAGTCACAAAAGTGAGAAATTGAGAATAATCTCAAGGTCCTTGAGTGAAAACCACACTATGACACTCTCTGACCATAAAATAGTAGAAATAAAGGATGCATCCAATGGTGAAAACCTCTCTGAGGCACCGAAGGATGAAGGATTCAATCTTCCCCTCACTGCACTTCATCAAGAAAAATTAGCGGTCCTGGTAGAACAGAGGAGCTACTGCACATAACCTTCTACGCTGAGTCACTTCTCACATAAGAACATGAGCTCTTAGCTACATTCCTGAAAGAAAGAAAGGTAAAATTTGCATGGACTTATGCTGACATGCTTGGGCTTGACCTAGAGGTAGTAGCTCATCACTTGGTTGTATATCTTGAAGCAAATCCTGTGAGACAAAAATTGAGAAAGATGCATCCCCAAATAGCCTTGTTAGTCAAAATGGAATTGCAGAAGCTCCTGGATGTGAGATTCGTACGCTCGATAGATTATCCAAAGTGGGTGTCCAACCTAGTACCTATTTCAAATCCCACTAGGGGCATCCACATCTACACTGATTTCATAGACTTAAACAAAGCATGTCCCAAGGATGAATTTCCACTACCAAACATTGACATGATAGTGGATATGACGGCTAGACACAAGATGCTATCACTAATGGATGGCTTCCCAAGATATAACCAGATCATGATAGCAAAGGAAGACCAACACATGATAGTGTTCACATGTCCATGGGGGACCTACTACTAGAATATGATGTCATTTGGGCTAAAGAATGTAGGAGCAACTTATCAGAGAGCCATGGCATTAATCTTTCATGACATGATTCATAAGACGGTGGAAGATTATGTGGATGACATATTGGCTAAATCAAGGAAAAGACAAGACCACATATCAGCTTTGAGCTCCATTTTTGATAGGTTGGGAAAGTACAAGGTCTGACTAAACCCAAAGAAGTGTGTCTTCGGAGTGCAGTCAGGCAAGCTCCTGGGGTATATCGTGTCAATGAGATGAATTGAGGTTGATCCTGCCAAAGTCAAGGTGCTCCTCGAAATGGAAGCACCCAAGACACTAAAGAAACTAAGGGGTCTACAAGGAAGGCTCCAATCTATCCGTAGATTCATAGCACAGTTTGTAGACAAACAAATCCCATATTCTCATCTACTCCACAAGGGGGTAGCATATAAATGGGATGAAAAATGTGACCAAGCATTCAACAAAATCAAGGAATACCTATTCACATCGCCAATTCTAATGCCAACAATTCCAGGCAAACCATTGATCCTATACATATCAGCAACAATGAAAGCTCTCGATGCTCTCTTAGCTCAACATGATGAAAATGAAAGGGAAAGAGCAATATACTACATCAGTAGAACCATGGTAGGACATGAGCTAAATTACACACCTATTGAGAAAGCTTGTCTAGCAGTCATATTTGCAGGTCATAAATTTAGACACTGCATGTTGGCTCATCAAATCAAGCTAATCACAAAAATAGATCTGCTCAAATGCCTACTTTCTAAAGAAACTCTCATAGGAAGGACAACTAAGTGGGTTATGATCCTAATAAAGCATGACATTGAATATGTAGAGCGCAAGGCCATCAAAGGACAAGTAATTGCGGATCAATTGGCGGAGGCACCTATATATGCAGGAAACCCACTTATCTCAGAGTTTCATGATGAATCAATTTTTAGCCTAAGTGTAGCGGACCACTGAAACATGTATTTTGATGGATCATACACACAACATGGGTCAGGAGCAGGAATTTTCTTCATCACTCCCCAAGGATACTACATACCCAAATCCTACAAGCTATCATTCCCATGCACAAATAACATAGCATAGTATGAGGCTCTTGTCATAGGGCTAAGGATTGCGGTGCAGTGGTAGATTATGGACCTTAAGGTATATGGAGAATCTCAACTCATAATCAATCAAGTAAACAATGAATATCAAACAAAGGATGATAAACTAAATCCATACAATAAATTGGTGGAGAGCCTCAAGGAGTCATTCATTGATATTACATTTGAACAGTTGCCTAGAGCAAACAACAGAGCGGTGAACATAATGGCTACAATTGGATCACTCTTGGAAATTTCACACAACGTCCCAAAATAGGAATTCCTTGTAGAGCAGCTTCTCATACCAGCATTCGAGGTACCAGAGTTCGAATTCATGTTTGAAATAGTTGGTCTCGGTGATCCCTAGTACCATGACATTTACACCTACTTGAGAATAGGATTCTTGCCCACCGACATAACCCCAAACCTTAAATGAGCCTTCATCAAGAATTCTTCATATTTTGTCATCCTAGGAGAAACCCTCTACTGTAGGAGCATCGAAGGGACCCTACTATGTTGCCTAAATACTAAGGAAGCCCTAACTGCTCTAACCGAGGTACACAAAGGCATTTGTGGTTCACACTTGAGTGGTATGACTTTGGTGAAGAAACTACTACGGACCGGATACTACTAGCCCACTATGGAAAAGGACGCACATGAATTTATCAAAAGATGTTTGCAGAGTCAACAGCACATGGACCTCATCCATGCACCGACTCAGGAGCTTCATTCCATTGTTAAACCTTGGCCCTTTTCATAGTGGGGGCTTGATCTCATCGATAAAATCACCCCCACCTCATCCAATGGCCATAAATTCATCATCACCACCACAAAGTAATTTACGAAGTGGGTCAAAGCCATTCCCATGACCTACATAACTGGAAAGAAGATATCTAAGTTCATCCTGAACTACCTTATATGCTGATACGGTGTCCCCCAAGCTATTATCTCAGATAATGGGACACCTTTCAAAAATTAGGATGTTCATGACCTTTGCCATAAATTCAATATCCAACATCACTTTTCCACTTTGTATTACCCCCAAGGCAACGGCCAAGCAGAGGCCACCAATAAAACCATTTTGAAAATCTTTAAGAAAATAGTCAATGACGCTGGTCATGACTGACATCTTCAGCTAAATCCTGCCTTATGGGCCTATCACACCAGCATCCACACACCAACAGGTGCCACCCCCTTCTCCCTTGTCTATAGATCAGAAGCCATCCTCCCCATTGAGATTGAGCTCCCATCCCTGAGGATATCACTGCAAAATCTCATTACAGATGAAGAATATCGAGTCTCACGACTAAATGAGCTAGAGCTATTGGATGATCGACACATGGATTCCCTAAATCATTTGCAAGTCTACTAGAACCACCTCAAACATAGCTACAATAAGAAAATTAGGAGGCGAACCTTCCAAGTGGGCGAACTAGTACTAAAGGAGAATCAAAAGAACTTGCCTAATCTAGAGAGCAAGGGGAAATTTGAGCCCAACTGGTTGGGACCATTTATCATCACAGCGAGCTACAAGTCAAGGGCATAGCAGCTATCAACGCTCGAAGGAGAGCCTTTGTAGGATCCCATGAACAAATTCCATCTCAAAAAATTTTATGCCTAAAATCTTTCAAGGTATAGAACCAAAAAATCAAAAAATTAGAAAATGTCCTGAAAAAATGGTTACCCTGATGAAAACCTGGCAAATAGGCATCTTGGTGACAATAAAAAAATCCAAAAGAAATCAGAAAAAGGATTAAAAATAGTAAAAAAAAAATCATCCTCTAGTGAAAACCACTTTGGTGGTGCTTTGGACAAGTACCTTGGTGAAAACCTGGCAAATAGGTGCCAAGCGTAAATAAAGCACTATCCATCCACTAGGATCTTCATGGCTTGTTTTGCATCATGCACCTTACCATTTATCCATCAGATTCCATCATTGATCTTTCCATCCATCCATCTACGTTTGTACCATAGCTTGATTTTGTGTTCGTATCATGTTCCACCCTAGTACTACTTGGCATATCCCAAAGGTCAGTTTGTCTTGCTTATATCAAAGTATTCTATCACATCATGTTGGGGGCATGTTCATGTACCTGCATCGAATCATATTTGTGTATACTCTTGTGATCTTCCTTAAAATCAAAAATCCAAAAACATTAAAAAAATCCATGAAAAATCCAAAAACATCAAAAAATCCTTCAAAAAAATCCAAAAACATTCAAAATCTCAAAATCTCAAAAAATCATGTCAGTGAGTCATCCAACCGAGCTATGTCATCTTTGAGCTTGAACGTAGGCAAGGTTGATCTCTTATCATCCCCCGAGACACCCTAGGTTAGTCCTTTAGGCGTCTGTCATAATAATCTGGTAATCCATTTTGTTCATATCTTCATCTTGTAAATTGGTCAAGTCATTAGTCAAACTATGTGGTCTTTGTGTGTATAACGTAGGCAATTCTAATCTATTGATCAGCTCCTGAGACCCCTAGGCTAGGTCTTTAAGTTAGTCTCTTGGTCAAAATCTTGGAAATCCAAAAAAAAGGTTGAAAAAGCTCAAAATCCCAAAAATAGCCTCATAACATCTCAAAAAACCCAAAATGGTGCATCTGTCTAATCTTGCTCTCACCAAAAATAATCATCCATAATAAATCACTCGTCATCTTCATCCTTTGGTAAGTTAGTCAGAAGCAAGTCTAGCAGGTTCAAAAGTGAACACCTAATCGTCAAAGTCTCAAGTCTAGGTCAATAAGTCAGCAAGTTAATCAACTCGGAGTATCAATAACTTATCATCCAATCAATCTTATCATCACTTGATCACATGTCCTAGGATGCATCCTTCTTACAATGGACATCAACATCATGCATCACCGTAGTTTAGTCTTGGCTAGCGGTATGAAGAACATTAGCTTATTTGTTTACTTTATCTTAGTCTTTTTTTGACTTATCTTATTTTGTGTTCATTCCAAGGACCTCTCGATGATGCCTAATCAAAAGGTTTAGAGAGACAGGAATGGGGCAATGATCATTGTCTTTTTATTTGCTATGCTTGTTGGATATTCTTGTAAAATAACTTGGTTATGCGTGTTTTGTTTGGTTTGTAGGGAAGGTGTTTTAGGTGTCTTGTTGACCACATAGGAAGACTTGCTTTCCTATGTTTTGGCCCGAGATGTTTAGAATATCTAAATTACATCTTGAATAAGGTTTTGTATGTCAAGTGTGAACAAGAATACTCCTATCTGATTGACGAGTCAAAGTCCATCACAGTAGGTACAATGCCATCCTATTTCTTTATACCTTGATGTGTCATACCCATGTGTATTATCAAAACACAAGGTAAGTGGCCCTTTTAAAATCTCAATTCCTGGTAAGCAAATCATCATCATCATCATCATTATCATCATCTCTAATAAAGTTGGTTTGTTGGTGTCTCTTGTCATTTTCTTCTTACTTCCCTTCTCGCTAACATGGTATCATGACGATCAATCAAAAGCATCACCAATGTGCATACATCTTGAACCTCTTTGTCATGAGATTGACCCTCAAATTGAACTTTTCGCTCGATCTCTCGAGGGGGTAGTATACCAATGTACTTCTTTTCGCTGGAGCATCCGAAAAAGTCAGATAATTTTTTGACTTTTGATCACAATAGTTTATTTTTTGAACCAACGTAGCAAGTACATTGCTTCAAAGAGGGGAAAAATGTAGACATGGAAAATATACTGACATACTTGATCATGATTACTAACATTGTTTCATCCTAAATCATCTTCTCAGCTTGTCATCATGCTTCATCCCTTAATTAAATAAATAATCATTTATCTGATTAAGTCATTCTCTCTTGTTAATTAAATAAATCAAAGTTATTTAATTAATCCTTTGATCTCTATTTAATTAAATAATTCATTTTATTTGATTAAATATCTAAAGTCATCTTATTAAATTAAATAAATTAAAATTTATTTGATTTAATTTAACATCATCATCCTTCTTTAATTAAATAAATCAGATCCTTTATTTAATTAAATCTAAATCACATTCTCATCTTTTGATTTAAATCAACCCATAAATCTAAATCAAATAGCCACATCACCTAATCCCTCATTAAATTAATTAACCCTTGATTAATTTAATCCTAATCTCCAAATTTCTCTAGATTTTGCCACTTGCACATGAAAATATATTTTATAGATTTATTAAATCCCTAATTTCTTTCAACTTGGCATCTTTTGAGAATATTCCTCCAAATTTGAAAATCCTTCCATATGGGATTTGTCCTTCCAACAAAGCATTTAACTCCTCTTACATGTCCTTGTGCATTGAGCCAAGTGGCATTTAAGTCATTATTTTCTCCCTCCAACAAATCATTTCATGAATTTCAAAATCCACTTAATATCATTTATTGGCTCATTCACCAAAATGTGCTCAAGCTTCCTCCATTCACATCTTGACAAGTGGCACTTGGCCATTGGATGTTGAATGATCCCACATTCATCCATTTTGATCACTCTTCCATCTTGTTCTTCTATAAATAGAAGGTTTTCCTTTGTATTTTGAATCCACAACTTAGAGCAAAGTTACTCTCTTCACATTGAGAGCTAATTTTATCCATTTCATATCAAGTGTTCATCATTTTATGATTTCATAGCTAGGTTATGCCAAAATTTAATCAAGAAGCTTCAATTATCCACCAATCTTCATCAAAGCTTACATATGAGTTAGGAAAGGGCCAATTTCCACATCAAATTAGCACCAACTCCCCCATGGGATTGAAAGTTTGCATTTTAGAATAGGATTTCATTGCTTTCTTGGTTCATTTCTTCATTTTCTTTCCTATTTGAGCATTGCAAATGAATTTCATGGGGAATCCTTATTCTTACTTGCATTTGATCTGATATTGTGTTTGTGCAGGTCTAGGATTGGGGTTCTACAACAGGGAAAGGATGAACAAAGAAGTGGCAGGTGTGAATAAATTTCGCTAATAAGCTCAAGGCTCGATTTTATTGATTCTTGACACTAACCTACTCAATTTTTGTTAAGGAAGTGATAAAATTGGGCCTTGATTATTGGTGATGTTTCTTGGTTTATCTGATTTTTCCTTTTCCTTCTCATCTATTTCCAATTGTATTTCTCCTCCATAGGTACCTATAAACGATTTCATTCCGTATATATAAATGTGTTACGAAAGTTGTCTACGTTTTTAGATAAGACTGCCATCTCTCCCCCTACTGATTCTCTTTCTCTACGTTTAGATCTAATGTTGCCTTTTCCTTATATCCATACGTTAATTGTTGAACGTAGTCATTTATATTGATGTGTTTGTTATAGGCTAAAGGTGTTGAAAGTGCAATGATCGAAGCAGAGGCTTCCCCGAACCCTCTTGTTACACGTACAACAACAAGGATCTGTGTAAGTGGAATCACGCCACCGTTAGTTCTAAGGACCCAAAGAAGCCTATAAGATTTTATCTAAGCATCTCCTCAATTGCACATAAAAGGCACTGTAGGAGAGGATGAGAGAGACTGACAATAGTCATTTTCCATTAGGTCTTTGATCATGTAATTATTGAACAATTATGGTGTGGAATTACATTATTTTGGTATGTTTGAAGAGTACGATCTTCTGCCAATAGTGGCATGGTGCGATTGTTAAGTTGTATTTTTAATCTTTCCATCAAGGCTCCAATCCATTTGGGGTGTAGTTTTTGACAATTTATATTAGGGATGAGGTCCCTCATTTGTGACCTCACCAGTTCATAGCTCCAGGTCAAAAGTGTTTACCCCTCTTAATTAAAATAATTTAAGACTATGTTCTTGCAGATATCATGACACTTTTTGTTGCCATGTAAAATTTCATTATAAATAATTCCAAATGCCATCAAATAATGGTAGGTAATGCCACCTCAAGTCTTATTATTTATGTCAAAATTACTTACAAATGTAACCACATGCAATGAGCACTTTCTGTTATGCAAATTGTAACAAAACAATGTATTGAAGTTGAGCTTCATATTTTATAACAACCCTTGCTTTCAGCAAACATTCCATTTCAATATCATCATATTTTTGGAACAAAAAATGCACATAATAGTTGCAGGATGGAAAACAAACAGGGTTGTGACTCACTTCTCAATTCTTGTTCAATGGGCACTTTCTATTATGTAGACTGTAAAAAAACAATGTATTGAAGTTCCTCCTTGAAGTTCAGCTTCATATTTTATAACAACCCTTACTTTTGGCAAACATTCCATTTCAATATTATCATATGTTTCAAACAGAAAATGCACAAAAATGTTACAAGAAATGAAAAACACACAATGTTGTGACTCACTTCTCAATTCTTGTTCAATGAGCACTTTCTATTATGTAAACTATAACAAAACAATGTATTGAAATTCACCTTCATGTTTTATAACAACCCTTACTTGCAGCAAACATTCCATTTCAATATTGTCATAAGTTTCAAATAGAAAATGCACATAATAGTTGAAGGATGGAAAACGCACAGGGTTGTGACTCACTTCTCAATTTTTTCTCAATGAGCACTTTCTATTATGCAGACTATAACAAAACAATGTATTGAATTTCAACTTCATATTTTTTAACAACCCTTACTTTCAGCAAACATTCCATTTCAATATCATCATATGTTTTGAACAAAAAATGCACAAAAAAGTTGTAGGAAATGGAAAACACATAGGGTTGTGACTCACTTCTCAATTCTTGTTCAATGAGCACTTTTTGTTATGCAGACTGTAACAAAACAATGTATTGAAGTTCACCTTCATGTTTTATAACAACCCTTACTTGTAGCAAACATTCCATTTCAATATTGTCATATGTTTTGAATAGAAAATGCACATAATAGTTACAGGATGGAAAACACATAGGGTTGTGACTCACTTCACAATTCTTGTTCAATGAGCACTTTCTGTTATGGAGACTATAAAAAAACAATGTATTGAAATTCAACTTCATGTTTTATAACAACCCTTACTTTTAGTAAACATTCCATTTCAATATCGTCATACGTTATGAACAGAAAATGCACATAATAGTTGCAAGAAATGGAAAACACACAAGGTTGTGACTCACTTCTCAATTCTTGTTCAATGAGCACTTTTTGTTTTTTAGACTGTAACAAAACAATGTATTGAAGTTCACCTTCATGTTTTATAACAACCCTTACTTTCAAAAAACATTCCATTTCAATATCTCATACGTTTCAAACAAAAAATGCACAAAAAAAGTTGCAGAAAATGGAAAACACACAAGGTTGTGACTCACTTCTCAATTCTTGTTCAATGAGCACTTTCTATTATGCATACTATAACAAAACAATGTATTGAAGTTCACCTTCATGTTTTATAACAACCCTTACTTGTAGCAAACATTCCATTTCAATATCGTCATATACGTTTCAAATAGAAAATGCACATAATAGTTGCAGGATGGAAAACACATAGGGTTGTGACTTACTTCTCAATTCTTGTTCAATGAGCACTTTCTGTTATGCAGACTGTAACAAAAACAATGTATTGAAGTTCACCTTCATGTTTTATAACAACCCTTACTTTCAACAAACATTCCATTTCAATATTGTCATACGTTTCGAACATAAAATGCACAAAAAATTGCAGGAAATGGAAAACACACAAGGTTGTGACTCACTTCTCAATTCTTGTTTAATGAGCACTTTTTGTTATGCTTTGAAGCTCACTTTCATGTTTTATAACAACCCTTACTTGTAGCAAACATTCCATTTCAATATTGTCATACGTTTCAAATAGAAAATGCACATAATAGTTGCAGGATGGAAAACACACAGGGTTGTGACTCACTTCTCAATTCTTGTTCAATGAGCACATTTTGTTATGAAGGCTATAACAAAACAATGTAATTAATTTTAGATTCATATTTTATAACAACCCTTACTTTCAACAAACATTCCATTTCAATATCGACATATGTTTCAAACAAAAAATACACATAATAGTTGCAGGAAATGAAAAACACATAGGGTTGTGAGTCACTTCTCAATTCTTGTTCAATGAGCACTTTCTGTTTTGCAGACTATAACAAAACAATGTATTGAAGTTAACCTTCATGTTTTATAACAACCCTTACTTTCAACAAACATTCTATTTCAGTATCATCATACAATTCAAACAAAAAATGCATAAAAAAGTTGTAGGAAATGGAAAACACATAGGGTTGTGACTCACTTCTCAATTCTTGTTCAATGAGCACTTTTTATTATGCAGATTGTAACAAAAACAATGTATTGAAGTTCACCTTCATGTTTTATAATAACCCTTACTTGTAGTAAACATTCCATTACAATATCGTCATACATTTCAAATAGAAAATGCATATAATAGTTGCAAGAAATGGAAAACACACAAGGTTGTGACTCACTTATCAATTCTTGTTCAATGAGCACTTTCTGTTATGCAGACTGTAACAAAAAAATGTATTGAAGTTCACCTCCATGTTTTATAACCACCCTTACTTGCATAAAACATTCCATTTCAACATTGTCATATGTTTTAAATAGAAAATGCACATAATAGTTGCACAATGGAAAACTCACAAGGTTGTGACTCACTTCTCAATTCTTGTTCAATGAGCACTTTCTGTTATGCAGACTCTAGTAAAACAATATATTGAAGTTCACCTCCATATTTTATAACAACCCTTTACAAAAAATGCACAAAATAGTTGTAGGAAATGTTTAACTTACCTATAATGGTCCTGCAAAGCATTTTGATATGTCAAAAGTCAAAGGTGTTGCACAACTTATAAAACTTTAAGATGCCACAACAATAGCTGCATTAGAGGTTGGTGGAGGAGGGAATTTGTGTAATGCAATGGTGGATACAGAATAGACAAGAAAGGTCCCACTTCAAATAGGACATCTACATATAGGAGTAACAATTATCCCTTTAAACAAAATGCAAGCCCATACAGTTGACCTCCTCGCCCGTGACTTCCACCAATAGGAAGATCACTTGGCTGAAAAACATCCCCTTTGCAACATTTGAATTGTTGCAAACTCATGCACTACGGAATACAAATTGCATGGTTGGTTCAATTTCATCTTCATATGCAACAAGAGATAGTGGTAGCCTTACGTTTCCATTGCTCAATAATTTGGCTAGTGATTATTGAGTTGTTGAGGAAATGGTATGGGCTTGGATTTTGTTTAAGTAGATAATCGTTACTCCTATATGTAGATGCCCTATTTGAAGTGGGATCTTTCTTGTATGTTCCATATCCACTACCGCATTAAAAAAATTCCCTCCTCCAACAACCTCCAATGCAGCTATTGTTGCAGCATCTTAAAATTTTATCAGTTGTGCAACAACACCTTCCATTGCTATCTTTATTTTATCAAATTCCTATCTTTTAGATTGCATCTCTCTCAGAACAACATTAAGCTCCTCTTCATTTGAACCTGACAATTTATTCTTATGTTTTAATTCCTTTTTCTAATTGGTTAATTTTAGTCTTTGATTGTTTTGCTCCACTTTGAGCATTTCCAACTATTGTTTTTGCAGTGTCTTCATCATTAGAGTATGTAGATGTTTCTTTTGGAAAGCTCATTATGAAACTTTTCTGCCTTTTCAGAAAAGACTTTCATGCCTCCACCCAACTGATTCTCTTTTTCTACACTTAGATCTGGTTTTGCCATTTCCTTATCATCCATTTCCAATTTGATTTATTCCATGGAATTGCTAACTTCAAGAATGCTTGGCTTCATTTGTTCAAATCCACTTTGATGCAAGGCTAAATGGCTTTGATCCAAATCAACACAACACAAATTGTTTCAGACAATAAATTGATCCTCAAAACCCTAACAAAGCACTCCTTCACATAAACTCACCCTTTGTCTAGTAGGTTTGTAGACCTAAATTTTGCAACTTATCTTCCTCAAACCCTCACAATCAACAAACCCTTTGCATTTTCTGACATCCTTTAAATCATACTATAACATACCTAAAACTCTCCCTAGGTCACTTTGTATCAACTCACTCAAAATAAAGAAACTACTTTATCCTAGTAGGCCAATTAGGCCACCTTTACAAAGGAAGTGCCTCAAAATATTACAACCAGTTCCAAATAACCACTCAGACCTTCTTAACATGTATCAAGTGTCCCAAACCCACAATTTTTAGAATGACAAACCCTCATCTAGCCATTAAAATTGAAAACCCTCATTTTCACCAAATTTGAGTAGGGTTTATTGAAAGTTGATGTTTCCAACCTCTCACAACTCTTCCACCACCTCCAAAACACTTGGATATGCCTACTAATACTCAAAAAACCATCTCATAACCTATACCAATAGTAATTCATCAAACTCTCTCATAATCCCATCACTTTCATACCCAAATTCACCAAATTACCCCAGGACAGTCCTCCTAACTTCTTCAAATCCTTCACACAGCCTAACCTTACTTCCCTACCATGCTAATCCTACTATCATGAGCCCATTCCACTTAGTAACATGGAGGAAATAAGGTGGAATAGGCCTTATGCCATTAATGGAGCCTCAAACCCTTAATTCAACACGACCCATCCTCTGTAATTTAGCAATATATCTCCTTAAATTCAATGTAAAACCACCAAAATGGATTCAAATTAAAGCTAAGATAGGTCCACACAAATTTCCATAATTTGTAGAACAATATACTAGTGTATGGTCACGTACTAGGTTCTGCAATTACATAATTTGAATGCAAAATACATAATTTATAGTCAAACAGGGAGCTTTATTAAAAAAAAAAAGATTCTAACCCCTTGCCTTGAGGTTCTCCAACCTTTTAAACACCAAAAAATCCCCTCAAATGGTTCAAATTTCCTTTTGAGTTCACATAACCGTTGGACTTCTAACTTACACATTTTTTTTGCATCTTTTCCCCAAAATAACAACTTTTACAAATATGTCAAAATATGACAATTTGAACTTGATGACTCCCAAAAACATGAAAAAACAACCTCAACCAATGAATCCAAATAAAAACACACCAAAACATGACCTTAGACCTTTCACCTTCCTAATGTTGCATTTGGTCAACTTTTTACAATCTTGCAATTTTGTACATCTTTTTAACAACATTGCACATTTACAAAGATGAACTCCTAATACATGCTAAATGGTCAATTTAGACCTTATTGACACAACAAAAGACCTCAAACCCCTAAGAAAACCTATCAAAGAACGAACTTGACCAAACTCAATTGAAATGGATTGGTGCTCCTGCACCATACAACTGACCTTGAAGCTTTTCCAAGTCTCTTGGAAATGAAATTGCAGGTTGCCTAAACTTGTCCACTCCACCACCTTGATCTTCAAATGCTCTTTTCCTTGTCCTATGGATCAAATACTGTTGGCTTGTATCACCCCTTGTGTTTTCAAACTACTTGCCACCTAGTCTTTGTCTCTTTTGCACAAACTGTCTTGATAAGTGTCTCTTGAATTTCCCTTCACTTGTGATTGATCTTGTGATTGATCTTGTACTTGCTCTGACTTCTAAAAACACACCTTTTCCAGTCTGGTTTTGGATTGCTCTCTCCTTACCACTGATTTTACACTTGAAATTACTCTCCTATCCTTGGATAACTTTACCTTTTCCTTGCATCTTTGTGATCAGATCCCCTATCTCAGTATTCTCTATTTTGGCAGACCTCCATACCTCTATATTGTCAATACTTGACTACCCCTCTACTCCCTTACCAACTAAAGGACAAAACACTGTCCCAACTACAATTCCATCATGATTTTTAGACTCACTTTTAGTCTTTTCAAGGAATTCATCCTTGACCTTCTTTGTCTTAGTCTTAGTCACCACTCTCTCACCTTCTTTGTTGCCTTCCATTACTATATCAGCCTTCAAATCTATTGTACCCACATTTTCTAATCTTGAAGTGGCTGCAAATTCCATTTTCACTTCTTGTTTATCTTCCACAAGTTTCTCAATCTCCTTCTTACCAAAGGTGATGACTTTTTCTGCCTTGTTCTGCTCTTTTCCACCCTCTTGCAATGGGGTTAATGTAAAAGTGATGCCATCATTTTCAATCTAATATATGTTAGCTCTCCCATCATAGATTGAGTGCCTACCAAATTTCCATGGTCTTCCAAGGAGTAAATGGCAACAACTCATTGGTCTGGTTTTGAATTGCTCTCTCCTTACCACTGATTTTACACTTGAAATTACTCTCCTGTCCTTGGATAACTTTACCTTTTCTTTGCATCTTTGTGATCAGATCCCCTATCTCAGTATTCTCTATTTTGGCAGTCCTCCATACCTCTATATTGTCAATACTTGACTACCCCTCTACTCCCTTACCAGCTAAAGGAAAAAACACTGTCCCAACTACAATTCCATCATGATTTTTAGACTCACTTTTAGTCTTTTCAAGGAATTCATCCTTGACCTTCTTTGTCTTAGTCTTAGTCACCACTCTCTCACCTTCTTTGTTGCCTTCCATTACTATATCAGCCTTCAAATCTATTGTACCCACATTTTCTAATCTTGAAGTGGCTGCAAATGCCATTTTCACTTCTTGTTTATCTTCCACAAGTTTCTCAATCTCCTTCTTACCAAAGGTGATGACTTTTTCTGCCTTGTTCCGCTCTTTTCCACCCTCTTGCAATGGGGTTAATTTAAAAGTGATACCATCATTTTCAATCTAATATATGTTAGCTCTCCCATCATAGATTGAGTGCCTACCAAATTTCCATGGTCTTCCAAGGAGTAAATGGCAACAACTCATTGGCAAAATATCACAAAGCACCTTGTACCTATAACCACCAATCTTAAACTCAACTAGTGCTTGCTCATTAACAAAAATGGATTTATCATCACTCACCCAAGAAGCTTTGTATGGTGTTTCAAGAGGGATCCTTTCTAACTTCAACTTATCAACCATTTCACAAGACACCATGTTATCAGTAGATCCTGAATCTACCACTACATTACACACCTTACCTTTACATTTGCAAGTTGTCTTGAAAAATTGTCTTCTTTGAGCCATCTCCTTCTCCTTGGATGCTTGAAATAAGGTTCTTCTCGCCATAAAAATTTCCCCAACTTCTGGAGCAACAACCTAACTATTCAAATTTGAGCTTTCATATTCATCTTCTTGCACAATTTGAGCCCTCCTTTCACTTCTCCTTTCACCACCACTTTATGTAGAACCAAAAATTTTAGGGCACTTGAAGGCTGGATGTCTAGACTCACTACAATTGCAGCACCTTCCTGAAAATATGTTTGCGTTCCTACCACCACCAAATCTGCCTCTTGATCCCCTGAATCTACCTCTGAAATCTACAACTGGTTCTTGTCCTTTATGCACATCACCTTGGCTTTCATTGGATTGTCTTGTAACAGAATATGATTCACTTCCTCTTGATGTGTTGCCTCTACCTCTAATGGTCTTGTCTTGTCTTCTTTTCACTTTTTCTTCTACCCTTATAGCCATCTGGTAGCATTCTTCAATTATCTTTGGATTGTGAAAATTTATTTCATCATGGATGTTAAATCTTAGTCCACCAAGGTACTTGGCCACTTTCTCTACATAATCAACCATATGTCCCGCCCTTATTCTTAACTTATAAAACTCATTAGTGTAATTTTTCACATCCATTTCCCTTTTCTTTAAATCTTGAAGCTTTTTAGACTTTTGGATAGCATAATCATTTGGCAAGAATTTACCTTTTAATTTGGCTACCATCCTATCCCATGAAACAATCTTAGACTTACCTTTTCTTCTCCTTTCAGCTTGTTCATAATCCCACCAAAAATTTCATGCCCCTTCAATTTAGTCTTTTCTATCTTCACCTTCTCTTCATTAGATACATCTTCGCATTCAAATTTTTTATCTAAAGCTGCAATCCAATCTAATAGTGCTTCCTCATCAAGAGTACCATCATACATGGGTAAATCCAATTTTACCTTGTGTTTTTTACCTTTTACTGCCCTCAAGAGCCTTGCCATCTTTTTCTCTTCAACATCCAACTCTTCATCTACATCTTCAAATTCTTCATCTTCTTCCTCTTGAGATTCACTTTCATCTCCCACAATCATTCCTCTTTTTTGTCCTGTTTCAACACTCTCCAACCTTGCTGCCAATCTATTTTGTATTTCTTGCAACTTT
Source organism: Sequoiadendron giganteum (assembly GCA_007115665.2). Lineage (NCBI taxonomy): Eukaryota > Viridiplantae > Streptophyta > Pinopsida > Cupressales > Cupressaceae > Sequoiadendron > Sequoiadendron giganteum. The sequence goes on from CM021110.1 coordinate 329,655,380, forward strand.
CTAATCTCCCTCTCAGTATTCTCTTCCATCTCTTGCATTTTTCTTGCCATATTATTAACCTTTGGAGGCATCTTGACACTTTGTCCTTTCAACTTCCAAGTTTCCTTTCTTCAATCAACAACATTCAACACTCAAAAGATCTATTCCCTATGCTCTGATACCAATTGATGCAAAGCTAAATGGATTTGATCCAAATCAACACAACACAAATTGTTGTAGACAACAAATTGATCCTCAAAACCCTAACAAAGCACTCCTTCACATAAATTCACCCTTTGTCTAGTAGGTTTGTAGACCTAAAATTTGAAACTTATCTTCCTCAAACCCTCACAATCAACAAACCCTTTGCATTTTATGATATCCTTTAAAGCATACTATAACATAACTAAAACTCTCCCTAGGTCACTTTATATCAACTCACTCAAAATCAAGAAACTACTATGTCCTAGTAGGCCAATTAGGCCACCTTTACAAAGGAAGTGCCTCAAAATCTTACAACCAGTTCCAAATAACTACTCAGACCCTCTTAATAGGTATCAAATGGCCCAAATCTATAATTTTTAGAATGACAAACCCTCATCTAGCTACCAAAACTAAAAACCCTCATTTTCACCAAATTTGAGTAGGGTTTATTGAAAGTTGATGTTTCCAACCTCTCACAAATCTGCCACCACCTCCAAAACACTTGGATATGCCTACTAATGCTCAAAAAACCGTCTCATAACTTGTACCAATAGTAATTCATCAAACTCTCTCATAATCCCATCACTTTCATGCCCAAATTCACCAAATTACCCTAGGATAGTCCTCCTAACTTCTCCAAATCCTTCACATAACCTAACCATACTTCCCTACCATTCTATTTCTACTATCATGAGCCCATTCCACTTAGTAATAGGGAGGAAAGAAGGTGGAATGGGCCTTATTCCATTAATGGAGCCTCAAACCCTTAATTCAACACCTACAGACCCGTCCTCTGTAATTTAGCAATATATCTCCTTAAATTCAATGTAAAACCCCCAAAATGGATTCAAATTAAAGCTAAGATAGGTCCACACAAATTTCCACAATTTTTAGAATAATATGCTGGTGTACAATCATGTACTAGGTTCTACAATTATAGAATTTGAATGCAAAATACAGAATTTACTGTCAAACAAGGAGCTTTATTGAGATTTCTTCAAAAAAAAAGATTCTAACCCATTGCCTTGAGGTTCTCAAACCTTTTAAACACCAACCAATCCCATCAAATGGTTCAAACTGCCTTTTGAGTTCACATAACCATTGGACTTCTAACTTACACATTTTTTTTTGCAACTTTTCCCCAAAATAACAACTTTTACAAATATGTCAAAATATGACAATTTGAACTTGATGACTCCAAAAAACATGAAAAAAAAACCTCAACCAATGATTCAAACTCAAAACACACCAAAACATGACCTTAGACCTTTCACCTTCCTAATGTTGCATTTTGTCAACTTTTTACAATCTTGCAATTTTGTACATCTTTTTGACAACATTGCACATTTACAAAGATGAACTCCTAATACATACTAAATGGTCAATTTAGACCTTATTAACACAACAAAAGACCTCAAGCCCCTAAGAAAACCTATCAAAGAACAAACTTGACCAAACTCAATTGAAGTGGATTGGTGCTCCTACACCACACTTATAGTATCATCTCTCTTTCTTTGCTTGCACAAATTCATATGCAATAGAAAACCTTTCAAGTTAATCCACTTTTGTGTTGCTATTTGCCCCTTGCACATACTGCACATGCTCCTTCCTCCACTTCTCATGACTAGGAACACCCTCTTCAGTCAATACATTATTTATCTCATTCACTTTGGTCTACTTCTTCCCAAGTGTTTTTAGAGCAGATTCCTTTTTCATTACATACTTTCTAGTACGTCCTAATTTTTTTTTATTACTAGCATGTCACACAATTCTCATAAAAAATATTTTTGGGATTCTGTTAGATTTCTTGCAAGAAAAGGGATAGAGTTTTGAATGTATTGAATACTTTCATGTACCTTTGTAACTGCTTTTGTCCCACATGCTACATCAACCTCACTTAGATTCTCATGAAAGTATCCAATACATTCAAAACTCTATCATATGAAAAAAAGGAAAACACAATGACAAGGACAGTTTTCATATGTTAAACCAAAGGGAAAATAAATAAATAAATCAGTCATTAAGAAGATTATGGTAGACCTCTTTACAATGCACAGTCAAGTCAAATGATAAAGGGACAAACTTGTGGTAATGAATTTTTTATGTTTATGGGTGAGTTTCAAAAGTAAATACCTTGCTCATTCATACCTTGTTAATTGTACCTATGATATTGCATGGTATATATCTGATGTAATTCACCTTTAAATGTCCATATTGAAATACAGTAATAAACAATAATAAAGTAATAACAATAATACAAAATACAGTAATAAATAGTAGTACAAAATATCTTTCATTCAATAGTAGTGTTTCAAAATAGTAGATCTAGTTTTACAACAGTGAATGGGTTGCAATTTTTACAACACCCTATGTTTTCCAATCTGTAGTTTTACAAAACAGTATTCATGTAATTAATAGTAATAAAGAGTAATACAAAATACAATAATAAAGAGTAATACAAAATATCTTTCATTCAATAGTTGTGTTTTAAAACAGTAATAAAAAATAAAATTCAAAGTTTCCATTTTTCATTTAACAAGTCTTTGCGGGTTCTAATCAGATTCAGTCTTTACATTTGTGCCCTAATCCAAATAGCAGGGGCATCCTAAGCCAAGACATTGAATAAAGTTTTGATCATTTGTCGGAACTACTACGTGGTGGTCTAGTAGTGCGCGGAGAGCACAATACATATCCTGTATATCCTCTTCAATGTGGCGCTCCACTACATGACCATGCAATTGCATTGCTTGGTTGAAAAAATGAGGACCCTCATGCTGTAGGCTGTTGCTAAACATTTCTTTTACACACCTCATATCTGAGGATGATTCAAGCAACAAACGTGAAAAGATGCTACCAACGGGGTATACATCGTGATCAACATCATATCTTTAGAAAGCTTCCTCAAGTTGTGTATGATTTACCACCAAATTCCATGCATACTTAGCACATAGAATGTGAACCATACTATGGTTTGTGAGCACATCCATGGAGTTTGAGAGGAATCTGCATACTACATCAACCTTGAAATAGGGGAGTGCAGGTTCCATGGGCTTCGAAAATCTATCGATCTTATGAATCACATCCTCCACCGTTTGACAATTGAAATTAAAAGTAGAATGCAAGCTCTATGTAGTGAACAAACTGTCATTATTTTCCTGAGCATCACTGGGAAGTTGCTTGATGTGAATCCGTGAATTCAACATTTTTAGTTGTACTGTTAAAAAAAGGGAAAAAGTGTCAGTAACAGATAGTGCTGCGGGAAAACTATTATTTACTTGCACCTACTGATTCATTAGGTGGAGTACTTGAGAAAAAAATAAATATCGCAGTACATTTATGAAAACAAAAGGTCTTAGTTACATGAATACTATTTTGTAAAACTACAGATTAGAAAACACAGGGTGTTATGAAAACTAACTCGTAGACAAAACACACCTATGTATGTAACATTATATCATACCCCCCAACCCCCATACCATGCAAGGCACTGACAGAAAGAGTTGACGAACAGTTAGTTACGTGTCATCATGTGTCTATCATCGAAAAAGGATGTGCGGCCCAACGGGAAGTAAAAAATCTAGACGAAATTCCCTAAATGTCATCATTTTCCACATTTTCATTTTGCAGTTTGCTGGGGAGGGATGCATGAGTGATGAAATAGAGTTGCAGGTGGTCAAGTCTCTAATTGGAGTAAATTTTTTTTTTTTTTTTAATGTACATAGGTGTGTTTTGTCTATGAGTTATCCATCTCCCTAAACGTTGCCATTTGCCACATTACATTTTGCAGTATACTAGGGGGTGCGAGTGATGGAATGGAGGCTGAACGAGAGCAACACATTCGACAGGCGTGATGACTAGCCAACAAGTATGTATATCTGCCATTGTATATGCCATTTTTCCATTCTATAGTAAATGTGAAGCATGACTATTAAATGGGTTTCCGTGAAGCATTGAATGACGATTAAATGGGTTTTCTATGAAGCATTGAATAACTATTGGTTAAAGAAAATGGGTTTTCATTGATGGAAAAATAAAATGTTTTGTTTGCATGTAGGGTTTTCATTTCAAATGCATAGCTGTTTATGTTTTTTTTGTTTTGAGGGTTTTCAAATTTCACTGTGAAGAATTGAACGACTATTGGTTGGGAAGATGGGTTTTCATTGACGGGAAAATAAAGGGGTTTTCATTTGAAATGCGGAGGTGTTTTGTGGGTTTTTACGTTGGCTTTTAAATTTTTCCTTTTGGCTATTCGTTGTGAAGATGGGTTTTCATTAAACGTTGTTCCTTATGAAAACAAGTTTTCATTTGAAAGACAATGTGGGTTATGTGATGACGGGTTTTCAAAATCATAATTTGGAATGGACCGAATGCCCAAAACCATACATGTAAACAAAACCTTTTATTTTCCCATTGACATTCTCACTATGAAGGTTTCAGTGTCTAAATGGTTTTGAAACATTAGGTAGGGTGCAGGTTTTGTAAAACACAATGTTTTGCATCCTACAATTTTTACAAAATAGTATGTATGTACTGAAAAGCTTTGTGTTATTTAGACCGTAGGAATGTGGTGATAGGCACCATTTTGTAAACACCTAGTATGGTATTTGGCTTTAGGGTGTAGAGGGTTTTACAATATTGTGTGGGTTGGAGGTTTTGTAAATCATGTTGTCACCTCAACTCCCACTGTGTTTTCCAACCTACAATCATATTGTGCACATATATTTGGATCATATTAATAAATTTAATGCATATTTGGAAAAATGTAGAATGAAATTTCCCTTTTTTCATCTGATTGGAACAAATAAAATGCTCAACATTATTTACAATGTTGGAAAACACACTATCCCATGTCAGTTAGTTCATTTTGAAAAGTTTTGTTTCATTACAACCAAGAATGCAATGAAGTCCACTTTTAAATTTTTTCAAACAACTCTTTGCTACAGTCAAAATGGCATTTCACTTTCTTCATCTGATTGGAACAAATAAAATGCTCACATTATTTGTAGTGTTGGAAAACACACTGTCTCAGGTCTTAGTTGTTCCCTCAAATACTGGTATATTGTATGAATCGGCCTTTAATACTGGTATATTATATGAATTGGCCTTTAATACTAGTATAGTATACCATTAGGGGAGAAGCTAAAGTGTAGACAAAATGAACCTATGTATGAAACACTAGAATATATATATATATATATATTATTTATTAATAATATTTATAAAAAAGCCGAGAGATATCCATTCCAGCTCATAGTCTACTGGAATGAATTGCCTTTTCATTTTCACTACCATTTTATCCCATCTTGTAATTTTCTCTATTCCTTTTCTTCCTCTTTCCAATTGAATTTTTCTCCACCAAATTGAAGCATGACCCTTCAATCTTGTAATCGTAATCGAGCCCAAACTCTAATCAAGGTTAAAGTTTCAATTAGAATTAGTGTTAGCTTTAGAATTAGGATTAGGATTAGAGTTAGGGTTAGAATTTTAAAGCTAACTATAATCATATGCCTAACCCTAAATCTATCTCTAACCCTAACACTAACCCTAATCCTAACCTTAACCCTATTTATTTAATCAATTTTTTGATAAATATAAAACAAAAATAATTATTTTAATTTATAATTTTATTTCTATGTGAAATCAAATATTATTAGGGTTAGAATTATTAACCATGTAAGAAATAATTAATCAAATCAACACAATATTTTTAAAGATTATATATTCCTTTTTTTTGCACCCAAATCATTCTATTTTCTAAAATTATACTAAATTATTAACCAATATTTTTAGATTTCATGGATTGGTACAAAACCTCTTGTTCTATACAATTCAATGAGAAAAACTCTCTCAAACAACATATAAAATAGATCCAAAAAACAATACCATCGAAAGACCCCTTACATATAAGGAATCCAAATTATTTAAAATTTTGCAACAAACATAATAAAAAATGCAGCCAAAATAAAAGAATATCCTTTTTATACTTTAACACTAATTGAACCCTAACCCTAATTGAACTCTAATCTTAACTATGAACCATAATTAAATCCTAACATTAACACTAACCTTTATGCTAAATAAATAAACCCTAAACCTAAATGAATCTTAATTGAATCATAACCCTAATTGAACCCTAGTATTAACCCTCATTGAACCCTAATCATGACCCTAGCCCTTTTTATGCCATAATCCTTATATTAACCCTAACCCTAATATTGTCATTCATTGAACCCCAACCCTACCCCTAACCCTAAGCTTTATTGTAGAAACCTAGCCCTAATCTTAATTAAACCCTAACCCTAACCCTAATTATATCCCAAACCTAAACCTAACTATAATCATTATTAAATATCAACCCTAATTAAACTATAACCCTAATCCCAATTGAACCCTAGCCTCAATTTTAACACCAATAGAATCCTTAGAATCCTTAACCATAAGTAACCCTGATTCTAACCCTTAATGTAACCTTAATTCTAATTCTTATTTTATTATGACCTTGACACTAAACGTAACCCTAATTATAATTATAAGCCTAACCCTAATTTTAAACCTACCTCTACCCCTAACACTAACCATAGTTATAACTATAATTTTAACTCCACTTGTAACTCTAATTCTAATCCTAATCTTAAGCTTCACCCTTATCCTAACCTTGACCTTAATTCTAATGAATTTAGAATTATAATAGTCCTAACC
>CM021110.1:329662361-329802628 GCA_007115665.2 Sequoiadendron giganteum
AGGACCCAAAGAAGCCTATAAGATTTTATCTAAGCATCTCCTCAATTGCACATAAAAGGCACTGTAGGAGAGGATGAGAGAGACTGACAATAGTCATTTTCCATTAGGTCTTTGATCATGTAATTATTGAACAATTATGGTGTGGAATTATCTTTGATCATGTAATTATTGAACAATTATGGTGTGGAATTACATTATTTTGGTATGTTTGAAGAGTACGATCTTCTGCCAATAGTGGCATGGTGCGATTGTTAAGTTGTATTTTTAATCTTTCCATCAAGGCTCCAATCCATTTGGGGTGTAGTTTTTGACAATTTATATTAGGGATGAGGTCCCTCATTTGTGACCTCACCAGTTCATAGCTCCAGGTCAAAAGTGTTTACCCCTCTTAATTAAAATAATTTAAGACTATGTTCTTGCAGATATCATGACACTTTTTGTTGCCATGTAAAATTTCATTATAAATAATTCCAAATGCCATCAAATAATGGTAGGTAATGCCACCTCAAGTCTTATTATTTATGTCAAAATTACTTACAAATGTAACCACATGCAATGAGCACTTTCTGTTATGCAAATTGTAACAAAACAATGTATTGAAGTTGAGCTTCATATTTTATAACAACCCTTGCTTTCAGCAAACATTCCATTTCAATATCATCATATTTTTGGAACAAAAAATGCACATAATAGTTGCAGGATGGAAAACAAACAGGGTTGTGACTCACTTCTCAATTCTTGTTCAATGGGCACTTTCTATTATGTAGACTGTAAAAAAACAATGTATTGAAGTTCCTCCTTGAAGTTCAGCTTCATATTTTATAACAACCCTTACTTTTGGCAAACATTCCATTTCAATATTATCATATGTTTCAAACAGAAAATGCACAAAAATGTTACAAGAAATGAAAAACACACAATGTTGTGACTCACTTCTCAATTCTTGTTCAATGAGCACTTTCTATTATGTAAACTATAACAAAACAATGTATTGAAATTCACCTTCATGTTTTATAACAACCCTTACTTGCAGCAAACATTCCATTTCAATATTGTCATAAGTTTCAAATAGAAAATGCACATAATAGTTGAAGGATGGAAAACGCACAGGGTTGTGACTCACTTCTCAATTTTTTCTCAATGAGCACTTTCTATTATGCAGACTATAACAAAACAATGTATTGAATTTCAACTTCATATTTTTTAACAACCCTTACTTTCAGCAAACATTCCATTTCAATATCATCATATGTTTTGAACAAAAAATGCACAAAAAAGTTGTAGGAAATGGAAAACACATAGGGTTGTGACTCACTTCTCAATTCTTGTTCAATGAGCACTTTTTGTTATGCAGACTGTAACAAAACAATGTATTGAAGTTCACCTTCATGTTTTATAACAACCCTTACTTGTAGCAAACATTCCATTTCAATATTGTCATATGTTTTGAATAGAAAATGCACATAATAGTTACAGGATGGAAAACACATAGGGTTGTGACTCACTTCACAATTCTTGTTCAATGAGCACTTTCTGTTATGGAGACTATAAAAAAACAATGTATTGAAATTCAACTTCATGTTTTATAACAACCCTTACTTTTAGTAAACATTCCATTTCAATATCGTCATACGTTATGAACAGAAAATGCACATAATAGTTGCAAGAAATGGAAAACACACAAGGTTGTGACTCACTTCTCAATTCTTGTTCAATGAGCACTTTTTGTTTTTTAGACTGTAACAAAACAATGTATTGAAGTTCACCTTCATGTTTTATAACAACCCTTACTTTCAAAAAACATTCCATTTCAATATCTCATACGTTTCAAACAAAAAATGCACAAAAAAAGTTGCAGAAAATGGAAAACACACAAGGTTGTGACTCACTTCTCAATTCTTGTTCAATGAGCACTTTCTATTATGCATACTATAACAAAACAATGTATTGAAGTTCACCTTCATGTTTTATAACAACCCTTACTTGTAGCAAACATTCCATTTCAATATCGTCATATACGTTTCAAATAGAAAATGCACATAATAGTTGCAGGATGGAAAACACATAGGGTTGTGACTTACTTCTCAATTCTTGTTCAATGAGCACTTTCTGTTATGCAGACTGTAACAAAAACAATGTATTGAAGTTCACCTTCATGTTTTATAACAACCCTTACTTTCAACAAACATTCCATTTCAATATTGTCATACGTTTCGAACATAAAATGCACAAAAAATTGCAGGAAATGGAAAACACACAAGGTTGTGACTCACTTCTCAATTCTTGTTTAATGAGCACTTTTTGTTATGCTTTGAAGCTCACTTTCATGTTTTATAACAACCCTTACTTGTAGCAAACATTCCATTTCAATATTGTCATACGTTTCAAATAGAAAATGCACATAATAGTTGCAGGATGGAAAACACACAGGGTTGTGACTCACTTCTCAATTCTTGTTCAATGAGCACATTTTGTTATGAAGGCTATAACAAAACAATGTAATTAATTTTAGATTCATATTTTATAACAACCCTTACTTTCAACAAACATTCCATTTCAATATCGACATATGTTTCAAACAAAAAATACACATAATAGTTGCAGGAAATGAAAAACACATAGGGTTGTGAGTCACTTCTCAATTCTTGTTCAATGAGCACTTTCTGTTTTGCAGACTATAACAAAACAATGTATTGAAGTTAACCTTCATGTTTTATAACAACCCTTACTTTCAACAAACATTCTATTTCAGTATCATCATACAATTCAAACAAAAAATGCATAAAAAAGTTGTAGGAAATGGAAAACACATAGGGTTGTGACTCACTTCTCAATTCTTGTTCAATGAGCACTTTTTATTATGCAGATTGTAACAAAAACAATGTATTGAAGTTCACCTTCATGTTTTATAATAACCCTTACTTGTAGTAAACATTCCATTACAATATCGTCATACATTTCAAATAGAAAATGCATATAATAGTTGCAAGAAATGGAAAACACACAAGGTTGTGACTCACTTATCAATTCTTGTTCAATGAGCACTTTCTGTTATGCAGACTGTAACAAAAAAATGTATTGAAGTTCACCTCCATGTTTTATAACCACCCTTACTTGCATAAAACATTCCATTTCAACATTGTCATATGTTTTAAATAGAAAATGCACATAATAGTTGCACAATGGAAAACTCACAAGGTTGTGACTCACTTCTCAATTCTTGTTCAATGAGCACTTTCTGTTATGCAGACTCTAGTAAAACAATATATTGAAGTTCACCTCCATATTTTATAACAACCCTTTACAAAAAATGCACAAAATAGTTGTAGGAAATGTTTAACTTACCTATAATGGTCCTGCAAAGCATTTTGATATGTCAAAAGTCAAAGGTGTTGCACAACTTATAAAACTTTAAGATGCCACAACAATAGCTGCATTAGAGGTTGGTGGAGGAGGGAATTTGTGTAATGCAATGGTGGATACAGAATAGACAAGAAAGGTCCCACTTCAAATAGGACATCTACATATAGGAGTAACAATTATCCCTTTAAACAAAATGCAAGCCCATACAGTTGACCTCCTCGCCCGTGACTTCCACCAATAGGAAGATCACTTGGCTGAAAAACATCCCCTTTGCAACATTTGAATTGTTGCAAACTCATGCACTACGGAATACAAATTGCATGGTTGGTTCAATTTCATCTTCATATGCAACAAGAGATAGTGGTAGCCTTACGTTTCCATTGCTCAATAATTTGGCTAGTGATTATTGAGTTGTTGAGGAAATGGTATGGGCTTGGATTTTGTTTAAGTAGATAATCGTTACTCCTATATGTAGATGCCCTATTTGAAGTGGGATCTTTCTTGTATGTTCCATATCCACTACCGCATTAAAAAAATTCCCTCCTCCAACAACCTCCAATGCAGCTATTGTTGCAGCATCTTAAAATTTTATCAGTTGTGCAACAACACCTTCCATTGCTATCTTTATTTTATCAAATTCCTATCTTTTAGATTGCATCTCTCTCAGAACAACATTAAGCTCCTCTTCATTTGAACCTGACAATTTATTCTTATGTTTTAATTCCTTTTTCTAATTGGTTAATTTTAGTCTTTGATTGTTTTGCTCCACTTTGAGCATTTCCAACTATTGTTTTTGCAGTGTCTTCATCATTAGAGTATGTAGATGTTTCTTTTGGAAAGCTCATTATGAAACTTTTCTGCCTTTTCAGAAAAGACTTTCATGCCTCCACCCAACTGATTCTCTTTTTCTACACTTAGATCTGGTTTTGCCATTTCCTTATCATCCATTTCCAATTTGATTTATTCCATGGAATTGCTAACTTCAAGAATGCTTGGCTTCATTTGTTCAAATCCACTTTGATGCAAGGCTAAATGGCTTTGATCCAAATCAACACAACACAAATTGTTTCAGACAATAAATTGATCCTCAAAACCCTAACAAAGCACTCCTTCACATAAACTCACCCTTTGTCTAGTAGGTTTGTAGACCTAAATTTTGCAACTTATCTTCCTCAAACCCTCACAATCAACAAACCCTTTGCATTTTCTGACATCCTTTAAATCATACTATAACATACCTAAAACTCTCCCTAGGTCACTTTGTATCAACTCACTCAAAATAAAGAAACTACTTTATCCTAGTAGGCCAATTAGGCCACCTTTACAAAGGAAGTGCCTCAAAATATTACAACCAGTTCCAAATAACCACTCAGACCTTCTTAACATGTATCAAGTGTCCCAAACCCACAATTTTTAGAATGACAAACCCTCATCTAGCCATTAAAATTGAAAACCCTCATTTTCACCAAATTTGAGTAGGGTTTATTGAAAGTTGATGTTTCCAACCTCTCACAACTCTTCCACCACCTCCAAAACACTTGGATATGCCTACTAATACTCAAAAAACCATCTCATAACCTATACCAATAGTAATTCATCAAACTCTCTCATAATCCCATCACTTTCATACCCAAATTCACCAAATTACCCCAGGACAGTCCTCCTAACTTCTTCAAATCCTTCACACAGCCTAACCTTACTTCCCTACCATGCTAATCCTACTATCATGAGCCCATTCCACTTAGTAACATGGAGGAAATAAGGTGGAATAGGCCTTATGCCATTAATGGAGCCTCAAACCCTTAATTCAACACGACCCATCCTCTGTAATTTAGCAATATATCTCCTTAAATTCAATGTAAAACCACCAAAATGGATTCAAATTAAAGCTAAGATAGGTCCACACAAATTTCCATAATTTGTAGAACAATATACTAGTGTATGGTCACGTACTAGGTTCTGCAATTACATAATTTGAATGCAAAATACATAATTTATAGTCAAACAGGGAGCTTTATTAAAAAAAAAAAGATTCTAACCCCTTGCCTTGAGGTTCTCCAACCTTTTAAACACCAAAAAATCCCCTCAAATGGTTCAAATTTCCTTTTGAGTTCACATAACCGTTGGACTTCTAACTTACACATTTTTTTTGCATCTTTTCCCCAAAATAACAACTTTTACAAATATGTCAAAATATGACAATTTGAACTTGATGACTCCCAAAAACATGAAAAAACAACCTCAACCAATGAATCCAAATAAAAACACACCAAAACATGACCTTAGACCTTTCACCTTCCTAATGTTGCATTTGGTCAACTTTTTACAATCTTGCAATTTTGTACATCTTTTTAACAACATTGCACATTTACAAAGATGAACTCCTAATACATGCTAAATGGTCAATTTAGACCTTATTGACACAACAAAAGACCTCAAACCCCTAAGAAAACCTATCAAAGAACGAACTTGACCAAACTCAATTGAAATGGATTGGTGCTCCTGCACCATACAACTGACCTTGAAGCTTTTCCAAGTCTCTTGGAAATGAAATTGCAGGTTGCCTAAACTTGTCCACTCCACCACCTTGATCTTCAAATGCTCTTTTCCTTGTCCTATGGATCAAATACTGTTGGCTTGTATCACCCCTTGTGTTTTCAAACTACTTGCCACCTAGTCTTTGTCTCTTTTGCACAAACTGTCTTGATAAGTGTCTCTTGAATTTCCCTTCACTTGTGATTGATCTTGTGATTGATCTTGTACTTGCTCTGACTTCTAAAAACACACCTTTTCCAGTCTGGTTTTGGATTGCTCTCTCCTTACCACTGATTTTACACTTGAAATTACTCTCCTATCCTTGGATAACTTTACCTTTTCCTTGCATCTTTGTGATCAGATCCCCTATCTCAGTATTCTCTATTTTGGCAGACCTCCATACCTCTATATTGTCAATACTTGACTACCCCTCTACTCCCTTACCAACTAAAGGACAAAACACTGTCCCAACTACAATTCCATCATGATTTTTAGACTCACTTTTAGTCTTTTCAAGGAATTCATCCTTGACCTTCTTTGTCTTAGTCTTAGTCACCACTCTCTCACCTTCTTTGTTGCCTTCCATTACTATATCAGCCTTCAAATCTATTGTACCCACATTTTCTAATCTTGAAGTGGCTGCAAATGCCATTTTCACTTCTTGTTTATCTTCCACAAGTTTCTCAATCTCCTTCTTACCAAAGGTGATGACTTTTTCTGCCTTGTTCCGCTCTTTTCCACCCTCTTGCAATGGGGTTAATTTAAAAGTGATACCATCATTTTCAATCTAATATATGTTAGCTCTCCCATCATAGATTGAGTGCCTACCAAATTTCCATGGTCTTCCAAGGAGTAAATGGCAACAACTCATTGGCAAAATATCACAAAGCACCTTGTACCTATAACCACCAATCTTAAACTCAACTAGTGCTTGCTCATTAACAAAAATGGATTTATCATCACTCACCCAAGAAGCTTTGTATGGTGTTTCAAGAGGGATCCTTTCTAACTTCAACTTATCAACCATTTCACAAGACACCATGTTATCAGTAGATCCTGAATCTACCACTACATTACACACCTTACCTTTACATTTGCAAGTTGTCTTGAAAAATTGTCTTCTTTGAGCCATCTCCTTCTCCTTGGATGCTTGAAATAAGGTTCTTCTCGCCATAAAAATTTCCCCAACTTCTGGAGCAACAACCTAACTATTCAAATTTGAGCTTTCATATTCATCTTCTTGCACAATTTGAGCCCTCCTTTCACTTCTCCTTTCACCACCACTTTATGTAGAACCAAAAATTTTAGGGCACTTGAAGGCTGGATGTCTAGACTCACTACAATTGCAGCACCTTCCTGAAAATATGTTTGCGTTCCTACCACCACCAAATCTGCCTCTTGATCCCCTGAATCTACCTCTGAAATCTACAACTGGTTCTTGTCCTTTATGCACATCACCTTGGCTTTCATTGGATTGTCTTGTAACAGAATATGATTCACTTCCTCTTGATGTGTTGCCTCTACCTCTAATGGTCTTGTCTTGTCTTCTTTTCACTTTTTCTTCTACCCTTATAGCCATCTGGTAGCATTCTTCAATTATCTTTGGATTGTGAAAATTTATTTCATCATGGATGTTAAATCTTAGTCCACCAAGGTACTTGGCCACTTTCTCTACATAATCAACCATATGTCCCGCCCTTATTCTTAACTTATAAAACTCATTAGTGTAATTTTTCACATCCATTTCCCTTTTCTTTAAATCTTGAAGCTTTTTAGACTTTTGGATAGCATAATCATTTGGCAAGAATTTACCTTTTAATTTGGCTACCATCCTATCCCATGAAACAATCTTAGACTTACCTTTTCTTCTCCTTTCAGCTTGTTCATAATCCCACCAAAAATTTCATGCCCCTTCAATTTAGTCTTTTCTATCTTCACCTTCTCTTCATTAGATACATCTTCGCATTCAAATTTTTTATCTAAAGCTGCAATCCAATCTAATAGTGCTTCCTCATCAAGAGTACCATCATACATGGGTAAATCCAATTTTACCTTGTGTTTTTTACCTTTTACTGCCCTCAAGAGCCTTGCCATCTTTTTCTCTTCAACATCCAACTCTTCATCTACATCTTCAAATTCTTCATCTTCTTCCTCTTGAGATTCACTTTCATCTCCCACAATCATTCCTCTTTTTTGTCCTGTTTCAACACTCTCCAACCTTGCTGCCAATCTATTTTGTATTTCTTGCAACTTTCTAATCTCCCTCTCAGTATTCTCTTCCATCTCTTGCATTTTTCTTGCCATATTATTAACCTTTGGAGGCATCTTGACACTTTGTCCTTTCAACTTCCAAGTTTCCTTTCTTCAATCAACAACATTCAACACTCAAAAGATCTATTCCCTATGCTCTGATACCAATTGATGCAAAGCTAAATGGATTTGATCCAAATCAACACAACACAAATTGTTGTAGACAACAAATTGATCCTCAAAACCCTAACAAAGCACTCCTTCACATAAATTCACCCTTTGTCTAGTAGGTTTGTAGACCTAAAATTTGAAACTTATCTTCCTCAAACCCTCACAATCAACAAACCCTTTGCATTTTATGATATCCTTTAAAGCATACTATAACATAACTAAAACTCTCCCTAGGTCACTTTATATCAACTCACTCAAAATCAAGAAACTACTATGTCCTAGTAGGCCAATTAGGCCACCTTTACAAAGGAAGTGCCTCAAAATCTTACAACCAGTTCCAAATAACTACTCAGACCCTCTTAATAGGTATCAAATGGCCCAAATCTATAATTTTTAGAATGACAAACCCTCATCTAGCTACCAAAACTAAAAACCCTCATTTTCACCAAATTTGAGTAGGGTTTATTGAAAGTTGATGTTTCCAACCTCTCACAAATCTGCCACCACCTCCAAAACACTTGGATATGCCTACTAATGCTCAAAAAACCGTCTCATAACTTGTACCAATAGTAATTCATCAAACTCTCTCATAATCCCATCACTTTCATGCCCAAATTCACCAAATTACCCTAGGATAGTCCTCCTAACTTCTCCAAATCCTTCACATAACCTAACCATACTTCCCTACCATTCTATTTCTACTATCATGAGCCCATTCCACTTAGTAATAGGGAGGAAAGAAGGTGGAATGGGCCTTATTCCATTAATGGAGCCTCAAACCCTTAATTCAACACCTACAGACCCGTCCTCTGTAATTTAGCAATATATCTCCTTAAATTCAATGTAAAACCCCCAAAATGGATTCAAATTAAAGCTAAGATAGGTCCACACAAATTTCCACAATTTTTAGAATAATATGCTGGTGTACAATCATGTACTAGGTTCTACAATTATAGAATTTGAATGCAAAATACAGAATTTACTGTCAAACAAGGAGCTTTATTGAGATTTCTTCAAAAAAAAAGATTCTAACCCATTGCCTTGAGGTTCTCAAACCTTTTAAACACCAACCAATCCCATCAAATGGTTCAAACTGCCTTTTGAGTTCACATAACCATTGGACTTCTAACTTACACATTTTTTTTTGCAACTTTTCCCCAAAATAACAACTTTTACAAATATGTCAAAATATGACAATTTGAACTTGATGACTCCAAAAAACATGAAAAAAAAACCTCAACCAATGATTCAAACTCAAAACACACCAAAACATGACCTTAGACCTTTCACCTTCCTAATGTTGCATTTTGTCAACTTTTTACAATCTTGCAATTTTGTACATCTTTTTGACAACATTGCACATTTACAAAGATGAACTCCTAATACATACTAAATGGTCAATTTAGACCTTATTAACACAACAAAAGACCTCAAGCCCCTAAGAAAACCTATCAAAGAACAAACTTGACCAAACTCAATTGAAGTGGATTGGTGCTCCTACACCACACTTATAGTATCATCTCTCTTTCTTTGCTTGCACAAATTCATATGCAATAGAAAACCTTTCAAGTTAATCCACTTTTGTGTTGCTATTTGCCCCTTGCACATACTGCACATGCTCCTTCCTCCACTTCTCATGACTAGGAACACCCTCTTCAGTCAATACATTATTTATCTCATTCACTTTGGTCTACTTCTTCCCAAGTGTTTTTAGAGCAGATTCCTTTTTCATTACATACTTTCTAGTACGTCCTAATTTTTTTTTATTACTAGCATGTCACACAATTCTCATAAAAAATATTTTTGGGATTCTGTTAGATTTCTTGCAAGAAAAGGGATAGAGTTTTGAATGTATTGAATACTTTCATGTACCTTTGTAACTGCTTTTGTCCCACATGCTACATCAACCTCACTTAGATTCTCATGAAAGTATCCAATACATTCAAAACTCTATCATATGAAAAAAAGGAAAACACAATGACAAGGACAGTTTTCATATGTTAAACCAAAGGGAAAATAAATAAATAAATCAGTCATTAAGAAGATTATGGTAGACCTCTTTACAATGCACAGTCAAGTCAAATGATAAAGGGACAAACTTGTGGTAATGAATTTTTTATGTTTATGGGTGAGTTTCAAAAGTAAATACCTTGCTCATTCATACCTTGTTAATTGTACCTATGATATTGCATGGTATATATCTGATGTAATTCACCTTTAAATGTCCATATTGAAATACAGTAATAAACAATAATAAAGTAATAACAATAATACAAAATACAGTAATAAATAGTAGTACAAAATATCTTTCATTCAATAGTAGTGTTTCAAAATAGTAGATCTAGTTTTACAACAGTGAATGGGTTGCAATTTTTACAACACCCTATGTTTTCCAATCTGTAGTTTTACAAAACAGTATTCATGTAATTAATAGTAATAAAGAGTAATACAAAATACAATAATAAAGAGTAATACAAAATATCTTTCATTCAATAGTTGTGTTTTAAAACAGTAATAAAAAATAAAATTCAAAGTTTCCATTTTTCATTTAACAAGTCTTTGCGGGTTCTAATCAGATTCAGTCTTTACATTTGTGCCCTAATCCAAATAGCAGGGGCATCCTAAGCCAAGACATTGAATAAAGTTTTGATCATTTGTCGGAACTACTACGTGGTGGTCTAGTAGTGCGCGGAGAGCACAATACATATCCTGTATATCCTCTTCAATGTGGCGCTCCACTACATGACCATGCAATTGCATTGCTTGGTTGAAAAAATGAGGACCCTCATGCTGTAGGCTGTTGCTAAACATTTCTTTTACACACCTCATATCTGAGGATGATTCAAGCAACAAACGTGAAAAGATGCTACCAACGGGGTATACATCGTGATCAACATCATATCTTTAGAAAGCTTCCTCAAGTTGTGTATGATTTACCACCAAATTCCATGCATACTTAGCACATAGAATGTGAACCATACTATGGTTTGTGAGCACATCCATGGAGTTTGAGAGGAATCTGCATACTACATCAACCTTGAAATAGGGGAGTGCAGGTTCCATGGGCTTCGAAAATCTATCGATCTTATGAATCACATCCTCCACCGTTTGACAATTGAAATTAAAAGTAGAATGCAAGCTCTATGTAGTGAACAAACTGTCATTATTTTCCTGAGCATCACTGGGAAGTTGCTTGATGTGAATCCGTGAATTCAACATTTTTAGTTGTACTGTTAAAAAAAGGGAAAAAGTGTCAGTAACAGATAGTGCTGCGGGAAAACTATTATTTACTTGCACCTACTGATTCATTAGGTGGAGTACTTGAGAAAAAAATAAATATCGCAGTACATTTATGAAAACAAAAGGTCTTAGTTACATGAATACTATTTTGTAAAACTACAGATTAGAAAACACAGGGTGTTATGAAAACTAACTCGTAGACAAAACACACCTATGTATGTAACATTATATCATACCCCCCAACCCCCATACCATGCAAGGCACTGACAGAAAGAGTTGACGAACAGTTAGTTACGTGTCATCATGTGTCTATCATCGAAAAAGGATGTGCGGCCCAACGGGAAGTAAAAAATCTAGACGAAATTCCCTAAATGTCATCATTTTCCACATTTTCATTTTGCAGTTTGCTGGGGAGGGATGCATGAGTGATGAAATAGAGTTGCAGGTGGTCAAGTCTCTAATTGGAGTAAATTTTTTTTTTTTTTTTAATGTACATAGGTGTGTTTTGTCTATGAGTTATCCATCTCCCTAAACGTTGCCATTTGCCACATTACATTTTGCAGTATACTAGGGGGTGCGAGTGATGGAATGGAGGCTGAACGAGAGCAACACATTCGACAGGCGTGATGACTAGCCAACAAGTATGTATATCTGCCATTGTATATGCCATTTTTCCATTCTATAGTAAATGTGAAGCATGACTATTAAATGGGTTTCCGTGAAGCATTGAATGACGATTAAATGGGTTTTCTATGAAGCATTGAATAACTATTGGTTAAAGAAAATGGGTTTTCATTGATGGAAAAATAAAATGTTTTGTTTGCATGTAGGGTTTTCATTTCAAATGCATAGCTGTTTATGTTTTTTTTGTTTTGAGGGTTTTCAAATTTCACTGTGAAGAATTGAACGACTATTGGTTGGGAAGATGGGTTTTCATTGACGGGAAAATAAAGGGGTTTTCATTTGAAATGCGGAGGTGTTTTGTGGGTTTTTACGTTGGCTTTTAAATTTTTCCTTTTGGCTATTCGTTGTGAAGATGGGTTTTCATTAAACGTTGTTCCTTATGAAAACAAGTTTTCATTTGAAAGACAATGTGGGTTATGTGATGACGGGTTTTCAAAATCATAATTTGGAATGGACCGAATGCCCAAAACCATACATGTAAACAAAACCTTTTATTTTCCCATTGACATTCTCACTATGAAGGTTTCAGTGTCTAAATGGTTTTGAAACATTAGGTAGGGTGCAGGTTTTGTAAAACACAATGTTTTGCATCCTACAATTTTTACAAAATAGTATGTATGTACTGAAAAGCTTTGTGTTATTTAGACCGTAGGAATGTGGTGATAGGCACCATTTTGTAAACACCTAGTATGGTATTTGGCTTTAGGGTGTAGAGGGTTTTACAATATTGTGTGGGTTGGAGGTTTTGTAAATCATGTTGTCACCTCAACTCCCACTGTGTTTTCCAACCTACAATCATATTGTGCACATATATTTGGATCATATTAATAAATTTAATGCATATTTGGAAAAATGTAGAATGAAATTTCCCTTTTTTCATCTGATTGGAACAAATAAAATGCTCAACATTATTTACAATGTTGGAAAACACACTATCCCATGTCAGTTAGTTCATTTTGAAAAGTTTTGTTTCATTACAACCAAGAATGCAATGAAGTCCACTTTTAAATTTTTTCAAACAACTCTTTGCTACAGTCAAAATGGCATTTCACTTTCTTCATCTGATTGGAACAAATAAAATGCTCACATTATTTGTAGTGTTGGAAAACACACTGTCTCAGGTCTTAGTTGTTCCCTCAAATACTGGTATATTGTATGAATCGGCCTTTAATACTGGTATATTATATGAATTGGCCTTTAATACTAGTATAGTATACCATTAGGGGAGAAGCTAAAGTGTAGACAAAATGAACCTATGTATGAAACACTAGAATATATATATATATATATATTATTTATTAATAATATTTATAAAAAAGCCGAGAGATATCCATTCCAGCTCATAGTCTACTGGAATGAATTGCCTTTTCATTTTCACTACCATTTTATCCCATCTTGTAATTTTCTCTATTCCTTTTCTTCCTCTTTCCAATTGAATTTTTCTCCACCAAATTGAAGCATGACCCTTCAATCTTGTAATCGTAATCGAGCCCAAACTCTAATCAAGGTTAAAGTTTCAATTAGAATTAGTGTTAGCTTTAGAATTAGGATTAGGATTAGAGTTAGGGTTAGAATTTTAAAGCTAACTATAATCATATGCCTAACCCTAAATCTATCTCTAACCCTAACACTAACCCTAATCCTAACCTTAACCCTATTTATTTAATCAATTTTTTGATAAATATAAAACAAAAATAATTATTTTAATTTATAATTTTATTTCTATGTGAAATCAAATATTATTAGGGTTAGAATTATTAACCATGTAAGAAATAATTAATCAAATCAACACAATATTTTTAAAGATTATATATTCCTTTTTTTTGCACCCAAATCATTCTATTTTCTAAAATTATACTAAATTATTAACCAATATTTTTAGATTTCATGGATTGGTACAAAACCTCTTGTTCTATACAATTCAATGAGAAAAACTCTCTCAAACAACATATAAAATAGATCCAAAAAACAATACCATCGAAAGACCCCTTACATATAAGGAATCCAAATTATTTAAAATTTTGCAACAAACATAATAAAAAATGCAGCCAAAATAAAAGAATATCCTTTTTATACTTTAACACTAATTGAACCCTAACCCTAATTGAACTCTAATCTTAACTATGAACCATAATTAAATCCTAACATTAACACTAACCTTTATGCTAAATAAATAAACCCTAAACCTAAATGAATCTTAATTGAATCATAACCCTAATTGAACCCTAGTATTAACCCTCATTGAACCCTAATCATGACCCTAGCCCTTTTTATGCCATAATCCTTATATTAACCCTAACCCTAATATTGTCATTCATTGAACCCCAACCCTACCCCTAACCCTAAGCTTTATTGTAGAAACCTAGCCCTAATCTTAATTAAACCCTAACCCTAACCCTAATTATATCCCAAACCTAAACCTAACTATAATCATTATTAAATATCAACCCTAATTAAACTATAACCCTAATCCCAATTGAACCCTAGCCTCAATTTTAACACCAATAGAATCCTTAGAATCCTTAACCATAAGTAACCCTGATTCTAACCCTTAATGTAACCTTAATTCTAATTCTTATTTTATTATGACCTTGACACTAAACGTAACCCTAATTATAATTATAAGCCTAACCCTAATTTTAAACCTACCTCTACCCCTAACACTAACCATAGTTATAACTATAATTTTAACTCCACTTGTAACTCTAATTCTAATCCTAATCTTAAGCTTCACCCTTACCCTAACCCTGACCTTAATTCTAACCCTAACTATACTTCTAATGAATTTAGAATTATAATAGTCCTAACCCTAAGTCTACTTGAACCCTAACCCTAATTGAATGTTAATTCAAATCTTACTCTAATTAAATTCTAACCCTAAATATAACCATAAGCAAAGCCCTAACCTAACCGTAATTAAACCTTAACCTAGCCCTAACTCTAACCCTAAGTTTACTAATGGGGCATCACATGATTTGTTGTTTTTTAGATCTAAGGAGTACATTTCATTCAATTATGAGTACTAAGATCAGCACTAACAACTTTAAATTCACAACTATAGGTGTTATATTATTATAAATATCAGGTATTAACTCAAAAAGTGCTATCATAACTATTGGAAGATGGTAAAGAGTTGGATTATTTACCCTATTCGATTAATCTTTGAAATGCTTGATCGATTGTGAAATTAGTTATTGAAAAGATAAGTGTAGAATCTAAGATTGGGGTGTTGCTTAAAGTATTAATGATTGAGTTGTTTGTAGGCCTAGTGCCTCTTTATATGTTTTTTAATTATTCTTCAATTGTTTTTTATTAGAATTTATTGTTTTCTATTTTTTTTTTATTAGTAGACTTTTGTTAACTTATGATTTGTCTCTATTGAACCTATGTTGGATAAAAAGCCTCAACTATTCTCTATGCTATTATTTTATCTATTGAATTTATTAAAGATTATAATACCCTTTCAAAACATTTTCTTAAATATACTTATGAAATTTTATATGGAAAAAATCTTTAAAGTATATTGATGTGTAGTCTATATATATTCATTACTTATTTGATAGTAGATATCAATTCAAAATTTATAATAAATATTATTATATTATTAAAATAATCTTTGATAAATAAAATATTCAAGCTATACTATATTATTTAAACTGCTCTTTAAGAAATAAATTGATAAAAAAAGTTAAAACAAAATTTTAAAATATATATTCTTGTTTCATTTAAAAAATATTTACAAAGAGATAAGACAATCATACATTTGATTAATTTCATATGTAAAAAATATTCAACTATCTTTTTTCTTCTATGAATTTAAAAAATATATCTAAGACATTTGAAAAAAAAAAACTAAAAATATAGAAAATAGAATAATTCTTTATACATGGCTTTTTGCCTTTGCATAACTTTAGTTTGTTTTTAGTAACTAATTATTTTTAGTATTTTATTTTTATTTAACTTAATATGGATTGTTGAAATGTTTTTATTTATTCATTGACAATAAGAATTCAATTAATTTAATTTAGAAAATTAGAAAATATTTTAATATTGGAATATGAAATGATTTGTGTGCAAACAAAAAAACAAATAGAATACAAAGGCTGATTTTTTTATTAGATTGTAGTTATTGATTTTTTTAGAATTGTAATTAGTAAGGTTGAATTATTTTAAAATAAGTAATTGGTTGAGTAGAGTAGGTAAATCCAAAACCGAAATTAAAATACATGACAAGAGTTTGTGAAAAAAAAAAGACGAAAGCAAAGCAAAGGTTTTTACATAGTGATTCTTCTCCAACATGAAAATTCTGAAAATTGTGCCAAGAATACCATGTATTTTCCCATTTATTTCATGGCATTTAATAACCAACCCATTACTCCATTCCCTCTGGCACTATTGTGGAACTATTAAATTTGACATACAATCATTAAATTTAGAAATGCATATTTTATTAGATCTGCAAGAGTGACCAAAAAAAATAAAAAATTTAAAGGTGGTGTGGCAGAGGGAAAAAAAACACATTCACCAAGGGGTGCAACTTTCTCCCTGTAATGGCTGCGACCCAAAAAAGGATCCATGACCTCTGCTAAGGTTGCAGCCCAGCAACGATCTGGAGCTTGTACTAGAGAATAAAAAAAGAACAAAGAGAAAATAAATATAAAATAAATTATAACTTTATGTGTAAAATGGAAACTACTATCCCTTTCACCTCTGCAATGGCACTGTATTGAAACAACAGAGAAATTAAAAAACTGATTAATGTAAGCGAATTAGCTCACTCTCCTTGCTTAAGATCTGGTGAAATGCCATCAAGTTCCCCTACATCTAGCCGCTCAAATTCCTTCCAACCTCCCTGCCAATTCTATCGATGGGTTGTAGGGCATTGTTGGAATAAACCTTTCAGGAAAAAAAAGGGTTGATTAACAAAATTACAAAGAAATTGTGTTGCCTCTATCAACTGCAAAGAAGAACTCTGGGCAAGTAGTATCCTTTTAGAGCGTCGCTGCCACAACCTTACTCCCTACAACCATGCTATGAGAAAATGAGAAGTGATTAGGTTTAGGTTAGAATGCTATTCATAATGTTGGATGTGAAAACCATTTTTGATAGAGTTCAATTTCTTTTATTTTCTTCCACATTTATTGCCATCATTAGTTGGGCATTTGAAATAATATGAAAGTAGCATCTTTCAATAAATTTAACATGCATTTGATGCAATTGTTTCAAATGCATGCAAAACATTTCATTTTTCATGCATTAAGCTATCATGTGCTTGTCAATTTCAAGTTGGGGAGTTTTTATTTACACAGATAGGTGGTTGTCACTATAGGAAGCCTCTTGGCTTAATTATATTGTACCCCCATCCCCCATCTCACGTGTTGGACAAAAAGCACTGATGAAAAGACTTGATGGATGGTTAACTACATGCCATCACGTATCCGTCATTGGAAAAGGATGCATGGCCCGACGAGAAAGTCAAAAAGCTAGACAAAACGCCTTAAACGTCACCATTTTCCACATTTTCACATCATTTCCACTTATGGGATGCCTCATTTCACATCATGCCACTAAGGGAAATCGTACACTTAGAAATATCGCACTCTTGGAGGACATCAAACCCAATGACACCCCCAAGAAAAGGACATGTCTTAAGAAAGAGAATCACACCATGAAATATGCAAAATGTTAAAAGATTTCATCGATGTATGCCCCCACTTTAAAGTGGTTGCTAACACCATTGTTGTGAGCAACTGCTTTAAAGTATCCAATTTTTTTCCTAAAACATGAGAACTTTCCTCGAAAAACCCTATGCCAAGTCATATGTTTTTGAAATAAAGCTACATCATGAAAAAGGAGGGAGGGGTTGCCCCAAGAATACATAAGGGATCTATAGATATGGGGTCAATATGTCTTTGCCACAATGTTTTCATAGAGAGTGGAACTGTCATCATTCCCCAAATACTCATAGAATTGGAAGAATGACACAAAGAGAGTGAAAAGAGAGTGAAAACAAAGAAAAATCCTTCAGGTTAACATGGAAGAGACCTAAATGTCTCAATGCCTTGCAATATCATCCCCAAAAGGAAAACACAAGACAAAGAAAAGATAAAGGGGAATATTTTGGGTCAACATTGAAGAGACCTAAATGTATTGACGCCTTGCATCATCCCCAAAAGGAAAACACAAGACAAAGAAAAGATAAAGGATAATCTTTTCGGTCAACATGGAAGATACCTAAATGTCTCAACACCTTGCATCATCCCCAAAAGGAAAACACAAGCAAAATGAAAAAAGTAAAATATTTACGACATAAAGAAGAATATAGATACATATAGAGGAATACACAAAAAGAGAGAGATACATCATGCAAAACAACATAGGGGATCACATTACACACATGTAATCACATAAGGAAAATGAAAGACAAAGAAAGAAGCTAGTAAGGCACATGTGAGTCAACCTATATTAGGTCATCCACATCCCAATCTTAGTCAATATAAATGGAAGGCGAACAATTAGCCAAAGGGACAACATCAAGTGTTGAAGTACGAGAAGCACCAAATTCAACACTCTTTTTAGGAGATTTGTCATTTAATCTCATAGAAGAGGAAAACAGTGTAATCAATTAATTATGCACTTGTTCATAAACCTTTGTAATGTCAATGTCATCATCTAGATTAATCACAATTGGAGGTCGAATGATAATTTCTCTGGAAGGTTCTTGTTTATGTTGCGGCGAGGGTATAGAGTCATCATGCATTGCTTTAGGTAAGTTCGGATTTTGATTTTCTATGTTGTTATTTTCTTCTTGATTTTGTAACATACGAGTAATAGCATGACATTTATGCCTACGCTCTCTAGCATTTCTGTTTCATTTCAATCTATTTTCAATTTGGATTTGTGTAGGAGCAGGTTTTTCAATCATAGGTTTCTTCTCTTCCTTTAGGGGAGGAACAAAAGGAACCATAGGAGGTTTTTCAACCTCTTTCTCTTTAGCTTTGTAAATCTGTTTAATTTTAGGAGGCACAACGAGATTGTTTTGGTTATCTCGTGGTCTCTTGTAGGAAATGATAGGAGGTTTTGTTATAGGTTGCTCTTGGATACTTGGAAGGACTTTTGGTTCAATCATTGTTTCGTCAAGGATAGATTTTTCAATGGAGGGTTGAGGCATGTTTCTAAGGGATAGTTCTGTTATTCTCTTTACCTTAAAATTTTAATATGATTTGAAAAATAAGTCTTCTTGAGGTCTAATCGCTTGTATAGGTTCAGGCCAAAAAAAATCCAATGAAAATTTCCCTCGGTAAGACACGTGATTAAACCCACTATGATGCACAGTAAAGATATCATTGCCAATGGGAAACTTTAAACATTTATGCACAAACGATGGGATGACATTCATGGAGCGAAGCCATGGATAGCCTAACTCCACATGAAATTGGTCTGATTGTGGAATGATGGTGAATGAGGCATTTAATGTTTTTAGTCCAACTTTTAAAGGGAGATCTATCGAGCCAAACATAGGACAAGAAAAACCATTATGTGTCTTGATCCATGCTTTTGGTTTGTCATATGTAACTTGATAAAGTTCATGCAAAAATAGAAATTCTTTAGTGATCACATTCTCTCCACAGACGAGATCAATTAATATCCCATTAGTGGTCTTGTTATTGATTCTTCCAATGATGTAAAGAGGACCATCGGGTGCATGTTTAAGTATATATTTTTGTAAAAAAACAATATCAAGAGGCACTTTGGTTGAGCTCTTACGAGGCTTAGCTTCGATAAAGTTGATTGAGGCATGAATGTTATTATTTTCTTGTTTGTTTAAATTCTCATTTAGGAAGCAACTAAGGCTATTGACAATTTGTGTTTCATTTCTAGTTTTAAGCAATTTCCTTAGATTTTGTAAAGTAGGAATCATACTAATTTCCATGCTTTTAGTAAGGATAAAGTCTTGTAAGTTTTCTAATCTTTCATCTAGTCTTTTTATGTCTTCTTCCAAGAAATGAATATCATGCACATCAGTTATAGGAAGTGAAGTCATGGGAAATGAAGTATGCATACTATGATCCATAGGGGGTTGATTATCATCACTATTAGGAAGAGAGCTAGAAAACCCAAGATCCACAGTGAATAGTATATCGCGGGATGACATGAGCCTTGAACTACATATAACAATAGTATTGCTAATAGGACACCAAGTTGTAAATCTAATACGAGTTTTACAAACTTATTGTGCAAACCCAAAATGGAAGGAGGCAATGCAATGACCTAGAATGAAATGCAATTTTTAGATTCTACACAAGGTAATTTGCTGATTACACTATGCAATAAACTGAAAATGAAATGTTGTAAATGCAAATTTTAATTTAGACAATGCACTAAATGAAGCAAATTAAGCTAGATCTTAAAAAATGAACGAAACAAAAATTTAGTAAACTAAAATAGAGATATAACAATAGCAAACAGAAGCACAAAACAAAAGTTTTGAAATTCTAGAAATGCAAATTTAGGTCTAATCAGGGACTCATTCACCCTAGGTTGAATGGGTCCTAGATTAGGGTTTTGAAGTTGATTTTTACAGATTTTTAAACCTTTTCTAATGATTTTTCTGGTTTAGGTCTGCTACAGTAAGTTTCTATTTCATATTTCTGTAAATGCAATGTGAAATGCAAGATGAAAATGTAAGAAAATGATAAATTACAAGATCTTGTTTGATATGCAATTTTGTTTTGATTTTCAAATGCAAGTTTATATGATCTAAATGATATGCAAGATGACTTATTTTTATGTATTTTTTCAGATTTAAAGAATGTAAACAATGCAATTCTAAAACCCTAGATGAGATGCAAACTAAGACACCCTAAATGATATCTAATTCAATACCAATGAATGCAAATGAATAGAAGATCTAATTTAGGATGAAAATAAAGACTCCAAAATAAAAAAATTACAATGTTCAAGAAGTCGAGTTCACCAAAATGAAACAAAGAAAAATAGGTTCACCCAAAAGGGGATTAAGCAAATGGATGAACATAATTTTGGCTTTGTTGTTTCACTCAATTATGAAGGATAAATTGCATAAATAACAATTAGAAATCAATCCTAACTTTTATAACAGCAATAAAGAAGGTTTTAAGATGCTGAAATGATGTGTACCTTGCTGAAAAAGTGTTGTTTCAGGCCTCACTGAGGACTCATTCGCCCAGTGGCGAATGGGTCCCTGTTAGGGTTCTAGAAAAGTGATTTTTGGGTTTTGTTCTTCAAAATATGCACTCCCAGCTCCTAGGTGTTCAACTCCCGAAATTCAGAAATAAATTATGAAGAGAAATTTTTGTGATATTTCAATAAAGATGACAACTTTTACAACTTTTCAATCTTGCAACTTTTATTCTCCACTTGATCTTCAATCTAAAATCTACAATCACACATCAAGAGAGAAGAAAAATTATTGTTTGTTAGGGAATAGGGGTTTACCTCGGTATAACCCCGTTTAGGTAATTAAACCTTATGATGAAACAATGAAACATGAACATGAAATAGGAAACATGAAACAATGATACCTTGGATGAAGTCTTGAATGATAAATAAAAAATATAGCATGAAGTGGCCATAATGATTGAAGATCTTGATCATGAACTTGACATAAGATAATGGCTTTGAAGACTTGAACTTGATCACCAATGCTACAACATCACATTAGCTCATCTACATGCATGAATTTAACATGATGAAATATATCCTTGATTGTTGTAATAAAACCTTGATAATTTGCTCTTGAATGCCTTCTTGAATACTCTCTTGATCATAAATTTTCTATAGCACTTGAATACTTGAATGCTTAGATCTTCTAGTTATTAGACTGTGAATTAACCTTATATTTATACTTAAGATTTAATCCTGAAATTCAAATAACACAAGCCAACATCAAATCTAGGATTGAAAATCACTAAAATCCCACCAAGAATAAGTTCAAAAAGGTGTGGACCCTAAGTTGAGGAGGACCCATTCGCCATAGGGTGAATGGGTCCTAGCATAGTCAACTAGGACAAGTTTCGAGGACATGAAATAACATGTAAAGAGGGGGACCTAGGACCTAGGAAGGACCCATTCGCTAGGTGGCGAATGGGTCCAAGGTCACTATCCTAGGACTCAAACCTTACTAAATTAAGTGTTGTGAAACATTATTAATGAGTGTCAGGATTTATCCCTTAGAAAATGCAATTAATAAGGCTTGGATTTGAATTTAAGGGGCCAAGCTCAATTAAGTTCAATTAACCTCAATTAATTAATTAAAAGCCCTAGATTAGTGTGAAACTGCAAAGATACACTTTAAAACACCCTAAATAAGGCATCATTAAACCCATTTTATTAAAAAGGGCCCCAAACTTAGTGTGAAGGTGTAAAACACATTACAACACTAAACCAAGGCAGCATTAAACTCATTTTACAAAATTAACCTCAATTAATTAATTAAAAGCCCTTGATTAGTGTGAAATTGCAAAGATACACTTTACAACACCCTAAATAAGGCATCATTAAACCCATTTTATTAAAAAGGGCCCTAGACTTAGCGTGAAGGTGTAAAACACATTACAACACTAAAACAAGGCAACATTAAACCCATTTATTGTTAATTATTCCCAAATTAAGGAAAAAGGGATACTTTTTCCATTAATACACTATATATATTGAACTATATCTCCCTCTCTTCCCCTCTGACTCTCTCTCTCTCTCCTCCCTCTTCTCTCATCAAGCTGACTCACCCAATGGTTGCAAGTCAATTCTTTGTGTTGATTTCATTTCCTAATGAAAATAGGGAGATAGGTCCATTATATCCCCATTTTCCCCATTTAAAATTGATTAAACCTATTTTTCTATGTTTCGGTAAGTAGTGTTTCCCTTCCATCTATGCTAATTGTTCTATTATTCTTATAAGGTCTAAATTTTGTGCCCCTATCATAATAATCTTGTTTCGTGAGGTTTTAAGGGACTCATTCACCCATGGGAAAATGGGTCCAAGTCTCCCTTTCTAGAAAATTAGAGATAGAGATCTGAGTCCTCTGTTTGCACTTCCTTCCTGCACTTTTGAATCTTCACTCTCGTATCTGTACTTATAATAAATCTGCAAAAAAAATGTTGTTTGATGTTGGATGGGGGTTTTCCTCGATAAAACCCTAATTTTGGTAATTAAACCTTGATGAAAAGTATAGATCTTGTTGGTTTTTTTTTCCAGTGCACCTTAGGAACACTCTAGAAGGTAGCCAACCTTCATCATCAAGAATCCCAAAAATGAATGGCCAACTGGACAAGTAAAGGTTTTCAAACCTCTAACCTTTGGACTTTTGGCTTTGTGGGACTAGGGAGGGTATTTCCCAATTGTGTTCACAAGAATTTTGTTACAATGGTGAACACTTCTACACAGACAGGTTCCTTCCTCATGCAAAAAAACATCATTTAGAAGAAGTATGGCTAACCTTTACACAAATAATCATCTATTTGCTAGGAACATGGTATTATCTCGGACTTGTATCTCGGGATAAATGAAATTTGATTTAATATTGCCGACATTATGAATCCATAGCTATGTATTTTATTTGATACATTGGATCATAGGAATTTACAGAGAACAAACTAGTGTCTTGTCAAGTTGGGAACAAAGTCCGAATATGTGATATTCAGTAATGTATGAATTAACTAACCATGAAATAAGTGGATACTCTTCATAATGCCTTACATTATGAAAACTCACAGTTCCTAAACCATGACTTCTTATCAAAATCTTGAGCAATTTCTTAAAAACCTACAATTCCCTTCAAGTGTTTCAATTAACCCCTTGAGCTAAAACAAGAAAAGAATCATACATTCAAATAACCATTGAAGACAAATGAAAAGGCACTTGGTTTTTCCATTTATAATATGTAATAATCACGTATAGGAGAGTACATGTTTGAGTTTCGTAGATTTGTTTTGATGTCAGGAACTCATGCAAAACTATTTTAAGAATATCATATACAAAATCTATCCCCAAGACAATATTCTAGCATGTTCAATATACATTCTGTATTGCTTTAGTTTTCTATATTCTACCTAAGTCATCCTGCACTCAAAATACGACCCCTTGAAATGAGCCTTGAAATCCCTTTTATAAGCCAAGGGAGTAACAAGCAAAGGGTTCATTCCAGTTACATTTTTCTAATTTCAATGTTAATTTCATTTTGTGGGGTTTCATTCTCAAACCGTTACATTTCATCATTTACACACCACGGGAAAGAAAAAAGGCAAAAGGTAAAAAGGAGTGCCAGACCATTAGTCAGAGATGCCACACAAGCCTTCCAAAAGGCACCACCACTAGAATCCGCACGTCGCTCAAAACCAGGAGGAGTCACCATCACCACCAGCAACCCAAAAACCATTAAACTAGCCACGTAGGAAGTATATACCACAACATCTAGGAACCAATCATTGGTGATAAAGAACACACGGGTGTCACCCAACCTTGCCAACCACTAAGTAAACACCCCCACCAGGCTTCTTCATAGAGAGTGGAGTTGCAATTATCACCTCATCATCTGAGTCAGTGTATGGCACCAAAGAAACAAGGCAATGGCCAGCGCCAAGGCCAACTCCTTCACCCTCCTCCGAAGAGCTATCAATAATTATGACCAGGGAGTCGGGCTTCTCCAAACAAACCCTAGGGTCTGCATCCATTCTCGTTAATTCTTTCACAAACACTGTAGACCCTTGCCCTGTAACTTTGACCAATTTTTCTAAACAAGTCCTCTTTCAAAGATTGTAAGCACTTTTGAAAAATGGTTCTCTCGGCCCTTCTACGAGCAAACCTCTTAGCCTTCGGAACAATTGGTGTTTCCACCACTATGGGTTTCACCTCTGGCTCATAAGCCAATGGCTCCTGTAGGCTTAACCTTTGTGACTTGTGGACTGGTGCAGCAGAGGAACTTAGTCGACTCACTTACACTCAACACCTACCATGAGCTAATTATTCAAGGATAATGTCGGCTACAACCCCTAGAATAAGCCTATGCTCAGACAACGCGAGCCCCACTAGCACTAGATATAGAAGAGGTCACCGAAATGCAACAAGAACACCATATGCATCAATATACCAGTAAGCCACCCTAGTGAGAACCTCTCAGGCAACAAAACTATCACTCCAACACCTGGGAGAATTAGCCATAGACACAGATAAATGTAGATGAGTAAACAACTATAGAACAATCCTCATTAAATAGAGGAATTGAAGGCATGCTACAATTAATGGCCATCCTGGTTCGCTCGCGTGAGTGAAAAATCAATCACCTGCATGTCGCATCTCAGCCATCGATCGCCAAGGATTTAAAACTCAATCAACGAGGATCATTAAGGATAGCCACTTGCTTTATCGACCATACTTAGAAACAACAAGGAGATGCTTTAAAATTGTCATGTATTCGACCACATCCTAACTCCATAATCCTTAACACGCGTGCCACCAATCTTGACAATCATGGGTAAATCTGGGCCACAAACCGAAACACATCACTCATCGTGAGTTTGTCCTTCCCACAAGAGTCTCGTCAAACGATGGCACTGAGGCCAGCAATGAGACATCAACCATTGAGTGTGGTCGTAGAAGGATCCTATGCATATATTTCCCATCGTGTGTCGTCGTCCACTCAAACAATCCCAACCCGCGATAGGCCAAGCTAGCGCAATGGGGAGGAACTCAACCCATTGACGATCATGGGTTCCACCTAAAATTACAAATGACAATAGGTGATAATGGGGAAACCAGTGATATGAACCACAAAAATTCCTTGGCCACCACGTACATCCTTCATCGCTCATTGCGCATTGTCCCTCCTTAGATCGATGCCAACCAGCGAAGCATAATTTCCTAGCGATGGGACACAACCTAGGCATTGACGGTTGTGGGTTCCACTTTAAACTACACAACAATAGATGATAGTTAGAAGGGAAATGATGGGTTAAGAGATTAACTGCATCGCCCATCGGGTGCTACTTCCCAATCGAGGCAAACAAACATGCGAGGGACTAGGGACGACCGACTAGAGGGAAAGAAAGGGGCATCGCTCATCACGGGTTGCACAAGGATATTTGCAAACAAACGGGTGATGAGCAATGCAACATTCAGGGCAGGAATTTAAGAAATTTTTGAAGCACGTGGGCTAAAGTTATTTTAAAAGGGAACCACCTAGCAATAATGGGGAAAGGGATGAAGGGGCTGGTAAAACCACAAGACCTAAAGCCATGAGAGATTATGAATTAACTGACAACCGGACACAACCAGTCAACTTAAAATTAGAAGCCCGAAGAACAAACAAGGGTGTAAGAATGAATAACATTTGTAGACCCTAACCCTAGTGGCAAGCAAGATAGTGATTATCAGGATTTAACCATGAAATTTCAGTGGAACCAAGAAAAATTTATGGGTTCCACCAGATCTAAAACATGAAAGTGTGTGCAAGCCCTAATCTTTAGTGTGTCTAAGATTGTTAAGAGATCAAATGGAAAGAAAACCTATTCAAGTGTGTTAGAATAAGATTCCTAAATGAAACATGAGCAATGATAAAGACCTACTTTGAGAGATGTCAAATTAACCTAATAGATCATAAATATGATAATACCTTCCTTTAGGCAGAAAGTACAATGATAATAAAAGATGGAACCTCTTAGGAAACAATTCATTAGGCTTGGTTGAATGGCTTGGTGCATCTCCCAGAACCTAGAATCCATCATGATCCTCCATAGGCATCTATCATCAATCTTTGACAATGCTTGATCTTGTTGGGAAAATGAGCTTGAAGACCTACAAAAACAAATAGAATGTTGCTCCAAGACTTCAAATTTGAATGCTTTATTGATTTCTCCTTGCTCTTGAGTGTAAATCATTGTGATCTAATGTGAATCTCCCTCTTGTATAGTGAAACATGATTGAAAGACTTAGCGTTATAGGCTTCCTTTCTAATCTACCATTTATTAAATCCTGAAAGCAGACACTTAAAATTTGAATTTGGGACCTTGAAATGCCACCAAAAACATATTTTAATTTGAGTTTAGGAACTTAAAGGGGACCCATTCACCCATGGGCGAATGGGTCCTAACCTAAAAGTTCAAGACTTAGATTATGTCAGAGCATTAAAACAATTAATGCCATTTATTCAATGCAGGTTATATTATCGAGAAGTATTTAAAATAGGCCTTGGGATGTATAATAAAGGGTATTAGGGGCGTATTAATGAGGCTTAAAAATGCATAAATGCAAGGTCACCAAAATAGGTCCAAAATAAGTGTGAAATTTTACTTTCACTTAGAAAAGGGTACAATTTTCTACACTACATTTAGCCCCCACTTTAGCGGCCATATGACACTACGTGCATATGCAAGCTAAACGAACTCAAAAGATGAGATTTATAAAAAGAATACTCATATGGTTTTATTCGCAACTAGGGAGAATGAAGCCCCCAATGTAGTCATCTACAAAACCACAATGTTAGGAAGCGTATCCTATAACACCAATTCGCTAGTTGTTCAAAAATCCTCTTATCAAACTTCTACAAAGAATTGAATTAGAGGGTAGATGTATGTCCCCTGAATTTTGCTTACTTTATGGAGGTGGGGTAGCCATGTAACCTTATTGAATTTCTTTGGTTCTATCATAGGGTATTAACACCACATATTTATCTACATTGGATTAGATCGGGGATGGAATTATTAATTCAATGCAACAAATGACATCAAAAATGGAGTTCACTAGCCCCCATTATGTTAAATTTAATGAAAAAAGTACTTTTAATAAAGAAATAAAATAAAGAATGCTTACTATATTTTAATGAGGTTATGTATTTGATAATAATTTTTTATGTTTACCTTTTTACAATTTTCCTTGGTGTAGAGCGATTGAAGATGCCAAGAAGACAAGCATACAAGCCTCCAAGGTTGGAGATTTTGCATGACGAGGTGAGCTCCAACATACAGTGAGTGGATTCTACTATGCTTTATTTCGCATTTATATATTTATATTATTTTTTATGCACTTCTAGAAGCTTTTAGGACCCTAAAAAAATTCACAAAGCATCATCTTTTTCCGTAAAGTGCCCCACTTTGTTGCAAAGTGTCCTAGTTTTTTGCAAAGTGCCCAAAAATGGCTAAAGTGTCCAAGACCCCCTGTCCAAAAATAGCCCAAATTTCCAAGTTGGTCGCAAAGTGTCCTAGAGCAACTTTAGTGTATTTTTAATTATTTAATGTATATATTTAGGATTTAATTTACTTTCTATTCTTTTAGGTTCCTCCCCGAGCTCGTAAGCATTTAGGAGGCTGACGGTTTTTTCGCCTCCGAGAGAAGATCACCCATCTTACGAAGGAGATTAATAGTTTACATGAGACTGGATTATTTTGGGTATACCTCATGCCAACCATGAAGTATTATGATGCCATGCTTATGGCACTAGTAGAGAGGTGGGACGCGAATACGTGCACCTTTCACCTCCTAATGGGAGAGATACTATTACTTTGGAGAACATTCATCACACCCAGCAGTTACTTATCCATGACGAGATTGTCCATTCAACAGAGGAGAAATCATATGCGGAGATGCAAGAGGATATTGAGTACTTCCTAGGCCATCCCATTCGGGAGGTGATAATTGAACCTCGCATCGAGCTCAGATGGCTACTGTATGTGCAATCGCCATTACGGAGGTGCAACATGATCATCACTATGACACTAGCGCTAGTTCCTCATGGACAAGGTAAAACTTGGATGGAGGACTAGCTCACATTATACAAGACATGGAGAAACACCAAACTATGTATGCATGGGTTTGCAACATGGTAGCACATTCATATTATGATCTAGGGTGCTTCATCTACTAGGAGCTAGATAGTATAGTACATTATACACACTTGCAAGTGTGGTGCTTTGAGAATATCACATGTACCAGACCAACAGGTTATCTGACAATGGCGACCATGGGTTATCCACGGGCCTATAGTTATCCTCTGAGATGATCATTATAGGATGAAGGTCTACTATATTGGAGGGCTAGATTTAACCATCTAGAGGATGATGATATACTATGGAGACCATACCTCATGGTGCCTTAGTGGGCAGATGTCACCCACTAGCTAGTCAGGATACAACAGGATCAACTTTTACTGGGATGACATGATTACATGGTGAGGAATTTTTAGTATGATCGTGTTATGCGATAGTTCAGGCAGGTTCAAGTACCACCAAGGCCATGACCTAGGTGTCTACAGTTAGAACGGAGTGCCTCTCGGCCTAGAGACACTCATCGTCTCACCATCGATGATGTGGAATTTAGTGATTTAGATGATGGCGACCATGAAATGCCCCCAGTCTTAGATGATGACGATGTAGGCACCCTACAAGTAGCGGTAGATGGGAGCATAACTAGCTCATGTCTTTCCTATACATCATCCCGCAGGCAATGTGGGACCTCTTCCAGATCATGAGGATGATATGGATGATGGGGTCATTGATGGAGATTCAAAGGATGAGGGTAGGATACCAGATTTATTTCCTATCAATGATGATGATGATGAGGATTTCTAGCCAATGAGTGATGAGTTTGATGAGGCAGATGAGGCCCCAACTACCTTTGAGAGGAGAGGTACACCTTCTACTTGAGTCACTAGAGTACGATCAACAGTTGTAGCAAGCATCAAGAATCATGAGCATGAGGAGGCCAACAGTAGTAGATCATCCATGCTTCCTACACGGGGTATTCATTGTTGCACAAAGAAACCCCAACTGGTAGGCTAGAGACCCAAGTGATGATGTGTTATTTATGATTTTATTATGCTTTTTTGTTTATGTATATAGTTGTTATTTATATATCATGATGTTTATTGATATCTTTTACAATTTCCATCTTGTAGGGTCCATGCGAGAGTGGCGAGATCTCTACCAACACGTGACTATAGAGATGGTGCCTACTTTTCCCCTACATGAGGATATACCTTCAGAGTACATAGCCCCACCTTTTGTGGGGCATCATGCGGATCTCTTCAAGCCTATTATGATGTTGAGGGTAGCATATGAGGGCGCTATGAGATGTTCTAACCTATCTACATCTAGAGAGGAGTGAGTTATTGGAGAGATTTCAACACTACAGACTACATATGACAAGCTCTGAGCTTCTCAAGTTCCAACAAATAGTGGGATGGAGGTTGTCCTACAGTCAGAAGTCTCGAGGCTTCAGGGAGAGGTTACCAGATTGTACGCAAATAGAGACTGCATAGATCAGGAGCATATCATGGCACTCATATGGGAGGTTAGGGTGGTTGGAGAGGTATAGGGCCTACAAACATTAATGAGATGCATGAGTAGATCATGGTCACATTTTACTGTCTCATGACGAATGCCACCACCAAGCCTCGAGGGGTCTAGCAGCCCTAGGCCACACTAGAATTGTATTATTGATGATATGTACTTGAACCTTTTATATATAATATATGAGCATATGTTTGGTTTTTATAAGTTTATGTTGAATTAGATGTCGATGTGATTTATTAAATAGTCTTAGTAAGAATATTTATTAAATGTCTCCATGATCTAATTTTATGTGATCTAATTGAAATAGTTTTAGTTTACATTAGATACTACATTGTTATTGAGTATGTTATGCTAAATTAAATGCACCTATGATCTAAGAAGATTAAATGCATATAAGGATCTAAATTAACACAACACACAAGGTGAATTTGAATAGAATGTAAACTAAAGTAATAGTCCAAACTTATTGAATAATTACTCTATAATCCAAGACACACAAAGATTGATTGCCAAATAATAAAGTAATGCGAGATAAAATAGAACACTATCTACTTAATCTAACAACACTAATTTATTATACATAATATTCAAAAGAGATGTTATGCATAGTACCAACACAAATGTGTGGCATTAATAGGCTCTTTGAGAGGTGTACCATCTATTTATGTTAATGTGTATGCTCTAGACCCATAATGTTTGTTAATTATGTAAGGTCCTAACCAATTAGGGCTGAACTTTCCTTTCTCATTCGGGGTGACATTGAAATTATGTTGATTCTCATTTAACACCAAATCACATTTATTAAATGTATGAGGAATGACATGATCTTTATAAATATGTTGCATTCATTTAGAATAAGCTTGCAGATGCTCGAGAGTGTCAATATGTTGTTCATCAAGCATTTCAAGTTGATGCAATTGTTGGTCTTTATATGTAGTGTCGTCAATTAGCCATCTAAGATCAATTCTCAATGAAGGAATTTCTAACTCTAAGGGAATTATTGCCTCAGCACCATAAACAAGGTTATAGGGAGTGTTTCCTATATATGTTCTAATACTTGTACGATACGCCCACGACGCATAAGTTAATTGAGTGTGCCAATATTTGTTATGTTTACTTACCATTTTCCTTAGGTTTGCTCAATAGTTTTTTTGGTTGATTTTGCTTGACCATTTGATTGCGGATAGTATGGTTTTGAGAAACGATGTTGAATATGAAAGGTTTCCAAAAACTTTTTCACATCATTGTTCTAAAATGGAGTTCCATTATTTGAAACTAATGTGGGAGGAAGACCAAAGCGAGCAATAATATGCTCCAATATGAAATGGCATATTGCTTCAGTGGTTGTGGAATGAAGAGGGATAGCTTCTACTAATTTGGTGAGATAATCTATTGTGGTAATTATAAATGTATGTCTAGCAGAAGAAGGTGGTGATATTTTTCCAATAAGATCCAGACCCCAAACCGAGAATGGCCAAATAGGAACTTGGGAACAAAGCTCAGAAGTAGGAGCATGAACCAAATTATTATGCTCTTAACATTTATGACATTTCTTAACACATGAGCAAAACAATCTTGTTCCATATGTATCCAATAATATCCTATATGGATTTACTTTTGAACTAACGATCTTCCTCCAAAATGTCCCCCACAAGCACCTACATGAGCTTCCTCAAGACCTATAGGGATTTCTGATTGTTTAAGACATCTAAGTAAAAGACCATCAAATGATCATCTATATAGAACATCCGTAAGGATAATGTATCTAGATACGAGTTTTCAAAGATGAGCTCTAGTGTTTTTAGTTGTCGATTAAGGAAAGGTACCTTCTTTTAAGTAATTGAATATTGATGTGTACCATTCACTAGAGTTTTCAATATCAATTAAAAAAACCTCTTTGATCTTATCATCTATTAAGGGTTTTATAATCATACGAACCACAAGTGTGAAGTCTATAGAAGGATCTTTAGGAAATACAAGGGAAGCAGCGCTTGCAATTGCATCTACATGTCGATTATCCTTTCATGGGATATTATCAATGGTATATGATTCAAAGTGTTCTAATAATGTCATTGTAAGGTCCTTATACTTGGATAAATTTTCATGTTTCGCTAGATATGAACCATTTATTTTCTTAATGATTAATTGAGAGTCACCAAATATCTTAATGTGTTGAACACCAAGAGCTAAAGTTGCACATAATCCAACAATTAAAGCTTCATACTTTGCAATATTATTTCTGCATAGGAATTTTAATTAGTAGGATAAGGGAATAAGCTTTCCAAAAGGCTAATTTATTATAACCCCTACTCCAAAGCCAGTTCAACACTTAGATCCATCGAAGTACAATTCCCATGTTTCCTTTTTGATAGTCAACACACTTTCATTTGAGAATGAGTCAATTTTAGGTAATGCTAATGGAGAAGGATCATCATCTAAATGGTTGGTTAAGGCTTGTCCTTTGATTTCATTTTGAGAGACAAATTTAAGATCAAACTTAGTTAACAATATTACCCATTTAGCTAAGCGTCCTGATAAGTCAGGTTTAGCAAAAAGATGTTTTAAAGGGTCAAATTTTGTCATCACATGAATTTCTGTGTTTAATAAACAGTGTCTCAATTTACTAGTAGAAAATAAAAGAGACAAAAAATATTTTTCTATTTTTGTATATCAAGTTTCATAGTCAATAAGAGTTTGGGTAATGTAATAAACATGATGTTCTTTACCATTATCATCTTGTTGAGCCAACAATGCTACTAAAGAATGGGTTGATGCTGCTATATAAAGGATAAATGTTTTTTTCTTGCATAGCGGGTTGTAAAATAGGAGTAGCGAGGTATTCTTTCAAAATTTCAAAAGATTTTTTACAATCCTCATTCTACTTAAATTTTGATTCCTTTTTAAGAAGTTGTGTAAAGGGTAATGTCTGATCCACTAAGATGCCACAAAACGACGAATAACTTGAATCCTTCCTTGTAAAGTATGTAATTGAGAAATGTTTTTCGGAGGTGGCATGTTAATGATAGCGTCATTTTTCTTCGTTTCCACCTTAATGCCTCTATGGGATACTATAAAACCTAAAAAAATTCCACTATCCACACCAAAGACACATTTTTTGGATTCAATCTCATGTTAAACTTCCGCATTCTTTCAAATATTTTTCGAAGAATTTTCACATTATCTTAGCGAGTTAAATATTTGTCTAGAATATCATCAACATAATCTTCCAAAATCTTATGTATGTAATCGTGAAATATCAATGTCATAGCTCTTTGATAAGTTGCACTCGCATTCTTTAATCTAAGAGGCATAACCACCCAAAAGAATGTTCCCAAGGTGTAGTAAATGTTGTCTTGTATTGAACTTTAGGGCTGATAAAGATTTGATTATATCCAGAAAACCATCCATGAATAACAACAAAGCATGGCCCATAGTTGAAACTACTATCATGTCAATATTAGGAAGGAGAAAATCATCTTTTAAAGATGCTTTATTAAGGTCTCGAAAATCTATACACATCCTAATACGATTATCAGGTTTTGCAACTACGACAATGTTTGAGATCAATGGAGAATAGTCAATAGGATGAATAAAACCAGCTTTGAGGAGTTTTCAATCTCAGATTTAACCAATAAAGGTATCTTAGGATTCATCTTATGTATATTTTGTCTTACTAGTCTAGCATCTTGTGCAAGGACTATTTTATGTGTAACTATTCTAGCATGAGTACTCGACATATCCAAATAAGTCCAAGCAAAGAGTTCATGAAATTCATGTAATAATTTTGCATGATCTTCTTGTTCATCCTCATCAAAGCACTTTCCTATTTGAATCACTCTCTCTTCATTAGATGTGTCCATCGATATGTTGATTGTATATCCCATATGTAGTGCACTTTGTCTTGGAACTTCAAGAATGTGTTATTATTTGTCTTCTTCAATGTCACTTGGTTTCTTTTCTTCATCAACTTTTTAGGTACTAACCATGGCACAAAAGAATCCTTGTTTGTGATGGGAAGTTGGTGACTTATCATAAACTCCAAACATTTCTTTCAGGGATTCATCATCTTCAAAGTGAATCAATTTAGGGTGCTTTAAAGTGAGAGTTATCTTAGAAGAACCTTACTTGAAATAGTGTTGACATTAAGTGAAGGTATTTTTGTTGCTTTTGTTATCTTAGAAGGAAAATATCCAAGACCATTTTTTGTTTCTTGTGTGTTAGGCTCTATAGGAACAGGGATTCCTCGTTCTTTCACACCACATCCTTTTCCACTATAACCAAGTTGTTTCAAGAGCTCATAACCTCTTCCATAAATCCTTTCCATTTATTTCAAATTCGGTGGTTGTTCATAATCAACTTCGTCAAAGTTTTTTGTGTAATTTTTTTCTTCTTCTAAAGTGGTTGAAGTGGATGCTTTCAGAGGTTCTTATAAATTTTGTGTTGACATTACTATTGGTTCTTTTCCTTTTTTAGACTTTTTTTCTATGATATTGTATTCTCCCATGAATGTAGGTGTAAAATCCATGGAACCCCAATCATCCTCCCATGACTTTGTGACTTCCTCAATATTATTTTCTTTTTCTTCCTCTTGCACAAGTTCTACTTTTGAAGTTGGTGTCAATGTTTTCAAAGGACTTGCCTTGTCTTTCTTAGTGTGCAAACAACTTTCGGGTTCAGGGTTGGCTTTGATTGTGTACACTTTGTTGTTGTAGACATACTTCATTATATGATGAAGAGTCGAAGGAATTGAATGCATTTAGTGAATCCATGGTCTTCCTAAAAGAAGATTATATGAAATATCTTAAGGAATAACATGGATAGGAGTTTGTAATGTAGCCTTTCCAACTTGTATAGGTAATGTGATCATACCAGGTGGTTATTTTCCTATGTTATCAAACCCATGAATGGACAAAGAATCAGGTTTAATATTCATCTTATCCATTCCAAGCCTATCCAAAAGGTTTATACTACACACATTAAGGGTTGAGCCATTGTAAACAAGGGTTCTCTTTATCCCATGCCTATTAATGATAGCCACTATCATGAAAGATTCATTTTTTTGTGCACTTACAAACAAGGTAGCTCACTTTGGTGAAAATCAATGTCTATATTAACCAAATTTATTACTTCAATTAGGGTTGCTAATTCATTTGGATTTGCACTAGGAGGAACCATAACTTTTTGCAAAGTTGTTTGAATCATGCTATGGTAATTAGGTGGAGCTTGAATAAGATCCCATAAGGATATCTTAGCTGGGAGTATTTTTAAGTTGTTCAACAAGGTAATACTCCTTTCCACTATGTAAAGGAAAATGAGGAGAACTAGGAAAAATAGGTTGAGGAAATGGTAATGAAGTAGGAGTCATTTGTGGTTGCCTATTTTTCCTTGTATTATATGTGTGAGAAACGGTATTGCAACTCGGTTGCTGCAAAACATTGTTACTATCAAGTTGCCTTGTAAAGTTCAATATATCTCTTGGGGATAATGGTTTCTTTTTAGGTGGTCCTATGATAAGCATAGGTTTTTTTTGAACTTGAGGTTGATGTGAAGGTGGGTAGATTGTGATTTGGGGTGTGATTACATTAACTTCTTTTTATTTTGGTTTTTTATAGAAAGCCTTAGTGGATGAACTTTGTGAGATAAAATCCTCAAGGGATTCATATAACATATAAAATTCATCACTAATAAAGGGCTTGAAGGATATTTTAACTTAGAAAAAGAGATCTTACATGATCAAATTACTATGCTTTCTCTAAGGGTTTCATTAGTTTGTGCTTGTTTTGTTTGATGTTTTTGGTTTTTGTTTATGTTTTCTAATGATTGAAAAATGTAAACTAATCTATCTAAGATATGAAATGATGTTGAAAATAATGGGAAAAAGTACAAAAATCTAATACTATCTATGACTGAAATATGCAATAAATCTTTCCAAAATTTTGCAAGATTTAATTAAAGAAGCAATTACTTGAATGCACAAAACAGACTGTTTCTGAAAATCAATGCCCAGATCTGAGAACAAAAATAGAAAGGTAAAATAGAGGCTAAAAATCATTCAGAATATTTTTTGCAAAGCCTATATAGGGACTCATTCACCCATATGGGTGAATGGGTCCTTACTTAGGGTTTTTTAAAAATTGAATTTTTCAAATTATGAGTTACTGTGTGATTTATGTTTTTGTTCACAAATTGAGAGTTTTGTAATAGTTTTTTATATTAGGGTATTCAAATGCAATTTCAAATGAGGTCAAGTGATGAACAAAGTCACTATTTTTGGAATGCAATTTAAACCTATAAATGAGCTTAAATGATTGAATAATGATCTTGATGCAAGATGAATGTAAACCTAATGTAATTTTTCATATTTTTTTATAGATTTAAGGGATACAAACATGAAAAATTAAACCCTAAATGAAATGTTCACTAATGCAAGTTTAAAAAACCCTAAATGTAATGCAACTAATGCAAATCTAATGCAACCTTAGTGCAAAACTTATATCTAGGGCTAAAATAGACTCCAATTTTCATAATTTTGTTGTACAACATCAGGTTCACCAAAATGAAACAAAAAAATAGGTTTAATCAATTTGAAATGGAGAAAATGGGTGCATAATGGACCTATCTTCCCAGTTTCATTAGGATTCGAGATCCAAACAAAGAATTGACTTGCAACCCTTGGGTGAGTCAACTCAATGAGGGAATATACCAATTTCCTTATGATTGAGGATGGGGTATCAGTCTAAACAACACTTTTGGGAGAAAAACTAAAAATAGTAAATCACCTCAATTATGCAAGCTAACACTTGGATCTTCAATTTAAATCATAACACAGAGAGAAATAGAAAAGTTCTAGAAAATCTGAGAAGGTCTAA
Source organism: Sequoiadendron giganteum (assembly GCA_007115665.2). Taxonomy (NCBI): domain Eukaryota; kingdom Viridiplantae; phylum Streptophyta; class Pinopsida; order Cupressales; family Cupressaceae; genus Sequoiadendron; species Sequoiadendron giganteum. The sequence goes on from CM021110.1 coordinate 329,699,795, forward strand.
ATGTTGTGTGCCTGTCACAAAAATCTTGTTTCATGAGGCTGTCAGGGACTCATTTGCCCATGGGCGAATGGGTCTAGGTCTCCCTTTCTAGAAAATCAAAAACTGAGATCTAAGTCCTGTGTCAAACACTTCCTTCTTGCATTTCTGAATCTTTGCTCCTGTATGTTGAACAGTCCAGATAACTGAGAGGGGGGATGAATTAGTTATCCTAAAACACTTTTCTTTCTTAACTTAATCTGAAGCAATCATAAACCAATCATATATCAATTAAAATAGATATGAACATGCTAGCACTAAACAACACCATGCACAATGAGCACTAGAATTTACATGGAAAACCAAGATGGGAAAAATAAAAGAGAATGCTAATTCTGAATTATAAAGCACCAGTTAAGGTGACACCGGTTAAGGTGATTTTTACAAGGGCTCACTATCAAAATTCTCACTACAGGTAAGGTTCACTGCTGGGTGGCTCACTGCTGGTGGGCTCACTACCCAAGATACAAAAACCAATGATTACAAAATAGAAAAAACATGAACTGATGAAGTTGCATTTACATATGCATGAATTCAATTCTGGTTAAAAGCACAACATCTGACTGCAACAGATCTGGTGAGGAATCTTCTTTGCACCTTCCTTGCACAACCTCTACAATACAGATTGCTTCTTTCTGACACTTGCCTTTACTTCCTTCTCTATTTATTGTTGCACAATCCTTCACACCGTCATCACTATTCACACATATCACAATTCTTATTCGGATGCCAAAAGGATGTTCTACATACATGTATATATACATGTTCGGAGAGAAAAGTCAGTCAGCCTAGCAAAACATGTCAACTTAAAGAACAACCTTAAAATATTCAATAGGGCTTGGCACGCTAGCACCAGACCCAAAAGATAGGTCGCACATAAAGATCTTCTTACCACATTACATCGAGACCCATAAATAGGTCATACATAAGATAAGTTTATCACTTAGTATAATTACCAAAAATGAGATATATTTTGGATTCGATAGGAACGCCACAACCAAATCTTTGTCAACATCATTTGATAGGAATGCCACAACCAAGACCAAATCTCGATCAACATTAATTTTAGCATCAGTCGGAGAAGTGCAATTAGTCATACCAAAACTTGTGTCAAGCTATGTGAATGTTCAAATAGCAAGAATACCTTAAATAAGCTTTAGGCACAACAACCGATATCAAAAGATTAGTCTTCAATATTTTGCATTAACTATCTTCCACAAATGTCCCAAAAAGAAGTACTACCATTATCCAGATCGAGGATAATATACATACTACACAACATTATAGGATAGATCATTTCTGTATATCATCCAGAGCATAACCTTCTAGATCCTAGGTTTTGACATCAATGGCAACAATGCCACAACTTCTCAACAATCTCCCCCTTTGGCATTGATGAAAAAACAACAAAAACTCAAAAATACAAAAACTCCAAGTACTCCCCCTTAGCAAAGCAATTCAAATCTTTTTTTGTTTTTGTCTTCTTTTTCTCCCCCTTTTTGTCATCAAAGACAAAGGGCCAAATACGAACACGTAGAAACTTAAGTAAAAATAACACTTTTCACATGAAATTTTTTCTTGTACCTTTCTCTCACAATTGGAAGAACCTTCTTCCAATCTTACACTGTAGACACCATTCTTGCACACACACTTTCCTATAGAGCTAACATCCCAAATGAAGATGACCAGTCCGGAGATAGGCACTGTCATTCACAATCCTCTACATCAAAAAGTATCCCAAAGAGATGATCCAATCGGACCTCAACAATTTCTTTAACCAACTAGAAAGTTTTAACCACATCCTCCCTCTGTCTTTAAGTAGACAACAACTCAACTTGCAACTCACCAACCCTTATCCTCTATTTTCCATCTTTATCTTTCAATAAGTCAAAACACTTCCCAATCTCATTCAATTCAGATTCAATAGCTTCAATTCTGCTTCTAAAATTATCAATAGCTGCAGGCCATCAAAGACAGTATTTGTAGATGTCAGACATCTCCTTAAGGAATTCTCTTGTCTCACCAATGTGTTTGAATAACTTTCCTTTGTTGGTGACACACCTTCTTTCAATCATAGCTTGGAATTTATCTCCTTCAGACTTTTCTTGCAACAACCTTTCTTCAACAACTTCTACCAAATCATCTGGTAATGAGTTAGAAACAACAAAAATTGTAATACCCTTTTTGAGGAAATACTCTACCAAGGATTCTTCAATTCTAGGCCTACTGACTGGAGAGCAGGCATTTCACATTTCACCAATCTTTTTCATATCACCCTCATTCAACACGGACCAAACTTCATCCAAATTGGGTAGAGACTCTTCTTCCTTCTCCATCTCTTTTGAGATTGTGATGATATATTTTGTGTTAATTTTCCTCCTTTTAGGTTCTAGAGGGGACCACCAATGACAACATCCAATTCCCTGTTATCGGAGGAGAAACCCTCCTTAAACTGACTCATAGGCATAACACTAGACACTATCACATCGAAGCACAAATTCAACTGCAAGGATGAGAAATAAGCTTTGCATGCATTTATTTTATCTTCCAAATATTCCAGATATCTATAAACTTTCTTTCCGATAGGGATGCCAGACTTCCACTTAACATTCTCCTTTGGTGGTAAAAAATTTAGAAAGTAGAACAATAAACACGAGTAGAGACCCAAACTGGAATGGATAACTCTCAACCACATACATTTTGACATTCTCAATTAGGTTTTCCATTACCAAGATACACAGATCAATCTGTTGATTTTCCTTCACCATCTTATGTGCAAGAAACACAACAATAGTAGATGTAGAACCTTCACGATTTCAAAAATAGATTTTTTATGAGATACCATAAGCAACATACCTTACTGTAGTACTGGAAATGGTATTTATCAGTAGAGCTCGGGGGTCTTTTTAGATACCAATAAGTTCCTCCACATCTTTGTATTTCACATTTTTCTGCCCAGGGAGGTCACCAACTCTACATAACCCAGTAACAACTTCAATGGCTTCCTTCGTGACCTAATAAGGTTTGTCCAAAAATATGTTGCCACACTTGAAATGACTCAATAGGAACAAGATAGATTCTTTGTCAGAAAACCAGGGGAATTCTCCCCACAAATCCATACCTATGACACTCACATTCTACAATTCATCAGCCTTCAACCCTAGCTCCATTTCCTTCATCTTTCAATGATCAAACTCATCCAAATCAACTCCCTTCAGCTTCAGCGGAATACTACTATTGGATTTTCTGCTAATCAACATGGATTCCATCATCGCACTCAGCTTCTTCAATCCTTTATCCCTCAATGAAAAATCTCTTCTTCTTCTTTGCAATAGTGATAAATGATTTGAAACTCCATCTTTTATCCTTAATTAATCATGATGACTTCACCACCAAAATGTGCATCGATGATCCCATCAATTGTACTTCACTTTTCAATCAGCCGAATTAACGTTCATTATGCAACATCACTTGGATCTAGCTTAGTCATGTTGAAAACACATCAATCTTACTTCAGAGAGGGGGAACCGATAGGATATACATTGCAAAACTCCCCCTGAGCCAAGGCAATTGGCTCAATTTTTGGAAGAGCTAGTATTGGGATTCGGTACCATAGAAGGGCTCTCGCCACTTGTTTCCTTTTTCTTTGAAACGATGATGGTCTTCTTCTTAGATTCATCTGATTTTGCAACTTGCTTTTTGTTTTCAAACTTTTTCAGAGCAACATATCTGCATGTGTTAGCATAATGTCTAGATTCATTGCACTTGTAACATCTTTGCTTCGACCTAACTGAGTGAAACCTGGATCTGCACTTATTAGCTTTGTGACCATAACCATGGCATAAGTAGCAATGACCATGAAAGATATTATTCATTTCATTCCTTCTAGCTGGATTAGATTATTGACTTTTGTAATGAATTGCTTTGTGACCAAACTTGTGACAATTAAAGCATTGAATACTTGGTTCCATCTTGCTTCTACACTCTACAACCTTATGTCCAATTTTTTTGCATAGAAAACAATGACCATTGAATGATAAGTACCTTTGAGCATTTGGTTGCCTTACTAGAGTTCATTTTGTAGATGTTCTAGAGTTCCAGACCTTGCTTGCTACAACAGATCTTGCTTCAGCTTCAACTGCATTGTCTTTACCCTTAGTGTTCGGATTTGAGTTTTCACCTGAGAAGCCAAGTCCTCCCTTGTCCTTGTGATATTTTGTAGGGACAAAATTTGATCCAATATCATGCTGCTTTCACATACTTCAGCTTCTGATTTTAGCCTCTTCAACTCTTGGTCGAACTTCTCATTTTCTTCTTCTTTCCGTTTGATGGTATCTTTGAGATTTTCTTCAGTCTTCTTCTATTCTTTTGTTTTGTGTTTGATAATATCTTTGAGATTTTCTTCTGTCATCTTGCATTCATTCAATTGAATCCTTAGATTCACAACACTTTCCTTTGACTCTTTTAATTCCTTGCCGACCTCTCTGTGTCTTGCTTTGAATTTATGGATTTTCTCCCTTAGCTTTGATATGCAAGCATTTGCCTCCTTGATGTTTTCTTTTAATTCCTCATTTTTAGATTCTGTACTTTCCATATCACTCAATATTGACTTTAGTTCTTCCTCAAGGTAATAATCTCTTGCCAGCTGTTCAAACTGGCAAGATCTCCCTCAAGCGATTAAGCTCTATATGCAAGGGACCAAGCTCTGATACCAATTGTTGAACAGTCTAGATAACTAAGAGGGGGGTGAGAATCAGTTATCCCAATACACTTTTCTTTCTTAACTTAATCCAGAGCAATCATAAACCAATCATATATCAATTAAAATAGATATGAACATGCTAGCACTAAACAACACCATGCACAATGAGCATTAGAATTTATGTGGAAACCCAAGATGGGAAAAACTACAAAGAATGGTAATTCTCCATTATAAAGCACCAGTTAAGGTGACACTAGTTAAGGTGATTTTTACAAGGGCTCACTGCAGGTAAGGCTCCCTGTCGGGTGGCTCATTGTCAATGGGCTCACTACCCAAAATACAAAAACCACTTATTACAAAATGGACAAAACATGAACTGATGAAGTTGCATATACATATGCATGAATTCAGTTCAGTTAAGAGCACAACATCTGACTATAGCAGATCCGGTGAGGAATCTTCTATGCAAATTCCTTGCACAACCTTTGTAATACAAATTGCTTCTTTTTGACACTTGCCTTTACTTCCTTCTCTGTTTCTTGTCGCACAATCCTTCACACCCTTATCACTGTTCACACATATCACACTTCTTATTCGAATACCAAAATGATGTTCCACATACATGTATATATACATGTCTAGAGAGAAAAATGAGTCGGCCTAGCAAAACATGTCAGCTTAAAGAACAACCTTAAAATATTCAATAGGGCTTGGCATGCTAGCACCAGACCCAAAAGATAGGTCGCACATAAAGATCTTCTTACCACATTATATTGAGACCCATAAATACGTCATACATAAGATAAGTTCATCATTTATCATAATTACCAAAAATGAGATATATTCCAGATTCGATAGGAATTCCACAACCAAATCTTGATCAACATCATTTGATAGGAATGCCACAACCAAGACCAAATCTTGATCAACATTAATTTCAGTATCAATCAAAGAAGTGCAATTAGTCATACCAAAACTTGTGTCAAGCTACGTGAATGTCTGAATAGCAAGGATACCCAGAATAAGCTTTAGGCACAACAACCGATATCACTATAAACAATTCTTTTCACAAAAAAACCCGCTCCCGCTCCCGCTCTTTTGAAGTTTTGAATTCCTGCTCGCATGGTGGACTCTGTTGTGGGGGTACTCAAGGGTTCCCCCCTGCCCCCCCCCCGACCCATGCTCCCCTCCTTTGGGGACGTGTCTGGTGGGTACCCCATCTATGGGATCTATGCTTTCTCCTACGGGCATTTTGCGAGATGTGGCGGCTCCGGGAGTCTCTTTTATGCCGGCGGTTGAGCTTCCTCCGACTGTCGTCTGGAAGAATGTTTTGACTAGTGGGAATCTGGCCTCCTCATTTTCGGCCCCCCTGAGTCTGTCACGTTCTCTGATGCTGTGTTTGACATTCCTGACTCAGTTAGTGACAAGATCCTTTCCTCCATGGAGAATGTTGTGGTGGGAAGATTCCTCTCCTATCATCCTATGGTGGACATGGTTACAAAGTGGGTGGCCGTGAAATGGAGGCTTAAAGGCAGTGTGGAGATCCGCGCGATGGCTGGTGGTCTCTTCCTTTTTAGATTTGCTGCTGCTGATGATTTGGTGCATACCCTATCGTCGGGCCCGTGGGTTTATGGAAAGCACAACCTAGCTTTGTGTAGGTGGAAGCCTGGGTTTGACCATGCTATTGACCTTAACATGTTGGCTCCTATTTGGGTGTGGCTACCGGGTTTACCTCTTGAGTTTTGGGATGAAGCCATATTCAAGGTTGTTGGTGATTCATTGGGCCAGTTTGTTACCTCAGATGCTGTCACTAAATCTAAATCAAGGTTAGTCTTTGCTTGATTTTGTGTCAATATTTGTGTTGATAAAGTTCTTCCTAACTCTATCAAGCTATGCTCCAAGTTGGGTAACTGGGTCCAACTTGTTTGTTACAAAAATGCAGTGGTTTTTTGTCAAAGGTGTGCCAAAGTTGGGCACCTTATTACTGACTGTAAATCGTCGGTCAGTAGGAAGGTTTTGGATGTGTCGGAACCCAAGAATCTGGTTGAGGATGCCTCGAGGCCTTCGGGTGTTTCAGAGATTGTCCCTCCTGATTTGGTCCAATCTCCTATGCTTTCTCCGCATTCACATTCATCGGGTTCTCCTCACCCTGTCTTGAACCCTGGTGTCTCTTTGATTTTTGGAACCTCACCTCGGGAGGTCTCATTACCCCTGGATCCTGGATCCTCGGCTGGCGTTACTTTACCTATGGGGCTTCTAATGGGGGTTTTGGCCCTGGTTCTTTAGCTGTTGATCCGTTGTCCTTCACGTTGGGGACCTGTGGGGATTCGGTGGAAGAGGGTGAAATTTGGGAGGAAGAGTGTTCTGGCTTGGTTGAAGAATCTACTAAAAATTTGGGAAGCTTAAAGCTGGAGAAAGTAGAGGAGGGAGGGATATGGACTACGCCTAAGAAGAAGGGTAGGAAGAAGAAGGCAGATGTGGGAGGGGATTCCAAACTTGGGAGACCCTCGCAGAGATCCACCAGAATGCATGAAACGACAAATGAGATTGCCTTGGGGAAGCAGAGGACATTGGATGTGTCCTCAAAAAAAGGTTCGAAATGAGGATTATGTCTTGGAATATTCGAGGAATTAATAGTTCGCACGAACAGCGTGCCCTGAAGAACTATATAGTGGAGCATAAGATTGATGTTTGTCTCCTGCAAGAAACTAAGATTTTGATGGTTAATTTTGAAAAAGTTGCTAGTGTTATATGGCCCAATGCTTATTTTATTCACAGTGATGCTGAGGGAGCTTCGGGGGGGTTGGCTGTGCTTTGGAATCCTTCCTATTTACAGGGTCATGAATTATTCCATTGTAAGAATAGCTTTGGGGTTTCGCTCTTTGTGAGTGGAGAAGTTTAGTCTATAATAAATATTTATGCTCCCAACCAAAGAAACTTGAAGAATATCCTTTGGAGAAATATGGTGTCTAAGATTAATATGAATAAGGGAGGTCGGTGGCTTGTTGCTGGAGATTTCAACTCTCCCTTGCTACCATCTGAGAAAAGTGGGGACCTTCTGGATTACACTGACAACATGACAGATCTGACAAACTTCATGTGTTCTTCGGGGTTAATTGATATTGATCTTCGGGGCCAGCAATTTACCTGGTCTAATAGAAGGGCTGGTGCTGATCTGATCTAGGTTTGGCTTGACCGTTTCCTCTATTCATCCCAGTATTTTCCTAGGATCTATCAACTACAACAAGAGTAAGATTTACTTCTTTAATTGCTCTCCTAATTTGGAAAATAGGGTAACTACGATTCTAGGATGTGTCGGTGATTCTCTCCCATCGGTTTATCTGAGGCTTCCACTTCCTTACTTAGTCATGCTGGCAAACTACAACTTCTTACTGCGGCCATACAAGGTATTCCCACTTACTTCCTGGCTATCTTTAGGATGCCTAAGTATATTGCGGAAAAGTTAGAAAGAATTCAAAGGAATTTCCTTTGGGCTGGTGCTGAGGAAAAAAAGAAGATTGCTCTGGTTAAATGGGAAATGGTTTGTCAGGCTAAAATCCATGGTGGACTTGGGATAAGGAAGATTGTTCCCTCTAACAGGGCTCTGATAGCCAAGGTGGGGTGGGATCAGTTAAGGAACTCCAAGGACTGGTGCAAAATCCTGAATGCGAAGTACCTTCATAATAGGCCTTTGATTGGTTGTCTTTCGAAACCCCACCCTCTTGGTTCCGTTATCTGGAGAAGTATTTGCAGCATTCAAGGCCTGTTAAAAAAAAAGATAAAATGGAAAATGGGGAACGAGACCAAAATTAGATTATGGGAAGATGCTTGGCTCTTAGATTCCCCTCTGGCTTGTTCTGACCTTCGAGGGGTGATGATTGATGCTCAGAGATTCTTTGGGTTGTATATCAACAACTATGTGTCTCGCCCTTCTAGTGCTAGGATTTGGAGAGAGCTATCCCTTTGCTGCCCCCACTCACTAGAACTTAGTCGTATTGCTAGATCTATTCAGGTGTTACTCTCGAGTATTAGGTTTCCTTCCTATGACAGAGAGGATGAATTCTTTTGGGCTTTAGATAAACAAGGGGACCTCTCGGTCAGATCTGCTTACAGACTGCTGACTAATGAATGTTTTGCTGAGGAACACTGGAGGAGAGTTTGGAATCGTCGCATGATCCCTAAAATAATTTTTTTTCTGGTGGACAGCCTGCCACAATAGGATTCTAACTCAGGATAATTTTAGAATTTGGGGATTATGCTTTCCCAATAAATGTTTTCTATGTAAAGAGGGAGAGGAAACTGTTAAGCACCTTTTGTTACACTGCCTGTATGCTGCTGAAGTTTGGGGGATGGCTATTGAGAAACTAGATGTCCAGTGGGTTATGAGCAAAGACCTCTTATCGTTTATTTTGGGCTTGAGTGGGCCTTTTTCCCATCCTCTGGCTAGTGAAATTTGGAGGCAAACCCCCCCTATCATAGGTTGGTGTTAATGGAAGGAGAGGAATAACTGGGTCTTCAGGAATATTGAGGGGAGCCCCAAGGAGGTGTTTGGGATTGGTGTTCGGCTCATAGAGGAGAATATCTCCCTCTTTGATGGAAAAATTTTGGAGATGGGGTCGAGGGACTTTGAAATAAATATGGCAAAGGAATGGCATTAGGTTTTAAATGCTAATGCCTTTGATAATGCGAAACTTTTAGCTAGGAAAAATACCAAATGGGAGCCTCCGGATTGTGGATGGTTCAAAATTAATTTTGATAGAGTTGCTAAAGGTAACCTAGGAAGGGAAAGTATAGGTGGGATTATAAGAGATTCTATGGGAAATATGGTGGCAGGGTTTGCTGGTGGCATCGGGGTTCAATCGGCTCTTGTTGCTGAGGCTCGTGCGCTGTTCATGGGACTCAAAATTGTTGTTTCTCTAGGGATTGTTAATCTCCATATGGAAGGAGATTCCAAAGTAGTGACGGATGCTGTGGAAAAAGATAGATTCATAGGTTGGAATACCAAGGACATTCTGATGGATGTTAGCTTCCTTATGTCCAAATTAAGAGACAAAAAAGTGACCCATATCTACAGAGAAGGCAATTGTGTGGCGAATGCGTTGGCTAATCTTGGCTCGGGCTGGGATTCGGCTAGATGTTGGAGGAATAAGGAAAGACTGCCGCCAAACATTCAAGCTTTGATTGAGCGAGCAAAGGATTCCATGGTTAATAATGACTTGCAACTTTTGGATGATGAGAGTTGATTGGGGGGCCCATTGGTTAATTTGGGTGTGCTGGTGGTTAAATGCCAATATTGGTATGGAGTTCAGGTGGAGTATTATGGGTAAAGATGAACGAGTGTGGGGTAGGTGAAAGAGCATCCATGTGTTGGTGATCTGGGATTGGAGAATGGGTATAGCTTATAAAATTATGATGAGATGGCAGGGAAGGAACTTAATTGATGTGATAAAGTTTAGATTTGGTGACGTGATGCGGGTTATTTGGATGGATGTGACTTCTTATAAGGTGTGGGACCGTACTGTGTGTGTCACGTTTTGGGGAATGGGGTTACTTGTTTTATCTCCTAATTACATTTGGAGGAGTGAGTGTGTTAATAATGATGGGACCATCAATGATGAGTACTGGTCGTATTCTAGAGGCTTCGCACCGACTAATTTAGCTGGGGGTTCCTTCAACTTTTTTTGGAGGGTTACTAAATCTAGCTTATTAATCTATCAGCTTGGGTTGTCGTGCCTTTCCTACTTCTCCGCCAATGTCTACCTCTTCCACTATTATCAAAAAATCATTAATTGTTGCATCTTTTCTCACTGTAGCATATTTCCCCTTCGCACGTGTATATGGTATGTGGGGGTTTGTAGTCGTAATCCCTGCATTAAACATCTTTTAGAGGTGATACAATTGTGGGGAACACGGAGCTGACTGGTGGGGAAAGTGCAAGGAGGAGATTTGGGAGGCTAGACAAGAACAACAAGAAGAGGTTAATTATTGAGGACTCCGAGGTGGAGTAGTCGGACAACAAGAGTTACAAGGAGGTTGAGTTTGATGATGTGGTTGAAGACATGGGGGAGAGGCCCCTGACTACTCCGATGGATAGCAAGATTCCTGGCCATGACTTTGACTCGCACTCTCCGTTGGTGAATGAGCCTGGTGGGATTCAGGATACTAAGGATGTTGGGGAGGATTCAGACATGGTGGCGAAGAGATTGAACACTCTAGATAAAAGATTTAGGGGGCTGGCCTGCTTCACAATGAAACTGAGCCACTTTGTTACTAGTGCGTTGTCAAATGTCATAAAAGAGGAATTGGAGGGGAATAATAGCCAAGAAAACAAAGAGTGGGTGGGCGATGAGGCGATCGACCTCCTGATTAAGAATTGGGATGATGACAGTTAGTTTCTTTTGTTTCTGGTCTGTCAGTTGTTCCTTGACTGTTGTTGTGCTGTCTCTGGGCTGTCTCTGGTTTTTTTTGTTAATGTTTGATGTTTAGATCTTGTCCTTTTTTGGCCCTTGTGGCTCGTTGTGAGGGGTACAACACCCCGTAAATGTTGTTAAACTTTTCAAAAACAACCGATATCAAAAAATTATTCTTTAATATTCTGCATTAACTATCTTCCACAGATGTCCCAAAAAGAAGTACTACCATTATCTGGATCAAGGATAACATCCATACTACGCAACATTATAGGATAGATCATTTTTGTATATCATCCAGAGCATAACCTTCTGGATCCTAGGTTTTGATATCAATGACAACAATGCCACAAAAACAACTTCTCAACATTGTATCTCTACCTATGATAAATCTACAAAAAAAAAATGTCGTTTGATGATGGATGGGGGCTTTCCTTGATCAAACCCCAAGTTTGGTAATTAAACCTTGATGAAAAGTACATATCTAAAACATGAAAGTGTGTGCAAGCCCTAATCTTTAGTGTGTTTCAGATTGTTAAGAGCTAAAATGTAAGGAAACCCTATTCAAGTGTGTTAGAATAAGATTCCTAATGAAACATGAACAATGATGAAGACCTACTTTTGGATATTTCAAATCACTCTAATAGATCATAAATCTAATAATACCTTCCTTTAGGTAGAAAGTAGAATGATAATAGAAGATGGAACAACTTAGGAAACAAGTCATTAGGCTTGGTTGAATGGCTTGGTACATCTCCCCAAACCTAGAATCCATCATGATCCTCCATAGGCATCTATCATCAATCTTTGACAATGCTTGATCTTGAATTGGCAAAATGATCTTGAAGGCCTACAAAAAAAAAAAGAATGTTGCTCCAAGACTTCAACTTTGAAAGCTTGATTGATTTCTCCTTGCTCTTGAGTGTAAATCCTTGTGATCTCATGTGAATCTCCCTCTTGTCTAGTGAAAAATGATTGAACGACCTAGCTTTATAGGCTTCCTTTCTATTTTCCCATTGATCAAATCTTGAAAGAAGACACTTAAAATTTGAATTTGGGACCCTTAAATGCTGCCAAAAACATATTTTAATTTGAGTTTAGGAACTTAAAGGGGACCCATTCACCCATGGGCGAATGGGTCCTAACCTAAAAGTTTAGGACTTAGATTATGTCAGGGCATTAAATCAATTAATGGCATTTATTCAATGCGAGTTAGATAGTTGGAAAATAATTAAAATATGCCTTAGGATGCATAATAAAGGGTATTAGGGGCCTATTAATGAGGTTTAAAAATGCATAAATGCAAGGTCACCAAAATAGGTCCAAACTAAGTGTGAAATTGTACTTTCACTTAGAAAGGAGTATAATTTTCTACACTACATTTGTTAATAAAATTTAAAAAATTACTAAGTACAGGAATAAGAAATTGAGTTTGCAAGTTAGGATAGTAGGGAAACACTGGAAAACTAGATGTAGCATAATTAACCTTTGGATCCATAATTGGAAAATCTCTAAGGTAATGGTAGATTTAGGGGTCGATGTCAATATAATCCCAAAAAGGATATGGGAATACTTAGGAAGACCCATATTAGAACCTACTCCCTACAATGTCAATCTAGAAAATAGTTTCATAATGAAAACCTTAAGTACTTGGAGATAGGTAGAAGTAAATGTGAAAGGAGTAAAATAAGTTGTAAACTTTGAAGTAGTCACAATTCAGGAAAATTTTGATTCCTTTGATGCACTTTTGGGATTAAGATGGTTTGTAGACTCACATAGAGTAACATATGCAAGGAAGGAATAAATTTCATTTGTAGATGATAGAAGGATAGTACACATCCCCTTAGGGAAGAATCAAGATGCAACCTACTTATAAGAGGTAAATACAAAGGACTATGATCATAGTAAGAGGCTAAACACCATAACTAAGCTACCTACAAGTAAAATTTAGGAAGAATACAATTCAGAAGGGGAATTGAAGATAGATGAAACTGATGGAAGCAAAGATAGTGAAACTACACTAGAAGCATGGCTACAAGATGAACTAGAAGAATATTCTCATAGAATATTTGGTTCTAGAAGGATATTTATGGTAAGAAAGACACTAGCAAAAGAACCATCCATAGATTACATACCACATGATATTGGTGTGAATAAAGAGAATGGGGAGAAGGAGGAATAAAAATTCTCTCATCAGGTTAACCAGATTTCACATAAAATTTCAAACATCAAGCTACCAAAATATTTTAGAGTAGGAGACTTACTAGCATATCTATCACAAATAAAACATCTCTTCCCAAATCAAAAACATACTTTCAATAAACTATTGAATACCCTTACCTACACTATTGCATGTTTGTATAACCTACATATGCACACCATTATCAAATGGGAAACCTTCAAAACCTTAATAAAAGCAATATTCTTACCAAAAGAAGGAGAATATGAAGATATATCTACATATGAGGGAGATATCCTATTGCAACGTCATATAGATATGTGTATAAACTTTTAGGAAGAAGGATATGAGTATGATGATAGATTATACATCCAACTATTCTAATGGACACTTAACTTGATGGTCAAAACCTAGTACATTGACCAAGAGATATGAGGAGAAACTAGAACCTAGGATGTAGTAATAATTGATTTCCTCCATACGTTTTCTTTTTCTAGTATAAATCGTCAGATACATACCACATTACTAAGAATGAAGGATATCATATTCAATCTAGAGCAAGATTGTAAAATGGTGGTATTGCAACCTCCTTCCCCACCACCAAAAGATGAAGGTATATATGAGTACATTAATTGGTTGCACTAGGAATCAACCAGTATATAGAAACATTGTTGTGTGGTACAAAATGGTGAAGAAGAGCAGATCCTAGAAATCAAATAAACCAAGGAGAAAGAGAAATAAAAGAATCCACTAACCTAAGAAGAAATGCTATAATGATCCCCTCAAAGTAAAGGATGCAAATATTATGGCAGAAGGGGATCCCAATATAGCAAGAATATGAGACTACTAGGATGAAAAAGTAGTAGCTCAAACAATAGAATCCCCCTCAAAATTCCATGATTTATTCCTCAAAACCTTCACAGAAATGAAGGGAATCAAAGAAGAGGTAGGAATGATGAAAATTCAACTTAAGGAAGATGTTAAACTAGTCTAGAAGAGCCCTTGCAAACTGAATCCAAACATGAAGAGACAAGTCAAAATAGAGGTAGACAAGATGTTATCTGTTGGAATCATTAAGTCTGTACAAGATGCTGATTAGATAAGTCTTATAGTGGTCCCAAAATAGAAAACTAGAGAGATAATGATTTGTGTAGATTCTAGGGAGTTGAAAAAAGCTTGCATACATGATCCCTTCAAACCTCATCCACCAAGGAAATTTTAGAATTGAAATGAAAGAAAATAGGTTCACCAATGTGGAATAAAATGATGAACCCAATTTTACTCTCTCTAATTTCATTCAATATGTGTGCTATGATGTCTAAAAGAGTAACATAAATTAAACCTAACTGATATAGAAATCAAAAGGAAAGTTTTAAGAGGGTCAAATGCTATGTACCTGCTGTAAAAAGTGCTTTTTTGGACCTCGCTAAGGACTCATTCGCCCTATGGTGAATGGGTCCTGGCTAGGGCTTTGGAAAAACTGTTTCTGGGTTATGTTCCTCTCAGTCTACACTCCTAGTTTCTTGGTAGGCTCTATTAGAAAGTCAGAAATAAATCTTGTAGCTCAATTTTCTTGATTTTGCAAAAAAGTGACAACTTTGACAAAATTTTCTCTCCAATTAATATTCAACCTAAAATCTGCAATCACAAATCAGAGAGGAGAAATATGTTGTTTTGTTAGGGAATAGGGGTTTTCCTTGGTCAAACCCGGTTTTGGTAATTAAACCTTATGATGAAACAATGAAACATGAAGGATGAAACATGATACATGAAATGATGATACTTTGTTTGAAACCTTGGAGAACAAATCTACAAACTAGCATGAAGCGGCCTCAATGAATGTAGATCTTGATCATGAACTTTGATGTGAAATAATGCCTTTGAATATGCTTGCTTGATCTTGAATGCTTCATCAACATATTAGCTCAACAACTTGCATGATGCACTAAATCTTTGACATGATGAAATGGATCTTGATTGCTGCAATAAAATTCTTCAAATTTTCCCTTGAATTCCTTAAAAATACTCTTGAATGATTCTATAATGCTCTTGTAAAATTACTCTTATGATAAATTCAATTTTGCTAGGTGAAACTAAGTGAAATAGCCTTGTATTTATACATAACTTAAGATTAATTCCTGAAATTCAAATATAACAAGCCAACATCAAATCTTGGATTTGAAATCATTAAAATACCACCAAAAACATATCCCAAGGGGGGGTCCTAGGTCTAAGTGAGGACCCATTCGCCATGTGGCGAATGGGTTATAGGTCACTAACCTAGGACACACACTTTCAAAAATTAAGTGTTGTGTAATGGCATTTATGAATGTTAGGTTTTATCCCTCGAAATTTACAATTAATTAGGCTTGGATTTGAATTAAAGGGGCCAATTAAGGAAAATTAACCTCAATTAATTAATAAAGCCCTAGCTTAATGTGAAAGTGTAAAGATACACTTTACAACACCCTAAATAAGGCACAATTAAGTTCATTTAGTTTAAAAGGGCCCTAAACTTAATGTGAACGTGTAAAACACATTACAACACTAAATTAAGGTAATATTAAGCTCCTTTTATTATTAATTATTCCCAAATTAAGGAAAAATGGATACTTTTTTTGTTAATACATTTTCCCCCCACTTTAGTGAGAGTATGACCCCATGCCAAACTCACACTAAAGTAGACATTCAAGAAACTTATGTATGCAGCAATGACAAAGATATACAAACATACATCATCAATGACCAAGAAGAGATCAAGCCTAGATTGTCCAATGCGATGTGAAACACATCTAATTCATTGATTTGCATTCACTCCAAGGTAGCAGAACTCTAGGTTGTCCACTAGGTGAGTCTTCCAATAAAGTGGCTTAGTGAGAAATTCATGCCTGTGCGTCAACTCTCACTATACAATGAGAAAGTCATGCCTATGTGTCGACTCTCATCATACTAACCATACCAAAGTTACCCCTTTTGATAACTTCAATAAGGTGCCACAAAACGAAACAAAGGGGTGGCAAATGAGAGAATCATTTTAGGCTCATATACCATATCAAAGCTATCCTCCTAACAACTTCAATAAGACACCACAATGCTAGGCAAGGCTCCACAAGAAAGCAAGGAGTGTTGTGCTAGGTGGCCTTGAATTTAGGGTTTCGAGCTTCACCAGGTCAACAAGTTGTATTATGCCGAACACTTATGAACATTGTACATAATTTTTTGTTCAAGGGGATCTTGCTTCGTTTGTGTAAGGTATTCTTCTTAGGGAACATTGTGCCTAATGTTTCCAAGAGAGGACAAGTCAAGAGTAAAAAATTCACAACTTAGGGAGTGCAATGTGTCACACCACTACTAAGAGGAAAGTCGTACACTAAGAAATATCGCACTCTTAGAGGACATCAAACCCAAATAAACCACCCAGAAAATGACACATCACAAGAATAAAGAAAATCACACCATGCAAAATGTTGAAATATATTATCAATGTATGCCCCCACTTTAAAGCGGTTGCTAACACCATTGTTGTGAGAAATTGCTTTAAAGTAGCCAATGTTTTCTCCTAAGACATGAGAGATTACTTGGAAAGCCCTATGCCAAGTCATATGTTTTTGAAATGAAGCTACACCATGAAAAAAAGGAGGGGTTGCCCCCAAAGATACATAAGGGATCTATGGATTTGGGGTTAGTATGTCTTTGCTACAATGTTGTTATAGAGCTCATAAATGTCATCATTCCCCAAATACTCATAGAATTGGAAGAATGACACATAGAGAGCAAAAAAAAAAGAAAAAACATTTCGGGTCAACATGGAAGAGACCTAAATGTCTCAACGCCTTGCATCATCCCCAAAAGGAAACAAGACAAGCGAAAAAGGTAAAATGTTTATGCCATAGAGAAGAATGTAGAAACATATAGAGGAATGCACAAAAAGAAAGAGAGATACATCAAATGGAATAGTACAAGGGATCACATTACACACATGCAATCACATAAAGAAACATGAAAATGAAAAGAATTCAAAATACTAGTAAGGCACATGCAAGTCAACCTATAGCAGGTCGTCTGCATCCCAATCTTGATTGGTATATATGGAAGGCAGACAACTAGCCAAAGGGACAATCATCAAATGCCAAATCTAGGACAAGGCTATGTAACCCCTTGCCCCACTAAGTGCCGGACAGGGATGAGCCAAGATAGGTGATGAGAATGGGCTCCTTGTGATAAAGATAATTATTTGCAATGAATGTATAACATGTTATAATCTTAAAGCCTTGGCCATAAGTCTCTTCTAGATTGATGGGATTGTTGGTCACTTTGTTAACATAAGATGGAAAGGTACGCACTTGACTAGAGGAACTAGGTTCACTCATTGTTAAAGGTTTAGGCTTAGTTTGTGAGTCAATTTCAGGATGTAGAATACCAAACATCTCAAGTTGTGTTGGTTGTTTCATGGAAGGATACAAGGGTGCATTATTCTCAAGAATTTTAAGGCAATCATTTATGAGTTCATTCATGCTAGCATCATCTTCTCCAATGATGTCAACCTCACGAGGAAAATCATTAGGAGTTAGGTGATCATGGTTAGGTTCAATTGCATTAGGATCATTGCCAAAAACACAACTTGAAACATCAACCAAGGAGAAAACAAATTTCCACACATTGCTAAAACACTTATCCATTTTTAGGTAATTTTCTGATTACACTTGCAACAATCTGAAAATGAAATCTTGTAAATACAATTTTGAAATTACACAATGCACTAAATGTACCAAATTAAGCTAAATATGATCAAATTGATGAAACAAAAACTTAGAAAATTGTAACAAAAATCTGAAAGCAACAAACAAAAGCATAGAAATGAAGATTTTAATGCCCAAAAATGCAGATTATGACCTAATCAGGGACTCATTTTCCCTAGGGTGAATGGGTCCTAGATGAGGTCTTTGAAACTCATTTTTATAGATTTTTAGGTGTTTTCCAATGATTTTCATATTTAGGTTTGTAACAAGTTTTAGTTTCAATTTTTTGTGAGTGCAATGTGAAATGCAAGTTGAAAATGTGACAAAATGATGACCTAAAAGACCTAGTTTGATATGCATTTTTTTTTCAATTTTCAAATGCAATTTTATATGATGTAAATGATATGCAAGATGATTGATTTTTTTTATGTTTTTCAGATTTAAAGAATGCAAACAATGCAATCCTAAAACCTATAATGAGTCATGTAAATTTGAATGCAAACTAGATATCCTAAATGAGACCTAATTCAATGCAAATGGATGCAAATGAATGAAAGATCTAAATCTAGGATGAAAAGGACTCCAAAATTAGAAAATGAAATGATCAAAGGGTTGGGTTCACCAAAATGAAATGAAAGAAAATAGGTTCACCATAATGAAACAAATGATGAACATAATTTCACTCTCTAATTTCTTTCAATATGTGTGTTATGATGTATAAATGAGTAACATAAATTAAACCTAACTGATATAGCAATGAAAAGGTAGGTTTTAAGAGGGTCAAATGTTGTGTCCTATTGCAAAAAGTGCTTTTTCGGACCTCACTAAGGACTCATTTTCCCTATGGCGAATGGGCCCTAGCTAGGGCTCTGGAAAAACTATTTTTGGGTTTTGTTCCTCTCAGTCTACACTCCTAGATTCTAGCCCGGCTCTATCAAATAGCCGAAAATAAATCATGTAGCTCAATTTCCATGATTTTGCAAGAAAGGTGACAACCTTGACAACTTTGACAACTTTTTCCAAACTTTCTCTCCAATTAATCTTCAACCTAAAACCTACAATCACACATCAAAGAGGAGAAAAATGTTGTTTTGTTAGTGAATAGGGATTTACCTTGGTCAAAGCTCGTTTTGGTAATTAAACCTTATGATGTAACAATGAAACATGAAGGATGAGACATGAAACATGAAATGATGATACCTTGTTTGAAACCTTGGAGAACAAATCTACAAACTAGCATGAAGTGGCCTCAATGAATGTAGATCTCGATCATGAACTTTGATGTGAAACAATTCCTTTGAATATATGCTTGCTTATTTTTGAATTATACATCAACACATTACCTCAACAACATGCATGATGCACTAAATCTTTGACATGATAAAATGGATCTTGATTGCTGCAATAAACTTCTTCAAATCTACCCTTGAATGCCTTATAAATGCTCTTGAATGCTTTTATAATGCTCTTGTAAAATTACTCTTATGATAACTTCAATTTTGCTAGGTGAAACTAAGTGAAATAGCCTTGTATTTACACATAACTTAAGATTAATTCCCAAAATTCAAATATCACAAGCCGACATCAAATCTTGGATTTGAAATCATTAAAATACTGCCAAAAGTGGGGTTTTAGGTCTAAGTGAGGACCCATTCACCACGTGGGGAATGGGTCCTAGGCCACTTACCTAGGACACACTTTGGACAAGGTGAAATTTTATGTGAAAATAAGGTCCGAGGACCTAGTGAGGACCCATTTGCCATGTGGTGAATGAGTCCTAGGTCACTAATCTAGGACACACACCTTCAAAAATTAAGTGTTGTGTAATGGCATTTATGAATTCCAGGTTTTATCCCTCATAATTTGCAATTAATTAGGCTTGGATTTGAATTAAAGGGACCAATTAAGAAAAATTAACCTCAATTAATTAATAAAGCCCTAGATTAATGTGAACGTGTAAAGATACACTTTAAAACACCCTAAATAAGGCATAATTAAGTTTATTTAGTTTAAAAGGGCCCTAAACTTAATGTGAATGTGTAAAACACATTACAACACTAAATTAAGGCAATATTAAGCTCCTTTTATTATTAATTATTCCCAAATTAAGGAAAACGGGATACTTTTTTCATTAATACAAGAATCAATTTTAGGAAGAGAGATTTACTCATTTATTGATGGCTTCTCTAGATATCATCAAGTTAATATAAAAGAGGAAGATCAACCTAAAACTACTTTTGTAACAGAATGGGGATCATGTATGTACACTGTGATGTATTTTGGGTTGAAAAATGCCCCTACCATATTTAGTAGAATAATGATTAACACCTTTAAATACTTCATACATGATTTTCTAGGAGTCTACTTGGATGATTGAACTATTTATGGGCTAGAGAAAGATCATGTACATGTACTTTGCATGATGCTAAACAGATATAGAAAAAGTTGCATCAACAATAGAATAATCCATCAGGAGGTTTTGAAAATCTTCCTACTTCTATAACATAGTCAGAGCCTTCACTAATCTCCACAAGAAGTTCTAGAGTTTCCATACCCTTGTCCAGTAGCCAATTCAGAGGTCCCACTTCCTTTGCACAAATAGAGAAGGGCTCAACAACACAAACACCACCAGTAAAAAGAACAAAACAATCTTGGCCTAAATAAATGGTGCAAAGAAGAACAACTACACCAGAGAAGGATGAAGAAGACAAGTTCGAGGAGGTGCGGCAACCTCTACAAAATAAGACAAAAGGACATCTTAAGAAGGTAGAGGAGACAAAAGAAGAATCTTTGCTAACCCCACACCAACCCATCAACATCCTCATCACCACAAGTGCTATTATTTACCATGGGATGTTGTTGCAAACCCTTAGTATGTACATAGACATGGATGTAGAGAATAAAGAGTGAATTATTCAGTGCTTGATAAGATACATGAACCATACCAACAAAGCATTGGATGAAGTAATGCAAGATTTTTCAAAGGAAATAGTAACTACAGTTCGAGAAAAGAGAGAAAAATCTTTGGAAAAGGAGAGAATGCAATCTCTAATATGAGCCCAAATATGACTAAAGAATAGAAGGTATCATTGGCCCAAGCACAGGCTCAGGAGTTCTCCACAAAAAAGGGTAGAGATTCTCATGGTGAAGGATCTGAAAGAAACAAAGATGATCTAGAAGGAGACCAAATACATAACTAAGAAGCTATATGAGGAGATGGTTTGCAATATTGAGCAACAAGGGGAGAATCCCCCTAAAACCAATCACCCTAAGACTAATCAACATAAGGAAATTGTGCCCAAGAATAACTTAGGAGGAGAGGAATCTGACAAGAGTGTAGGTATTTCCACTAGCGGAACATACACATCCACTTCCTTAGACACCATTTCTGCCATCAAGAACTTCCTAGCGTAACAACAACAAAATACAAATGGCATCATCACCATAGCTACTACAAGTGCCATTGGTGGGACAATAGGTAGATCTCTCAAGCATTTCACTACTGCACAAGATTTATTTAGAGGACCTACTCCATAGCACCACCCTAGAAGAGTTGTTGAGTGAGCATGTACAAAATGTTGAGCAACTAGAAGATGTGGTACAAACACTACAAAATTATATCCCTCATCTACCATGAGATACTTCACTCCCACTACCTCAGTAATTCAAACAATTGGTAGACAATATACAAGGGGATTCCACCTTTGCCAAGACCAACATCAGAAAAGGAGGCCCAAGAAGAAAACAAAAGAGTACACAGAAAGTGATGCACCACTACACACTTCCAACTAGAAGCACAAATAAAAGAACTGGGAGACAACATCCAAGAGGCTGAGCTACTATTTCATTTTTATCTACAATGACCCAAGACAACAAAAGGTCTTCAGACCTAGATACTTCAGATAGAAGATTTGATAGCACGATTGGTTTATGACCCTCTTCAAGACTCATCCAGAGTTGTAAGGGATCAAGTTGATGTTCTCCACAACTAGCAACAACAAATCCATACTGAACATGAACAAGTGAAATAATAAATCAAACAACTTTGAGGGAGATAGTAAGTATTCATTTGAGACTTCTCCAAACAATTTTGAAGGAAGCAAAGTAGATGGCATTAAATATTATAACTCCAACTGATCTTTGAGAGGCGGGTGATCCCACAATACTGGTTTACAATTTTTGGGCAAATTGGACACTAAACTGGTTTTTTAAAACTAAATCTTCACTTTCGGGCTCCTATAGTGGCTAAACCATGAGGAATTTGAAGATGATGCAAACTAGTGATTTGTGATGTTTTGTCTATAGATTCTAAATATATTTTTTTCAAAATTTTTGGAATTAGATTGCACTTCTTTTTCCATCTCCTTTGAAAACTGGCTTTTTGAAAAAAACAACATTTTTAAGAAGTGACGCTCACCGTATACAACATTAATTTTTTTGTATGAAGGATAAAATTCTATTTTTTTTGAATTTAGATTTGTAACTATGATATCTAGCACTTTCATTTGGTTTCATAGTGTTTTATTAAATATTTTTTCCTTAATCAAGTTTCGAAGTCAAACCAATTACAATTCAGACATAGGCGGACTGTATATAACATAACTTTTTTTGTATGTATCGAAATTCAATTTTTTTTTTTTTAATGGATCAAGGAAATCAACACCCAGCCCGAACATATTTTTTATTTTTATTTTTTGATAATCTGCTATTTTTTCACATGTGCAGAACAAAGAGCTTGATTTTCGGTGAAAAACCTATGTTTAATAAAACTAAAAAAACAAATACATAATAAAACCAAAACATATTAAAATTATATTCGTTGGATAGCTCATTCCGAGGACTACCATGATCATTTGAAATAAATTTTAAATGAATTCATTTGATCCCCCAAAAGATAAATCAAAAGTGATTTTTTATTAGCATTTTGATAGGTGTAAAGGAGACTCCGTTGTAGGTATGGTTTAAAACTAGCGGGGTTCTATCCAAGGGGGTTTGATCTAAGGTGGTTTGATCAAACCCTCTTCAATTGGAATCCTTAAAATGGAAATTTTTAAGGCTTAAATCATTATATTTTCTAAAAATATGTGATTTCAACAAAAATCAAAATTTTCCAGAAATTGTAAACTAGCTTTGTGGGATCACCCAAGCACAACTCACACTAGCTCACATCTAAGGACAAATGGGTACATTGCTACAAGCACAAGAATATTGTGTAACGTACTAACCCTTATTGAAGTAAAAATTTATAAATTTACACTTTACGAGTAAATAAATTGAGTAACAAACCATTCCAATAAAAAAATTCTTTTCTTTATTGAACAAGATGCATTACATAATACAACACAGATTTCCATTTCATGATAATAAATCATAAGTTACTTCAATACAAGAATGCATAAATTTACATACATAGCTCAAAGAGCTTTAGAACAAATAGTTGTAAGATGGTCCAAGATCCTTCCTTTCAAATCTTGGTTCTTCTGTCGCCTATTGTGGAGGAGAAGCATTACCCAGACACTTTTCCACCAACCATGGACTCTTAATGCGGTCCCTCACACATCTATCATTCAATAGATGGCCCTTCCCTTTGACGAAGAGATTGGTAGAGTAATCGATAACGACAACCAACTGAGCATAGTGTTGTGTTCTACATAACTAGAACTTGTAATTGTTAGAATTGTGAAACAAGCACAAAACCACGAGCCATAGGATCAAACAACAAACAAATACACCTTCCATGCAAGAGATCTGCAAATAATAATTGCTATATTCTTCAACAAGAAAAAGCTACAGAAGAGACTTTTAAGAAGATATGAAAGCTCTAGATAATATCCGAGAGATATTTATAATGAGGGTTGAGTGCTTATAAGAGCAAAGCCCTAAATGAGAAAGGGATCATATCATGACAAGTGTCAACATCACATGAGATGAGACATAATGATCTAATATTAACTCAATTAATAAAGCGTAAAAGCACTCCTAAGTTTAGCTTAAGTGCAAAGAATAAATTAGACTAATGATCAATTAAAGATTAATTAATTATTATCTAGTGTTTGATAAATCTAACACCCCCCTTTAAGATGAACTTAGGGAGTAGCTAAAAACCCTAAAAAGAATGCATGATGGGTCCCGACAAACAAGGTAAAAAAGGTAACTATGTACAAATAGAAGATCTCTATAATGTGGAGAAATATAGAAAGCCTCATGGGAAAAAATCTACTCCAAAAAGAGAGAAAGCCAAGTGAAGGACTGAAGAAGCCTCCAAACAAGACAATGTTGTCCCAAAAGATAGGAACAAAGGATGAACAAAGAGAACACCACTGAAGCATGAAGAAGCTGCAAATGCTATTGTAGAATGACTGCTGAAATGCTGAAAGAAAAGCTCCCTCTCTAAAATAAATGATGATCAGGATCAAGAAGACAAGAATCTGCATGAGTGCCATCAATGACACTACTTGAATCTAATGGAAAACCAAGGAAAAACATCTGGAACTCGAAGATATAGATGGCACAAGTACCAATAGTCTGAAGAACTGATCAAGTAAAAAATGGAAGGTCACCTCCAGAAATAGGAATGCAAGAGTGTCCATATGGTAAGTGCTCCATCTCACCGAAATGCATGGGTAACCAGCCACTACATTCACCTAGTACATAGGAACAAATATTGTATACATAGCTCACTCCAACATAAAACCAAGGAAGCATTAGCACCAACAGTAGAAACCCCCCCATAATGCTGACAAGGGAGAGGTATGACAGGTACACTAAAATTGAATGCTGAAATGTAGTGCATGATAAAGAACCAAGAACATCTGAATGTGCAGACATGAAAGTACAAGTAGATATAAAGGGTGTGAAAACAAAAGTCACACTTGCATGAGAAAGGTATGAAGGCAAAACAAAGGCAAACATCAATCCCCATGGCACTTTATAGCATAGTGCGAGTACAATAAGGCATAAAGTGATGTGCAAGATCCCATAATACAAGTACAATACAAAGGCACTTTATCTCAGTGTGTTTACAAAATCATACAATGGGAGCCCATAATGTCCAAAAAAGGAATACATGCTGAAAATACAATTCACTGACCAAAAAAGAGAGGAAACTAATAGTACCATGATGAAGTAAACGAGAAAACATGCACTTTAAAAAAAAATGGCACCCAAAAATGTGCCCGAATGCAGAAGATATGGCCCGTCGAAGTCTCCAAAATGAGAACTAAACAACTAAAGCACTAAGAAAACTGAAATCTAGAAAAAAAAAACAGAAGCCAAAACTGGAAAATACCTACACCACTATGAAGATCACGAAATTTCACCCCATTTAAAAAAAAATTGCACTGAAAAAGTCCACCGTATGGCCAAGATATGATCTCTGGAATATTGGGTGCAAATTTGAAAAGCCCAATGGAGAGGGGCTGAGTAGGGAAAAAAGGGTCTCCGCCAAATTTGTCAAAAACTTCACCAAATGTAGAGAGCCACCAAATTTAGCAGTGCAGATAAAAAGGTTCTCCAAGTACAGTGCAAGTTTATTATTTTCCAAAAAAAAAAAAATATTTGCAAAAAATAATTACAGGGATTTTGCCTTTTTTATATTTTAAAAGTAAAAAAAAGGGCTAAAAAACTTCATATATATATTTTAAAAAATATTAAAAACATATATATATTTTTGAATTTAAAAAAAAAAGAAACTCTTATTTTTTAAAAATATATTAAAAAAATAGAAGGGGTTGGCTGCCCCCTTGCGCAGAGCCCGAGGGGGGCCCATTGCCCTGCCAAAGTGGCAAGTGGGCGGTACCCTTGGGTACCGTCCCTGTCAAAAATGTTTTTTAATATATTTTTTAAAATAAAAAAACTTGCTTGCCTTTTAAGGCATGAAAAATATGTTTTTGATTTGATTTTTTTTATTTTGAAAAAATCACAAAAAAATATATGAAATATGTTTTTTTGGTTTTACCTCGTTTTTCGTGCTGGGAAGGTCGTGCGGTTTCCCTGGCAATTGTTTTTGCCTCAGATGCCAAGTTCACCAAATTTGACGATTAGACAAGCATTTTTAGGGTTTTTGGGCCTTCTGAGAATGATGGTGATGTCCGTTTCGCGCCAAAATGTACCAAAAACACAGCTAGCCTCCAGATTCGGATAAAGAGCAACCACTTCACAACTTTGTAGATCTGGCGTCAGGAATCGAAATCAGGCGAAACAAAAGCCAAATTTGACTTTTTCGATAGCTTTGGATCCAACAGAGAGGTCTTCTTCACACAAAAATGGTTCAAAAAACACCCACCTCCAAAATTTGCAAAAAGAGCAAAGGGGATTCAGATTTGAAGCCTGCAACCCTTGTTGAAGAAAAAAACCTCATAAATCGAGAAGGGGTTCGTTGAATCCATACTCTGATACCATGATAGAATTGTGAAAGAAGCACAAAACCATGAGTCACAAGATCAAACAACAAACAAATACACCTTCCACACAAGAGATCTACAAATAATAATTGCTATATTCTTCAACAAGAAAAAACTACAGAAGAGACTTTCAAGAAGATATGAAAGCTCCAGATAATATTCAAGAGATATTTAAAATGAGGGTTGAGTGCTTATAAGAGAAAAGCCCTAAATGAGAAAGGGATTAGATCATGACAAGTATCAACATCACATGAGATGAGACATAATGATCTAATATTAACTCAATTTATGAAACATAAAAGCACTCCTAAGTTTAGCTTAAGTGCAAAGAATAAATTAGACTAATAATATATTAAAGATTAATTAATTATTAGCTAATGTATGATAACTCTAACAGTAATCCCACAATCTCTAACTAGCATGTAATACTAGACCACAGTGAATTGACAGTGTAGTCTTGGTAGTCACACAATCCATAGTGGAGTCTCAGACATTACACTACTTTGGCCAAAGTGTTACATTTAGTATTCCTACTGAGAATCATCTATCACATGCACTACTTAGGGTCGATTTGACTTAAGGCTATCTTAAACTACGCTTAGGTATTGTCCTTCAATGGATATTATGTCACCCCAAATTAACCTATCACCATTTTAATCTACTTAGAATGAATCTACTTAACAAGTAAGTACACAAGCTCCCTCCCATACTAGATTAACTATCCTAGGAATAACACAAGCTTTCCTAGTTAAATCATTAACTTTAGTTGTGTGTAATTCAAGTGCCTCTTGTATTCAATCATGCCTAGTATATAATATCTATGATATACACTAAACTCCTATTATGAAGTACTTACAAGCACAACATAAAAATAACATAAAAGCTTCAATTTCCTTTTGAAAGACACTCTCAAATACTTCTATTGCACATACTGAAAAAGATGTTTCAATCAATCATAAAAACATAACATTTCTAGGTAAATAACAAAGAAGAAGAGATCCTCATGCCTGTTATCGCTTATCCAAATTAATGATAGAAATGCAACCCTCTCCAACAGTAATTAGCTTGATAATCAACTTCTCAAGAATATCTCAATAACTCCACCTCACAAGTTGATAGATTTTTCCTCTCAAACAACAATGTTTCCTTCAACACAATAGAATTCTCACTATTACTTACAATATAAGGCAAGTTTGGCTAGGAATAACACATAAAATAATGAACTACAAAAGATGTGTAATCTCTTGGGAAAGAATTGCATCCTCACTAATGAAATGGCTCAACAATTTATAGAGCAATCTAGCAACCTCATGGCCTACAGTTTAGGCATGTAAAATGACAATAAGCTCCATACAAAGCAACTCAGTAATAAGGTGGCGATTAAATAAGCTCAAACTCAAAAAAACCTCCTACAGATCAACTTGCATCTTTGACAACAATCCAAAGACCTATTAAAAAATAACATGTGGAAAATTTGAATTATACTCCAGCAAAGACATCTACAGGAAATCATTTCAAGAGGTGGCACCAAAGCCTCTATTCCTTTATCAAGTTGGCATAGTTTCTTATGAAGAGAAATAGTCAATATTAAATTTGTAACACTTAGCATTGATCAACTGAATTTAAGGAATGAGTCAATTTAAACATTTAAAGACGTTGGACAAAGTTAATGTTGCTCTTTATCACAATGCCAACCAAGTCTAAGCTAGCAGTTAAAATGCATTCATATGTTTTCACATACGTGACATGGTTTAAGTGGAACTCAACTTCTCTACATAGTCGTAAACATTTACAATATCGACTTCCAATCTCATAGTCATTGATGACTATTATCGAACTTTATTTCCTTGGTCATTAACAACTAAAAATAGCCTTTATAAATCGACTTCTTTAAATGAGAGTTAGTCGAATTCTAATAACATATATAATATGTTAAATATATATTATTATTATATATATAAATATTATATATTATATATGTATATATATTTAAATACCATAATGTATTTATATATATATATATAATCGTTTAATATATATTTACATATAATATATATATAGATATATAGATATCATAAGCTAATAGTGTAAGCATACATTCGATATATATATGTATGTATATATATCTATATAAGAGTACAAGCAATATAGTATATAATAAACACATTATAATGAATGTATGCATATATATATATATATATATATGCCTATATGTAGGTATATCATATCAATGCATTTGTATGAGTGTGTCCATTTGCCAAAGTACATATGTATCGATATACATATATATATGGATGCATGTATATATATATATATATGTTCACATCCGATTCACATATAGCCATTCACAATTACCATCATATTGATAAGTGTTTAAGTGTGGTACATCTATACATGTGCATATACATTTCACTGGATCCTATTGACATGCATGTGCATATATATACACATACTTCCACGCACATCCCGCTCATCAATATAATTGTAATAGTACAAGAAAGATCTCAAAAGCTCAAATAGATAAACATCACCCAATAATGCATGCAATAGCAACAAGACTCTCAAATGCAGGCATATTAGCTAAGGATGACTTACCTATTACCCACAAACTGACTCAACTCAATCATTCTAATGTGGTGTGTGTATACTCAGATAGTTTACTTTTACCGGTTACCCGACCAAGATCTTCTCCCGAGTGATACTTCCCCTCCTCCCGGAGGAATGGAACACATACCTGCATCCACTAACACATGCACACGACAGTCAATTGTTCATAACATATGCAGTATACATAAAAATTTCCAAAGTTAGAATAATAATAATTCAATAACCTTTCATCCACATATATGCAATATTTCACCATGAATAACATCAACTGAGAAAACATCAAATTAGATAACATCAAATGAGATAACATTCATATTGATAACAAAGTACAAACATAATTTATTCATCTCCAGAATTCACATTACATTCATATTTACCCTATGTAGTAATAGTAAATAGTAGCTTCACAATTGGGGTGTAACATACTCCCCCCTTATGAATCATCACCCCCGATGACCTTTAGGGATTATTAAAACATAACAACTAACAACACATTATTCAACATTCTCAAAAGCATCAAGAATATGAAGAAATTTCTGCTCAATTTTCGCATAGTCCTCCCAAGTAGCCGAGTCTTCTACATACTGGTCCTACTAGACTTTGCACTGCAAGACCTCTTTGTTATGCAAGCGTAGCTTAAGTTTTCCTAGAACCTTGACATGCTTGAGAGATACTACTCCAGGGTCCCATACTTGTAAAGGAGTCCGAACAATTACATGATTATCCCCTACTATATAATTTTTAAGGTAGGACACATGGAAGACGTTATGCATTCTAGCAAGAGTTGGTGGCATAGCGATTTGAGAGGCTACTAGATTCACTTCCTCTAGAATCTCAAAAGGTCCAACATAATGCAGGGCTAACTTATAAGACTTTCCAAATTTAATGGAGCTCTTGTGAGGTTTCACTCTCAACAATACTTTGTCACCTAAGGCAAAATTATGGGGCACTCTCTTAGCATCAACGTAGCTTTTCTTCCTATTGTTAGCTTTAGCTAACCTTTGCTTAATAATATTAACTTGCTCATCCGTTTTAGCCAATATTTATAGCCCAATACTTACTCGATGCTCAAGTTTATCCCAACTTATAGGAGTTTGACACTTTCGTCCATATAAAGCTTTGAAAGGAGCCATCTTTATTGTAGAATGATAAGAGTTATTATAAGAAAATTCAACTAAGGGTAAGTAATCTTACCACTTGTACTGTTGATCCATGCAATACATCCTAAGTAGGTCTTCCAATACTTGGTTTACCCTTTTAGTTTACCCATCCATTTCTAGATGATATGCTAAGCTAATATTCAACTGAGTCTCCAATGCAAAAAACAAGGTTTGCCAAAACCTAGAAGTGACTCGTGCATTCCTATCTGAAATAATCTTTTCAGGAATCCCATGCAATCTAAACACTTCCTACACAAATTTTCTTGCTATGACAAGTGCTCCATCAGTTAGGTTCCCTGGTATAAAGTGTGCTACTTTTGTAATCTTATCCACTACCACAAGAATGACATTGTGATTATTCCTTGACATAGGAAATCCTTGCACAAAGTCCATACTTATGACTTGCCACTTCCTCTCCGGTATATCGTGTGGGTATAACAAGCCCGCAGGATGATGATGCTCAGCTTTCACCCTTTGACACTCAAGACACCTTTCCACAAAGCTAGTGGAATCTCCTTTCATTCCCTTTTAAAAGTATAATGGTTTTACATCAGCCATATTTTCATCACTCCAGGATGTCCAGAGTACTATGTTTCATGTATTTCCATCCATACTAGATTTACCAATTCCTTTACGTCAGGTACATACATTCTACCCTTATATCTAAGTAAATCCATTAGGTTCAAATTGAAAACCTTCATACCTAGAATCTTGTGGATTATCAGTGAGTGCTTGCTTAACTTGCAAGTAATACTCATCTTCCTTGCACTTTTGGAGTACTTGCCCCTTGAAATCAGTTTGAATTGCTACTAAGGAAGAAATATGTTATCTTCGACTTAATGCGTCAGTGACCCGATTTTCTTTCCCCTTAATATAACCGATATTAAAATCATAGTCATCTATTAACTCTAACCATCTTCTTTGTCTAACATTTAGATTAGGTTGAGTAAAAAGGTACTTTAACCCATTATGGTCATTTTTCAACTCAAAAGGTTTTCCTAGCAAATAGTGCCTCCACATTTGCAATGCGTGAACCATAGCTACTAATTCTAGGTCATGCGATGCATAATTCATCTCATATGGTTTCAGATTCCTAGATTCATAAGAAATTACTTGCCCATCTCGCATTGGTACACCTCCTAACCCTTCTCCGCATGCATCTGTGATAACCATAAAGTTACCTTCAGAATCTGGTACCTTTAAGATCAGTGTGGTGGTTAATTTTTCTTTGAGTAGGTCAAAATCCTCTTAACACTTCTTAGTCCATTCAAATCTCTTTCCTTTCTTTTGCAAAGAAGTAATTGGGAAAGCGATCTTAGAAAAGTTTGCAACAAACCTCCTATAATACCCTACCAAACCCATGAAAATTCTTACTTACAACACATTTTTTGGCATAGGCCATTCAATTACCGCTTTGATCTTAGTTGGATCTACAACAATTCCATCTACCAAAATCACATGACCTAAATAATGTACCCTCTTTTGGAAGAAT
Organism: Sequoiadendron giganteum; assembly: GCA_007115665.2. Taxonomy (NCBI): domain Eukaryota; kingdom Viridiplantae; phylum Streptophyta; class Pinopsida; order Cupressales; family Cupressaceae; genus Sequoiadendron; species Sequoiadendron giganteum. The sequence continues at coordinate 329,731,522 of CM021110.1, forward strand.
GTACACTTGGAAAGTTTTCCATACAACCTATGCTCTCTCAAACATTGTAGGACCATTTCTAAATGTTTGCAATGTTCTTCCTCATTTCTAGAATAAATAAAAATATCATCTAGAAAAACTAGTAAAAAATTATTGAGGTAATCCCTGAACACACTATTCATCAAGTTCATGAATGTTGCAGGTGCATTTGTTAAACCGAAAGGTAAAATAGTGAACTCATAGTGACCATATCTAGTTCTGAATGTAGTTTTAAATATATATTCATCCTTAGCCCTCAATTGGTGATATCCAGATCTCATATCTATTTTAGAGAATATGACAACACCCCTCATTTAATCAAAAAGGTTGTCAATGCATGGCAATAGATACTTTTTCTTAACTGTAGTTTTTTTAAGCATACGATAGTTGATGCACAAACACAAGGTACCATCCTTCTTTTTAACAAAGATGACTGACACCCCCCAAGGTGAAACACTTGGTCTTATCAGTCCTTTTGACAACAATTCATCCAATTGTGTCTTAAGTTCCATAAGTTCAGTGGTTGTCATCCTATAGGGTATCTTAGAAATAGGTTCTGACCCTGGAACTAAATCAATAGAGAAATCAAATATTATTTTCTGAGGTAACCTTGGTAACTCATCTAGAAACACATTCAAAAAATTCCTCAATATTGGATACTTCTCCAAATCTGATTTTCTAGTTTCATCTATTTCACCATCTTCTAGTTCTTGTAAACTATGGTACTCTGAATCATCACTTTCCTTCCCAAGTTCTTCAATCTTTACAACAAAGAGTTTACACCCTTTCTTCTTAGCTCTTATAAGTTGCATTGTTGTAATTTGTCGAATCCTAACCTCTCTAGGTATCCCTTGGAATTTAACTTGATTTCCAAAATCATCTAGGCATTCTATAGTCTTTGCATGACAATCTACTTCAGACCTATGTTTCCACAACAAATTCATTCATAGGATAATGCCATATGATCCTAGAGGTGCAACATAAAGGTTTACTTCTATAGAAAAACTAGGTAGTTCTATCCTAGCTTCGAATAAATATTGATCCACCTTTGCTCTTGTTTGGTTTGCATACTCTACATCCCAAGACATTTCCATGTGTTCCGCCTTCCTAGATAATTGTTTAGCTATTCTAGGTGAAATGAAATTCTCATTTGCACCAATATCAATAAGAACATAAATAGGTAATCCAAACAAAATACCTAGTGTTTTGACCGAAGTTACTTGGTACTTTGCCTATCAATCATCCACAGCCGCATGTATCTTTTTCTGAAACATTACCTGCTGGGTGGGTAATGGATTACCATATGGGTGTGATCCAAAAGTTTTATTGGGACATTCACTAGCATAGTGATTCACTCTACATATAAAACATCCTGTAGCCAGTCCTCTTTTCCCTATGGTTTCTCCAGACTTGTTGATATTTTCATTAGCCTTGTTGGTATTACCCATGCTAGAATCATTCCTTGTTCGATCTCTTCTAATCTCTTTTCCATTATTACAGAATCTTTTCCCTTTTTCCCTTGGAACATTTTGCACATATTCCTCCTTCTTTGGAACTATCTTGTTAGAAACTTCCACATCCTTCTTTTGCTCTTTTCTTTCTTGATGAGTGGAATTAGCTTTAAGCTTTTGTTCTTGCTTAATTGCTTTTTCATATACAATATCCATTGTTGTTGGACCATGCATATCCACTTGGACCCTCCAATTTGACTGTAAATTCCCATTATAAATTTCCTAATGCGGAAACGTTCATCCTTATGATATATGGGAACATAGCATAGAAGTTGGGTAAAATTCTCCCAATATTCGTTGACTATCATGTTACCTTGTTTCAAACCCTGGAAATTCGAGATTTTTTGGTCATAATATAGTTGTGGCAACCATCTCTTATGGAAAATTTCTACGAATTCCCCCCATGTCAACTTCCATGAGTTGATATTAAGTTCTAACCTCTTGTTCATCCACCAATTAGAGGCTTCCCTTGCTAACTGATACACACCCCATGCGGCTTTAGTAACCTCATCATAGTTTCGTATTTCAAAATAATTTTCCATTTAAACAAGCCACACTTCAACCTCATCACCTCCAACACTACCATCAAAATTGGGTGGGATTATCTTCTTCATGTCCCTGGAAAGTTCAGAAGACATGAGCTTATTATTCCTTTCAATAGATGGCATGGGTGATTTTTCTTTCTCATGATCATTATGCCCATGGGAAGAATTTTCTCCTTCATGCTCATTAATGAGTACTTCATTTTCCACCCTATCCTTAACTCTTTCTTGTTCGAGGTTAGTCAACCTTGCCAAGATTTGTTCAAGCCTAGCCTCAACTCTAGTGGTTCCTTGTACAACCTTCTGACTTCCAATGGGATTAGTTTGTGTCCTAACATAAGTCTTCGCCATGCTTGTGTGATTGGTTTTTACCTGAATGTTTTATCCATGTTAGGCTAAATTATGCTATCAATTAACTTATGGAAAACATAAAAATAAACATTCATTTGTACACAAGAATTCCACATAAGATTAAGCACATGCTTCTTTTGATAAACACATAATTTTATTCATTTCTTGAGGATTTCAATATCCTTTCTATTACATGGAGTGACTATTCAAATAGTCACGTGGAGAGTATCCTTTAGATTCAATCTTAGACACATAACTTAAAGGAGTATAACCTACAAATTGGGATAGTTGTTGTTCCCTATATTTATGTTCATCTCTCATTTGTTCGTACCTATCCCAAAAGGGATAATAACCTTCAGATTTATCATCCGATACATAGTTACGAGAAGCAATGTCAATATGATGTTCATCAACAATGTAGTCTACACTTTTCACATACATTTATTCGTGAGACCATTTCTCGACTGGCGATGTTTGTGGTACATATCCCCCGAACTCGTTACTTGAAGAAATTGCTATTACTTCAACCTGTGGTAGAACTCTAGGATCCCTAAAGATGATTCCACACTAACACTTCCTTCTGAAGGCATATCCCTGGAAAGTGGTAATAACAAATTTTTCTGGTGAGATCGTTGGTAGGTAATTGTACATAGCCTCCATCTTCATCTTCCTCTTCACATCACTGATCCGAGAAAGTGCGTGACCAGGGATAACTTTAGTGGCGAATCTTCGTCAATTGGTGAATATTTGAAATCGGGACCTCCAAAAATGGCGAATAATACAGGTTAGAAAGGATGCCGAATCGCCAGGTTTTTCCAATTTGTAAAAATTGTCTCGATTAATTCGCCAATGTATTATTTTTTAAATGACACATCGTCGGATCTGATTCGCCAGTAGTTTATACTATAATTACAAATATTACTTATATTCGCCAGTAATTTTATATTCTTACAATGAATTTTTATGGTATATTCGCCACTAATAATAATTTACCATTTCATTTTAGGGATATTTTAGCCTTTAATAGTTTTATTATTTATTGTCATCGATTAGTTTTTTAATCGATTGGCTGCAAGTGAATTCCGTGACTTTATTTGCACATGCCTTTTAAAAAGGTTGTTGAGGCCCGAAATTTGTTTTGGGCCACATGATTAGATTTGATCATGTGGCCCAAAACAAATTTCGGGACTCAACAACCTTTTTAAAAGGCACATGCATATAAAGTCATGAAATTCACTAAGTCATGAAATTGACTAAGTGTATATTAAATTGTTGTATCGGCGAGACATCCCTAACTGTCCCATCGATGATGTTCACTCACGTCGATAAGGCTTCCATACTCCACCTAGGGTCCACCAAGGCACAGGTACACCACTTGTGTAATTCCGAAGAATCATGAAGGGAGTCTGCAATATTCATGCAAAGCTCCCAGAAAGACATCCGATCAAAGGTCTATATCGTTGTATCGGCAGGACATCCCTAAGTGTCCCATCGATGATGTTCACTCATGCCGATATTCACTCACATAATGAACTTGCAGTCGTCCGATTTTCAAGTGAGATTTTTTAAAAACACTTGATCCGTGTGTGCTCCAATGCATTTTCAATAGTGAATTTATGCTTGGTGGCGAGGGGCTTTGCCCCTCAACCCCGCCTATCTCGCGACAAGAGTGCGTTGGGGCCACTATCCTTGGACCCCGCGAGGGGGCATTTCCCCCTCGACCCCCACAAGGGGGCTCTGCCCCCTTGACCCCACCGGTGGTTGTCGCCCCTAGGCCCCTACTTCAATATTAAAAATAAATAAAAAAATATGGGGGAACTGCGCCGACCAAGTATGCAAATTTTTAAAGGAGAGATTCGCCATTTTAATGAACCATTTTAGTGATTATTCACTAGGATTTGCCAATGTGATTATTTTTTTTTACCAATTATCCATTAAGATTCGCCAGGATTTTACAAATTTTTGAATAATGTGCATAAGATTCGCCAAGGAAAATTAATATATTTTTCAAAAAAAAGGAAAGATTCACCAGGATTTTACACCTTTGCTAAGGGGGGGTTTCTTAAAGTTATCCCTGTGCGTGACTAAAGGTTTTGGTGTCACTCAACCAAACAACATTGTCGTAGTTGGTTCCCTTTATGGTTCTAATGATGGCTTCACTTTCCTTCTTGGCCTTCAGGTAACACTCATTTTTGATTACTAACTTTTGAGCCATTAATCTGAGATGCACCATCCTGGCACAAGAATTCACAACATTAGATAACGTTAGATGGAAAGAATGATAAGCTCATAGGTTCCAGAGCTAAACTTGGTAGCTTTGATACCACATGTAACATACTAACCCTTATTGAAGTAAAAATTTCTAAATTTACACTTTACGAGTAAATAAATTGAGTAACAAACTATTGCAATAAAAATTTCTTTTCTTTATTGAAGAAGATGCATTACATAATACAACATGGATTCCCATTTCATCATAATAAATCATAAGTTACATCAATACAAGAATGCATACATTTACATACATAGCTCAAAGAGCTTTAGAACGAATAGCTATAAGATGGTCTAGGATCCTTCCTTTCAAATCTTGGTTCTTTTGTCACCTGCTGTGGAGGAGAAGCATCACTCAGGTGCTTTTCCACCAACCACAAACTCTTAGAGTGGTTCCCCGCACATCTATCGTTTGATAGATGGCCCTTCCCTTCGATAAAGAGATTGGTAGAGTAAGCGATAATGACAACCAACTGAGCATAGTGCTGTGTCATACATAACTAGAACTTGTAATCCCACAATCTCGAACTAGCATGTAATACTGGACTATGGTGAATTGATAGTGTAGTCTCGGTAGTCACACAATCCATAGTGGAATCTCAGACATTACACTACTTTGGCCAAAGTGTTACATTCAGTATTCCTACTGAGATTCATCTTTCATATACACTACTCAGGGCTGATTTGACTTAAGGCTATCTTAAACTATGCATAGGTATTATCCTTCAATCGATATTTTGTCACCCCAGATTAAGCTATCACCATTTTAATCTACTTAGAATGAATCTACTTAACAAGTAAGTACACAATCTCTCTCCCATACTGGATTAACTATCCTAGGAGTAACACAAGCTTTCCTAGTTAAATGATTAACTTTAGTTGGGTGTACCTCAAGTGCCTCTTGTATTCAATCATGCCTAGTATATAATATCTATGATATACACTAAACTCCTATTATGGAGTACTTACAAGCACAACATAAAAATAGCATAAAAGCTTCAATTTCCTTTTGAAAGACACTCTCAAATACTTCTATTGCACATACTGAAAAATACATTTCAAGCAATCATAGAAAACATAACATTTCTAAGTAAATAACAAAGAAGAAGAGATCCTCATGCCTATTATTGCTTAACCAAATTAATGACAACAATGCAACCTTCTCCAATAGTAATTAGCTTGATAATTAGCTTCTCAAGAATATGTCAATAACTTTACCTCACAAGTTGATAGCTTTCTCCTCTCAAACAACAATGTTTCCTCTCAACACTGTAATAGAATTCACTATTACTTACTCACAATATAAGGCAAGTTTGGCTAGGAATAACACATAAAATAATGAACTGCAGAAGATATGTAATCTCTTGGGAAAGAATTGCGTCCTCACTAATGAAATGGCTCAGCTATTTATAGAGCAATCTAGCAACCTCATGGCCTACAGTTTAGGAATGTAAAATGACAACAAGCTACATGCAAAGCAACTTAGCAGTAAGGTGGCGATTAAATAAGCTCAAACTCAATAAAACCTCCTACAAATTGACTTGCATCTTTGACAGCAATCCAAAGAATTATTCAAAAAGCACATGGAAAATTTGAATTATACTCCAACAAAGACATCTATATAAAATTGTTTCAAGGGGTGGTGCCAAAGCCTCTATTCCTTTATCAAGTTGGCGCTATTTCGTATGAAGAGAAACAATCAATATTAAATCTGTAACACTTAGCACTCATCAACTGAATTTAAGGAATGAGTCAATTTAAACATTTAAAGACCTCAATGTCGCTCTTTATCACAGCGTCGACCAAGTCTAAGCTAACAGTTAAAATGCATTCATATGTTTTCACATACGTGACATGGTGAGTGGAACTCAACTTCTCTACATAGTCATAAGCATTTCCAATATCAACTTCGAATCTCATAGTCATTGATGACTATTATCGACCTTTATTGCCATGGTCATTAACGTCTAAAAATAGCCTTTATAAATCGACTTCTATTGAATAAGAGTTAGTCTAATTGTAATAACATATATAATATGTTAAATATATATTATTATTATATATATATATAATATATATATTATATACACACACACACACACACATATATATATATTTAAATACCATAATGTATTTATATATATATATATAATCGTTTAATATATATATTATATATATATAGATAGATAATATATATATCGTAAGCTAATAGTGTAAGCATACACTTGATATATATTTATATATGTATATATATCTATATAAGAGTACAAGCAATATAGTATATAATAAACACATTATAATGAATATATACATATATATATGTATAAATGTATATGTCTCTATGTACCCATATATGTAGGTATATCATATTGATGCATCCGTATGAGCATGTCCCAATGTATACATGTATCGATATACATATACACATGGATACGTGTATATACTATACATACACACACACACACACATATATATATATATTCACATCCAATTCACTTATAGCCATTCACGATTACCATCATATTGATAAGTGTTTATGTGTGGTACATCTATACATGTGCATATACATGTCGCTAGATCCTATTGACATGCATGTGCATATATATACACATACTTCCACGTACATCCCGCTTGTCAATATAATCGTAATCTAGTACAAGAAAGATCTCGAAAGCTCAAATAGATAAAAATCACCCAATAATCTATGCAATAATAGCAAGACTCTCAAATGCAGACATATTAGCTAAGGATGACTTACCTATTACCCCACAAACTGACTCAACTCAATCATTCTAATGTGGCACATGTGTATACTCAGATAGTTTACTTTTACTGGTTACCCAACCAATATCTTCTCCCGAGTGATACTTCCCCTCCGCCTGTATGAATGGAACACATACCTGCATCCACTAACACATGCACACGACAGTCAATTGTTCATAACATATGTAGTATACATAAACATTTCCAAAGTTAGAATAATAATAATTCAATAACCTTTCATCCACATATATGCAGTATTTCACCATGAATAACATCAGATGAGATCACATTTATATTGATAACAAGGTACAAACATAATTTATTCATCTCCATAATTCACATTATATTCATATTTACCCTATGTAGTAATAGTAAATAGTAGCTTCACAATTGGGGTGTAACATATTGGGCTACAACCATCATGATATTCAAGGTACAATACAAGGGACTCCTACCCAACTAAGAATCATGTCTTGAGGATAAGACATCATTTTAAAAGGGGGATGATGTTAGTAGATCAAGGGCTAGAATAGAACCTATCACAGGCTATCACAAAAGACCCATGGTACTAGGAAAATATATTAGATATTTCTAGGAATCATGTCCCTTCAAGGGAATGCATGTATATATGGAATGTAAATCATATGCGGAAGACATAGAAGAGAAAATATATGAAATGTATAAGATATATTGTGAAGCAGAGACTAAGACCTGCTGTTGTATGAGATTATGATATAATATAAAAGAGTTGTAAGGATTATATATATGTGCAATGAATGTATGAATGTTTCTTTTGTGGTTGATCTGATATGCGTTAAGTATTCCTTCTAGAACACTACTACAAATGCTTGTCTCTCTTACTTTATTCTTTGGGGTATAAATAGAGTACATAAGAAGTACTGGGGTACAGATCTTCAAACTATACTTCCCCATCCTTCTGCCAACACTTACCACTAAAACTTCTTTGGGAAAAATAATTCTATGATATATGGTATCAATCATACCTACATATCACGGGCTACACTGAGGTCCTCATCAATGCATCGACTAGAAAGAACTTCAAACATCATTTTTGGGAAGAAGTAATGAAGATTTATAACATGCAACCTACACTACTTGGAATCACACAGTCCACATTGTCAACTTAAATCTAATGGGTGGCACTTGGAGCCTAAATGCAAAGTGATCAAATTATGTGGGAAAAAAATGTTTAGTGAAATTCCCTAAAGATGTGTTGTCGTGGCTTTCTATGATCATATAATATGTACAAAATGGATTTGTTGAAAAGTCCTTGGAAAATTTCAAAAAAATGCAATCGACATGTACAAAGGCAGTCTCAAAGACCTTTTCCTACCTTCTCCTTAATTGTGCGAAAACATGAGCTCTATAGTAGGTTATGACATATATCACAATATAATGAAAGGGGATTTTTTTTAGATGTTATAGATGCAATTTTATCTATTGACCTCTCTTCTCTCAATATCTATTTCCCTTTTATCTCTCTTATCTCTTTCCCTCTACCTCTTGGTCTCTCTATCTCTTTGCATTTCTCTATCTCTCTCTCTCTCTATGTGTGTGTGTGTCTCTATCTCCCTCTTCCCGCTTTATATATCTCTCTCTTTCTCAGGTCCCCTCTCTTTGTTTTTATGTCTCACTCTATTTTTTTTCTCTATCTTATTACCCCTCTCTCTTTGTTTTGCTATTTCCCTTCTACCTCTCCCTCTTTCTATCCCTATCTCTCCCTCTCTATTGCAAACATAACATGAGTCTATTGGTAATGGAGCGCACAATTTATCTTCATCACTCAAAGGTTTTGTCTAAGTCGTGTTTGGATCCCTATAAAAGGCTGCATAATTGATTTGGAGCTATCACTTCTCCATTAAAACCTTTGTTACACAAACATCATTTACTAAATGTCCTACCAATTGACCTCATGTACTCCAAAATGTATGAAAAAAAAAACACCAATTATTTTCCTATTTGACCTTCCACACCTCTTCGTCGTACCCATTGCACACCAAGGTGCGATTGCTAGTAAAGTAGTTGGTTTTTATCTTAATTATGTCACTTATTTCTTCACCTGCCCCTCTTCTGCACCGAATCTTCCTCACCGACTTACTTTTCCTGCACAATTCACGGCCACTCATTCAACCCGTTAAGTCAATTCTTACAATAAATCTCTCACTTATCATTATAGCGGACCCCTCTTCTCTGACAGTTAATTAGGCAAGCATCACATTTACCAATTCCAATCCTGCTTTCGTTGCTTCTGTTTATTTTCTTTTGCTTCCACATTTCAATCCAATTCCATGGCATCTACTTCTACGTTTGGTATGACGGATTCTTTTGATGGAATGGCAACACTTTCCACTGCTTCTGTTACATACTCATCAGTCACTCCAAGGTCGTCTTACGATGTGTTCATTAATCATCATGAACCAGACGTCAAACACGCGATAGCTAGCACTCTCTCTGGTATAATCACTGGTATGCTAATGACAGTATTTTTGGGTTCAGAGGAGTTAAAATATGGCGATTTCTTGCCTCAAGCAATAAAGGCAGCAATTAGTAGTGCTTTGCTTCGTATAGCAATTTTTTCAAAGGGCTATGCAGAATCACCCCGATGTTTGCAAGAGCTATCAATTATGCTTAAATCTGACACCCCAATAATTCCTATTTTCTACCATGTAGATCCTTCTGATCTCAGATATGTAGCTCAAGGGAAAGGAGTGTATAGTGAGGCCTTTCAGGAGCATGAAGTGAAGGGTGGATACAGCTTAGATCAGCTTGAGGAATGGAAAACGGCACTCTACAACATTTCATTTTACACTGGTCAAATCATAAAAAATAATGAGTAAGTACCCTCCCTAAACTAACAAATATGCTTTCTTTGCATTTTTCTGTGTATGAAACTTTGGTATAATCATATGTTATGTTTTGTTTTTTCCATATATTTCTTGTTCAGTGATGAGATGTGGTTGCTGAAGAATATTATGAATAGTCTATCGAAAGTAAAAAATAATGGCCCATTAAAGGTTGCAAGTTATCCAGTCGGTCTCAATGAAATAATAAAAGACTTTGAAATGAATACATTTCAATCTGCCCTGGGTCACGAGACTGTAGAAATTGTAGGAATTTTGGGCACGGGCGGTTCTGGCAAAACCACTCTTGCAATGGAGTTATACAACAAAAGGTCCCTCATAATGGGGAGGTCCAGTTTCCTCTCCAGTTTTATCTCTGATGTTCGAGATGCAGCAACCAAAGGCATGCTGCATGATAAGCAGATAAAACTCCTCAAAGACCTTGGTTCCAAGGGCGTAGAATTTGACAATGTAGAGGATGGTAAGGGAATTCTTGCAAGGCGTTTAAGATCTGTTAAGGTTTTCATTGTTCTGGATGATGTGGATCGTGTGGACCAACTGGATGCTCTATTGCCCATAAAGGACAGCCTATGCAAGGGCAGTCTCATTATTGTCACTACACGTGAAAAAAGAGCACTTAAGTCATGGGGTATCTCTTCTATATACAAAATCAAACCATTGGATCCATTTCATGCAGAGCAACTTTTTTGTTGGCATGCTTTCTTGAAATCTGTTCCACCGAATGGATTTGAGGAGCTTGTTAAAAAATTCTTAAAAGTGTGCAATGGATTGCCTCTGTCACTTGAGGTGTTTGGAGCACAGCTATATGGGAACTCCCATGAATATTGGGAGAATCAATTGAATAAGATCTCAGAAATATTGCCAAAGGATATCAAAGAAAGGCTCAAAGTAAGTTATGATGCCCTTGATTATGAAGAGAAAGAGGCATTCCTCGATGTTGCTTGTTTTTTCATTGGAGAAAATAACAGTTTGGCAATTGAAGTATGGTACGGATCAGGATGGACTGGTCTGCACAGTTGGGAAATGCTCTTGAATAAGTGTTTGGTTGATCTTGATAATGACAATTGTATAAACATGCATGACATTTTGAGAGATTTAGGAAGAGAAATTTCAAATCAAAAGTCACCTTACAGAATGTGGTTACCTGGGCAGATCACCGATGTAAAGAAAAAGGCACAGGTGAGGTTATACTTTCTGTTATTGTCTCAATAATGAAAGGAAAGAAAACCTTCTTTGTCTGCTGTGCGTTTCTGTGTTAGAAGTTTAATTGATTTTACATGTTAAACAGCTATGGAATAGACTGTCGCTAGCCCATTTACTAATCAAATCACCTTTAACAACTTTATATGTGTTAGAACAGTCTACATTTTTATTTACATATAACTTGTTTGTTTACTGCCTGTATATGTCTGCTACAAGTTGGTTTCAAGTTATTAAGGTTCTATTTATTTATTTGAAATTCCTTGGTTCAGACAGCGAACAGTATTCGAGGAATAATCGGCGCCAGGCGTTGGCCTTGGGTTAGTTTGCCTGCGTCCCTTGTTTAATTTCCTTTTAGTAATTTTAATTGATTGTGTGAGGTTTTTTGTTCAAGTTTTTCATTTTTTTCTTTCTGAGTATTTTATGTTCATCTTGTTTAGGACGAAGGATCAAGTGGCGAGGTTGATGAAATCTTACCCTCTTTAGGTGAACTAAAAGTTTTAGCAATTAAAGGAGGTTATTTCAACGAAGTAATCGGGGAAGTATCTAGAGAACTGGTCTGGCTTCGCTGGTTCCGCTTTGAGCAGAGAAACCTTCGGTCACTGATTTCAATAAAAAAATTAAGGGTTTTAGAACTCCATTGTCCTGTTAGTATAGAGGAACTGTGGGAGGCTGGCTGGGATGTAAGTATCTTCCGTTTCAGCTGTTTTAAATCTGCATTTAATTTTTTTAATAATTGCTATCTATATGTTTTAAGTATCTCTATTCGGAAATGTGCTATAGGCTCCCGTGGAGTTAAGGGAGTTGGTTATTTCAGCATGCCATAAACTCCAAAGATTTCCAAATTCGATAGGAAGTCTCAAACATTTGAAAAAGATGGTGATCACAAGTCCCCACGATGTCAAGAGTCTGCCAGAAGAATTTTGCCTTCTCCAATCGCTTGAGCACATGGAGTTAAGTTCCTGTGCAAAGTTATCTTCACTACCCAGCAGCTTTGGGGATTTGAGAAATTTGCGGCATCTAGACTCGTCTTCCTGCAGTATGTTATCTTCACTACCCAGCAGCTTTGGTGGTTTGGGAAATCTGCGGCATCTAGATTTGTCTTCCTGTGTAATGTTATCATCACTACCCTGCAGCTTTGGTGATCTGAGAAATCTGCAGCATCTTGATTTGTCCGGTTGCATCGAGTTGAGGATGTTGCCAGAGTCGTTTAAGCACCTGATACTCCTGCAATGTCTCAATTTACAGGGATGTGAACAACTCACACTCATGTCAGAGGACTTTGCAGAGATCCGAAAGCTAGAGGTTTTGAACCTTGACAGTTGCAAGCAATTGGAAGAGTTGCCTCGTCACATCACAAATCAGGCACTGTTGAGAGAGTTGCATTTAAAATATACTAGTTTAAGGGAGCTACCAATTGAATTCGGTCAACTGAGCAGGTTGAGAGAGATGGTGATAAATAGTGAGTTTCTCACAAGCTTGCCAAGTTCTATAGGAAATTTGTCCTCCCTTACTAGTCTTGAAATGTATGATTGTTCCCTGCAATCTTTGCCAAGCTCTCTTGGAGATTTGTTGTCATTGACCCATCTTACAATTGGTGGGAGTTCAAAACTGGAATGTTTGCCGGACTCTGTAGGGCGTCTTAGTCTCTTAGAGGATTTAACCATGAACAACTTAGGAGTGAAATCTCTGCCAAAATCAATTACCCAACTTAATAATCTTCGGACACTGAAGATAGATGAATGCCCTATAAGCGAATTGGATTTTGGGGTGGCGTCGTTATATTTTGCATTGACCAACCTGAAGGAGATACAGTTAGCTGGAACAGGAGTGTGCAGGATTTCAATTTGTGAAGACTGTTGTCCCCGCCTTGAGACTCTGGAACTCTGGTTTAATTATCATTTAACGGAGATCGAAGCACTGCCAACGACAGTCAAGACCATTAAATTGATAGGCTGTAGAAAGCTGAAGAACCTTCCGAGTTTTGCACAATTAACTTCTCTCATTGAATTTGAGCTAAGTGATCGCACCCAAGTTGAGAAAATCGAAGGTTTAGAATATTGCAGATCATTGGAAAGCCTGAGAGTAGACACCCGCGGGGATGTGCCTGGTGTAGAAGGTTTGGAGCAAATGCAGAAATTGAGGAGGCTGCAGCTCAGAGCAAACAAGGGATCAGCTATTGAACCTTGCATTCAAAAGATTAAGGTAATAATAGTTTGTAGAACTAGAAAATTCTAAAACTTCTTTCATCTCGTTGTCCATTAACTGAATGTAGTGCTACAAATTTGCAGGAATGGCCAGAGGAAATACAAGTATGTGCGCGGGCAGTTCCTGATGCGGCATCACTTGTAAAATCCTTACTTTCTCCGAAACTTTTTGTCGTTGACTCCTCCTCTCAGCGGAAAATTTACTCAAGAACATCACTGTTGCAGAAGCATTGCTCCAATGGCGATGCATTTATGCTCTGTTTTGTTATTAATTGTGTTTCTCCACAATTGACATTGAACATAACGAGCTATTCGGTATCAGGATATTCGTATCATTATGCAATGGAGATGTATGAGGGTAAATGGATATGGATAGGTGTCTTCAAGAGGGGAAATCAGTTCCGTGAAGAGGGGTTCGAGGTAGATGAACACGGAAACTCGGAAGGTGTGAACGAAGTGGAGACATGTTTGCTTGTGACTGGTGAAGAGGACATGCTAGTGGAGGCTTTCTGCAGCTTATTGCAACTTTTACAAAAATGATTTTGCTTACAAAACAAAAGTTAAACTGTTATAATTTATTAGTGATATTAGATTTTTTATAATTGTTATTGTTTTTGTGTTTGATTGTGTGTATATATTTTGCATCAACATTTCAGATTATATACTGTGTTTCATCATTAGAATGATGGATTTGATCATAATGTAGAATTATAACTCCAATGATTCTGTCATATATCATACATGAATATGATGTATAACATAACCAGAAAGAATGACTTGAGACAGTTTCATTTAAGACGTGTATTTATGTATAATTATCTATATATATTTGAATTTCAAAATATATTTTTAAAATCAATTGTATACATTTTGAATTAAAAAAATAATAATCCCATCAATTATGTGCAATTTGCATTTGAAATATCTTTCACACTTTGAAGGGTGAGGCAACCTGTTGAGGTGTTACGAGCTTTAGGGGAGTCCCTTTGATTTGTTCGAATCAATAGCATTCTTAGGAAAATTTCGTTCTGACATTGACAATCTCTCCTCCTCAGCATTGATAATCTCTCCCTCTCAGTCTTGCTAGACTGGATAACATGTAATAGCATTGAAGTATTTCATTGGCAGCTAAAAGCAAATTTATTATAGGGTAGGGAAGCAGGGTCTATGGTTGATTAGGTGACAAAATTCTGTTTCACATGTATTCAGACTCTCAAATGTAGTTGTTTGGCATGTTTGAAAATATGAGTGCTTCCATGCATTGCCTCCTTGGTGGCCGCCATTTTCTGCAAGTCTCTCATGGCTGCTTATTATAGGTCCTGTAAACACAAATAAAAAGTAAGTAGAAAAGCAATATCAAGATACCATTCTTGCAAGACTCTCGTGGCGGTATTTAAAGGGTTTCGGTGCATTTATCGGATTGAGGGTGTAGTCTTCTTTGAAGCTTTAAAAATAATATTCTTGCGTCAATTAAATTTATAAATTCACCTTACTGATGTATGGGACAAATCGGATGATGGGGACCTTCCTCCCCTCCCCGCGACAAATTGGATGATTGGGACTGTCCTCCCCTACCTGCTGATACTGCTCTCTTTGTTTAGCAGCTTTGTTCTCTGTTTTATGTTAATTCTCCCTATACTGCCCATATGACTTTGGAAAGTGACCCTGTGTGCCCATATGACTTTGGAAAGTGACCCTGTGTCCTCATTTTTTTAAATATGTAAATTATATTTTGTAGACACACGCATTCATAATTTTTTTTTTATAAATTCTATTTTTTTCATAAAATAACATTTAGCTATTTAGAAAGTTTTTTAGCGACTAGTCAAAACGACGTTATTGTTGAGAGAAGAAAATTGTCATCTTCACAATCAAGGACATCTTCCTCTTTCCATTAAATGTGATCTGAAAGCCATGCAAAAAAAAACATGCAAACAATCTTTATTGAACTGTGAAAAATTAATACGGACATCATCTGATTTGTATCAATGCCTTGTCACTCACTCGTTCCCGTGCCACACAATACAAGCCTCCCTTAAACAACAGAAATGCAGGTAATTTGTCTTAAAAACCCTAAAAGCTGAACAAAAACACACATTCCAAATAGTGTAAATATGTGGGGTTTAAAGCAGTTGATAATTTTAAATTTAGATTATTTCTGTTATATGGGTTTCACTTCCAGCATTTCATTTTTGTTAAAATGAACTTTAGCTTTGGTTTACTATTAATTTGTCTTAAGATTGTTTTGAACTCGTTTAATTGAAATTGTTTTTTTCTTTTTAAATTTACTCAGTTTTTACTGTATTTTAAAATTATATATATATATATATATATATATATATAAAAGTATTTTCAACTGGTATATAATTTTTATATTATATGCATTATATAAATAATGTGTAGAATAAAATTTAAGTAAAATTAAATCAATTTAAATATCTCAAATTATATATGTATATTATACATAAAATATATAAAATATATTATATATTTATAATATAATATAATATAATATACATATAATATATAATATATATAATATAATATTGATATTGTTGTTGCATTCTTTGTTTCTCCTAAGTAATAATATAGTTTAGGAAGGAAGTCTCTATAAAACTCAATTATGTTGTTGAATATGTAAATATTAATATATATCAACTAATGAAAAACAAAGTAAAAGAGATTTTTTTAATCTCTTTTTCTCTTTGAAAATAAAATTTTAAGTGAAAAAAAGAAAGGAAATAAAGTTAGATAAGAAGAGTTGTATGATATTCAAAATCTAAAATGGTGAGAATGGTTAGTGGAACATTATTAGAAAAAACAACCAATAAGGCACACACTGTGATCTAGTTGAAAAGATAGTCATCAAGCGTTAAAATGCAAAGTATCATGGATTAAATAGAAAATTATTTCAAAGGGAATGGTAGACAACACATATTGCCAACAATGTGGTTGAAAAGTTAGTCGTGAAGCTTATGAATGCAAAATATCATGGGAGTAGATAGAGAACTCTTCTAAACAAATGATATAACCCAACATAATGAGAAAGTGTCGTGAACAACCTAGTTTGCTCATGGTAGTGATCATGATGAATTTGTGCTTTCTATATCAAATTATTCCTACTAACTTCAATGAATGAATCATGGTATGATGCTTGTGTATTAGATACTCAAACAACACAATATGACATTTTGGTCTAATTATTTTGAAGATTTTTATGAGGGTATATGTGATCTTGTCTATTTAACAAATAAAACATGACTCAAGCATGTGCTAAATAATCCATTTGGTTCATGTTAAGAATTCTAGATTTCGTACATCACATTTTACTATATCTTCCTCAACCATGACATAAATATTTTCTACTAGGGCTTATTGGTAACAAGGCCACTCCATTTTATTGGAATATGGACACTTGTGGTAGTTAGGAACACGTTAGATATTCAAGTTGGGTGAGTGCACAAAGATGAGGGGCAAAAAATGGGTCTTAAATGGCCACTTTTTCTTTCCAAAATCAGGAAATACTAACCTTGGATGAGAAATTGAAGACAATACATTCAATAATTTAAGATACAAAAAAAACAAGGGTTGTACTGCTTCGAGTCTACTTTCTAAACTACTGTTTTTTTTTTAAATAGTAGAGAGTAAAGGGTTAAAAAAGGGAGCCACAAAAATTGATACTATTTTTGTCAAAAAACATAACATAGCATCTGTTGTGGCTCTCTCAGAAGGTTAAATTTTTTATAGTATTTTTAAAATCGCTTCAGTGAGAAATTAGCTAACAACATGTAGTTTATACTTGATTTTTTTGATATTTTTTAATAAATATATGATATTTTACTATTTTTGAAAGTGGACACATCCTGAAAAATATAAATTTGGTTATGCTACCCCTATAATTTTTGAAGAATAATCGAAAACCTTTCTTTTGAATATGTGTAGAATGGAGTAGATAGTTTATAATAATGTAATTTATTTGAAATTTTAAAATGAATAGTTAAAAAATAAAGTAAAAATACCAAACATTGACTTTTGACAAAAAACGAACACAAACAAAAGAAATTAAAGATGAAACCCTTAACATAGTCAAAATGTAAAAAAAACTACATCGTTAAATAGCTAAGAGAGAGCTTAACGTTACCCAAGTGTTTGATTAACTCAACCTTGATACACATGCAAACTTCATGGTTAGCACAAATGAGATTATGTGAAATTTTGTAGAATATGCAAAAACATGTTCTTGGACATTGGAAAGGTACTCCAAGTCTTTCGGTTGGAAATCCAAAGCAAATCCAAGCCAAAGACTTGTGGATTCCCAAAGAAAGACATAATGTTATATCACAATTTTGACATAACGTGAATGTGTTATAACTTGCTTGTGTTATTCCTTGCTTTATGTTTTTGTGTGTTTGGATAAATGTGTATTTTTTCTAAGCATGTTTGTATTTCACATAATGCAAGTGTTTTATAACGTTCTCACATTACGGATCGTTTGGTGTTTTTGTGTATGTATAAATGTATGTTTTATGTATGTATGTTTTTATATATATTTGTATGTATGTATGTTTGTGTGTTTGAATGCATGTATATTTGTACGTGTGAATGTATGCTTGTATGTATGAATGAATGTATGTTCAAGGTTGAGGGTACTATAGGGTTAAGTGTGTAGGGTATAAGGATTAGGGTTTGGGATATTTGCTATAGGGTTGAGGGTACCAAGTTGAATGTAGGGTTTAAGATTTAAGCATGGGGTTGAGAGTATAAGGTTACTTGTATATAAGGTTGAGAGTATAAGGTTACTTGTGTATAGTCTATAGAGATTAAGGTTAAGGATATTGGGTATAGGGTTGAGGGTATAAGGTATAGGGTTGAGGGTTGAGAGGTCTCTCTCTTCCCCATGTGAATTTTTAACTCAAATTTTATCCTTCCAAGACTTTCCTCTTTCCCATGCAAGTTCTAGAACCTTTGACTTGCCACATCACTCACACGTGTCAAAATCCTACCTTTTTAAGGACCTTGTTTTATCCAAGGTACTTTCCACCTCTCCTTTTGGAACCTTGTCTTATCCACAAGATTCTCCAATCATTGTGAATTTTAAATTCATTTTTATCTTTCCAAGATTCTCCTCTCCCCCACGTGATCATTGAGAGGTCACATCACCCCTTTCCCAAGGTACTTGTCCTTTCTCCACATCATATACCTTTCTTCCACCTCACTTCCACATCATCTCCTTCTAGGCCATCTTACATTCCACATGTCAAGATGTGAAGGCTTGTGAGTCCTCAACTCACCATAGCCCTCCATCTTGGATTTGTTGGTTTAATCTCAACCATTGAATTCTCTAGAAAATTCAAATCCCTCTATAAATACCCCCTATTTTCTCTTATTTTGGGACCTCATGCATTTGATACCAAACTCTTGCCATTTTTTCATTTACAACACGTAGTCATTTGCACCCTCATGCTACCAAATTGCTCATTCAGTTTGCAAGCATCATATTAGCCATTTATCCAAGCCATTTAGCCATTAGCACTTTCATTTATCACATTGCTCATCATGCATAAACCATTTCCATAGCCATCCAAGGAGCACACAAGATTTCAAACATCAAGGGCCAACCAAGAGATTTCTATAGCAAAGAATGTATAATCACTTATCTTTTTTGTTATTTTATTTCTTTGCATTATCATTCCTTAGGCTAATATTGAGGTGTACCTTTTGTGTTCTTCCATTAGTGCATTATAGTTAGATTTGCATCTTTAGAATAGGGCAATTTTTTTAATCTTATTTATTTGCATTAGGCTAATCTTGAGGTGTACCTTTTGTGTTCTTCCATTAGTGCATTATATTTAGATTTGCATCTTTAGAATAGGGTAGACATTTAAGAGATCACATAGGGTATAGGGTATAATGTTGAGCATTGAGGGTATAAGGTATAGGGTGAAAGCATAGGGTATATGGTATAGTACTAAGTGTTGAGGGTATAGGGTATAGTGTTACGTCTTGAGGGTGTAGGGTATAGGGATGAGGGTTGAGGTTTTAGGGTTTAAGGTATAGTGTTTAGGGTATAGGTTATAGTGTTAAGGTATAGGGTATATTGTTTATGGTTTAGGATTTAAGGTATAGGGTTGAGATTTGGGGGTTAATGTATAGGCTTGAGCATATAGATAATTATGGTGAAACTTCATATCACACACAAAATGAGACATACATAATAATTATAAGATGTCATAATTGCTTGAAGAAAGGGCACATAGATGTACCTCAACCCAACCCCCTACAAACACATGATGACAGCAAAAAAACCTTTATAAAATAAACTTTCAAAACATGAGTGCACTTTGAAAAAGTTAAAATTGTGTTGTTTAGAGCAAGCCAAAATACACTCAACGTATAATTTAAGCGTGTTTTCTCTTTCTCTAAAAATGGTAAAAAAGGTAAGATACATGTGATCGAGGCCCACATGCTTCGTTATTCTCCTACTCCTATGCATTATTTGACAAAAAAAATTATTTTCATGCTGTTGGGGAAAGCACATGCAGTTTTTACACATTCTACCACCTTTGCACCACCTTATTATAGTTTGCCAACTTAGGAAGGAGGAAATAACAAAGTTTTTATATCAAATTTGATTATATGAACTCAAATTTTTATGTTTGTAGTGTTGCAATGTTAATTATGATTTTATTTTTATAATTTCATATTATTGATTGGTTAATTATATAATTTTTAGTAATTCTATTAGATTTATATTGAATTGAATGTTGAAAAGGAGGAAACTTCATGAAATGCTCAAATTCTTGAGGAGTTTGATGCAAAAAGAAAAAAAAACTACACATATTTGGGTAGTTTCTCAAATCAAATCTCAGATTTTAAGGTATGCAAAATATTTATACATGTGTTTTACATTTTTCTTCATTCTCTTATGTTTCTTTATCACTTCTTATCATACATGCCCAATATAATGCTTTGATTTTGTTATCATGTTGATTTTGGTATTAGATTTTGCTAAGTGTAATGATGGAAAAAGTATGCCTTTTCCTTGATTGATTTGGGAATAATTAATGTTAAAATGAACCTAATATCGCCTTGATCTAGTTTTGTGATGTGTTTTACACATCCACATTAGGTCTTGGGCCCTTTTTAAGCTAAATAAACCTAACTTTTCCTTGATTTAATGTTGTAAAGTGTATTTATTTACACCTTCACATTAAATTTAAGGCCCTTGGACCTAATGGTGCCTTAATCTAATGTTTTAATGTGTTGTACACATTCACATTAGATTTAGGGCCCTTTTGAGCTAAATAGACCTATTTTTTCCTTAATTTAATGTTGTAGAAGGTATTTATCTACACTTTCACATTGAATTTTGGGCCCTTTTTCATTTATGACCTTTATATCATCATTAATAGGCCCCATAAGACCCTATATTGTGCATCCCAAATCATATTTCAATCAAAATCCTGATAATATCAATAAATAAACTTAATTTCTTAACACCTCAATAGTTTTGCCAACTAAAAAGGCTCTGTGGGACCCATACGCCACTCTGGGAATATGAGTCCAACCCAGGTGGGACCCATATGCTAGGTGTGGTGTATGAGTCCCATTTAACCCCTTTTTAGGGTTTTGAGTGGGAAAATTTGGGTTTTAAGTTCAAATTTCATGAATGTTACCCTATGGGATCCAATTAACGGGATATTAGATGGATTGCCTATATAAATGAGGTCTCAAATCATTATTTTATCAAGCATTAAATATATCAAGTCAAGAACTCAAGAGTTAAGCATTCCAAGACTTCACAAGATCATCTAGAGAACATTCAAGATCATTTCTAAGGCATTCAAGGGAGAATTCTTCATCAATTATTGCAGCAATTCAAGATTCATCATGTCAAGGATATCAAGCATCAAGCATGTTATTGAGCTAGTGTTGTGATGTTGCATTCAAAATCCAAGGTCAAGATTTGTTCTACACTTATTCCATCTAGATCTACATTATTCATGGCCATTTCATGTTAGATTTTATATTTACAAGAAATCATTCAAGGTATCATTGTTCATGTTTCATGTCCTATGTTTCATGTCATTATTTCATTATCTTATCATTTGGTTTAATTACCTAAAATGGGTTTAACTAAGGAAAACTCCCATTTACTAACAAATCAACAAGTTTTTCTCTCTCTACATGTGTGATTGTAGATCTAGGTGTCTTGGAGCTTGAAGATCCCTTGGAGATTAGGTTACAAGCTTAGAGAAATTTGTTGGAGTTGACCCCTCATTTGCAATGTCGCTATCTTCAAAAAAGGTAATCTATAGGTCCAAAATCAGGGTTTTAGATCTAGAAATTAGTTTGGAAGGAAATTGCAGAGATTGGAGTATAGATCTGAACTTTGAATTCCCAAAAAGGAAGAATGGGACTGATACACAAAAAGTGGCATATGAGTCCCACTATAAGAATTTTTCTAGATTTTTGTAGTTCCAAATACCCTTTTTCTAGAATTTTGTTATAGACCTTCAACATTTTAGAGCTTCATTCAGTCTTCTCCAAGTTTCAGGTGCACTCATTTCATCTTGTAGTTCTTTGTTTTGATTTATATACATTTTTAGGTCATCTAGTGAAGTATTACATCATATTAGGGTTAAGCATTAGATCTTGCATTTCATTTGTTTTTCCAAGCCCTAGCTTGGTGGTGAACCCCTCATTAATTCATAATCAGATCCTAGGACACTCTTCTACCAGATCTATTGCCTCCATTCCACTCTTGGGGTGAGATCTCTAGAGAATCCTTGAATGTGGAGTATCGAAGATTTTTGTCCTATTTCCTAAAGCATAGTGATGACAATTTTTTATCTTACATTAAGTATTCAAAATTATGAGTGCTCAACATACATAGCCTTAATCAAATGCATTAGAATTTTCTAAGGGAATAGATTAAATTTTCTTAATATAATAAAATGCATCATATTAATCATATTTATATAGTACTCAACATACCCTTAGAAAAAATTTCATCCTTGCTTATTGAGAGGGAATTTTCACATTCAAATGAAATAAATTTAAACATTAGAAACTCAGTGTATATTATATTTTATTGCATTGTAACTCTATATATAACTCATTGAGAAAATATATTGTTGGTTAGTGTGCCAAAATTACCACATCAAATTGATTCTCTCTTTTCAAATTGACTATGTGATGCCATCCCACATTCAATTTACAGGGAACATACAATCCTTATTAAGATATCTCAGCATTACATAAATTTTACATGGTGTCATGCTTGCATGTGTCACTGGGGTCACATTGGTTCTAACTCACTTTGTATAGTTTCATGCTTGCATATGTCATGTCACACTAGCTCTAGTTCCATGATGCATTATATTCTATACCAAGTTTATATGGTGTCATGTGCGCACATGCTGGGCAACATAAGTACTAACTCATTGATTTCCTTAGGTCTTATGATTCCATCTATATCAAATTTATAAGGTGGTCATGCATACACATTGTGGGAGCCACACTAGTTCCAAATACATTACTCCTATAAGTGTCATAATCCCTTCTACACCACTTACCATGTGTAGAATTTGTAGGGGATACACTATTTCCAACTACAAAATTCCCTAGATACACCATAACACACATCACATCAACTATCACATCGTATTACAAGTTTGATTATGATTGTAGTAACCTTGTTAAGATAGCCTTTAAATTCATTAGGTCTTTCAAAACTATCTTAGGATATTCATAACTTCATTATGGCAATCCTAATGAATCTATGACAATCATGGCTTCATTGGGAATATCATAAGTCCATTAGAATAGTCCTAATGAATGTAGGATAACCATAGTCTCATTATGAATTTTAAGTCATTACAAGTTGTCCTTCATGCTCTTTTTTTCCATCTTCACGCAAAAACTTGAGAATCAATAAAAATTGCCTTAGTTTCATATTCCTTCCTGCCCCTCTGCATGCCCTTTGTTGCCCTCTTCATGCACAAACTTGAGAACCAATAAAGATTGCCACAATTTCATTTTTCTTGCTGCGCCTCCTCACACCCTTTACTGCCCTCTTCATGCCCTTTGCTACCCCTCCTCATGCCTCTTTTGGACTATCATATATTGTGTGTATTGTAATTTCATGACCAATTTCATATTTGTGTAAGATATTTCTTTAATGTATAGTACTATGGTGGAACTAATATTTATCTCTTTTTCATGCTATAGATACAATTATTCATCATGTTGAGGACACAATAAAGGATTCCCTTAACACAAGATGAGCAAGAAGCTAAGAATGCAAGGAAAAGAGTACAAGTGAGGTAACTTTGTGGAAAGAAGAAATTGAACATGATAGAAGAAGGCATTCCAATTGATGAGGAACATGAACCATCAATGAGAGATATGGTATTGGTCGCACAAAGCAAAAAAATACAAAACCTTTGTGCAATGAGAGATTCAAAACCTATAGTTGGATAAACGTTATCTACCTCAAGTCAAAATGGAGGGATACCATCTACCACATCTCATGTTAAAAGTACATCATCACTCACATATGAAAATGGAGGTACACCATATTTCCCATCTCAACTTCAAGGTACGCCATCTATCCCATCTCCAATCGAAGGTATTCCATCCATCCTATCTCATTTAAATATTAATGAAATTCCTAATGTTGAGAAAAAATTATCTTTGAGAAAACCTTCTAGAATTTTGCATAGAAAGCCGAAGTTTTTTATTGATATTGATTAGAATATTTTATAGTCGATGGATGATAAGATTCAAAAATATACTTGTATCTAGATAAGCTAATAAGATTTGGAGATTGTCCTTTGAAAAATTAAATTAAACAACAAGATGCCAACTATTTGCTGAAATGATGAGAAATCTAAAGTATAGGTCTATTATGAAGATTCTTGGGTTGAGAAAATCAAAAACTTCAAGTGAAAAATATATTTGTGAAGAATGGGGTACCACCTCATGTACCAAAGATAGTAATGCCACACAATGTGTCATTACATCAACAATTGTAAGTAATAAAATGAAGAAAACTCATCTCACTAGAAAGACAAGTGAAACATTGAAAATAAATATAAAAGCTTTATTGAGAGCCATTAGAAGGAGCCAAAGAATTGAGGACATTGATGACAATGAATTATGGGTATTCTTGGGGTGAATACAATGAAAAAATAAACCAATTGTTGAAGCATTGATATCCCCAATTTAAGACTTTGGGAAGAATAACATGAGGGTATCTCTAAGTCAAAGAGATGCGGTAAGAAGGAGAACTAGTAGTTGAAACTGTGAGCCACATCTAAAGAATTTTTTGCATATGACTCAAACAAAGTTTTTTGGTAAATTTCTAGAGATGTATCCTCAAGTTAAAATTTTAAAATATTTTTTTGAAATGTTAAATCATTTCTATGGCAAAATAAATCACTCACACTACTTGTCGTTGTAGAGTACATATTTTTTATTCTAACAATTTTGATGTTTATCGATGTATATGTTTAGATTTGCATACTAACAATATTCTACAAGATTATGGAATACATGCCCCACCTACATCTTCAAGAGATTTCATATCAATAATTTTATATGAAAGAAAGGAATACCAATTATTCTACAAGAAATTATGCTTGGATTACACATTTCAATGTTGTGGTGCCTTGCAATATATGTCAATATGTGAACATATGGAAAGTACACATGCGGTTGGAAACGAACTAGTATAATTCAACAAATATAAGACAATAGACTACAATATAAAAGACAATAAAGAAACAAAAAGATGTGATTTGGTTATTCAAAAGATTCCAATGTATTAGTTTATGTCTTGAAATGAAGAAATTTGTTAGCTCTTTTTCACCTTTAGGGTTCAAGACCTAAAAGGAGAGAGATAATCTTCTTACAATTCCCTCAAGAACAAAACCTTGATATTTCAATGCAAAGGAGATTGAAATATTGCAAAGGGGTTGTCTTAAGGGATGAATGAGATCTAATGAGGGGTTCAACACCAAGTTTAGAATTGGAAAAGACAATGCAACACAATTTGAAATGCTAAACTTGGAATGACCTAGAAATGTGAACAAAATGCAACAGAAATTTATGAGACAAAAAGTGTGCACCTGGGAGGTTGAAGAAGATAGAATGGAGGTCTTGAATTCTAGAAAAAATTTCATTAATGCTGACTAGGACTCATTTTACAAGATGGGAAAATCAATCCTTCTTCCAAGAAAATGTGAAGATATAGGTTTCGGCCAAAAGGGTATCCAGATATGTGAAAATATCTCTCAGGCCTATATAGTGGGAATCATTCACCACTTGTGGTGAATTAATTTACTTCTATTTTTTCAAAAGTTCAAGACTTGATTATGTGTCTCTCGGTCTACTTTTCTCTTTTTGATTGGTTTCTGGATTTGAAACTACAAATTTCCACCTATAGGTATTCTCCAAGCTTCTCCAAGGCTTTATGACAACTTTGACAACTTTTCTCCAAATTTGCTTCTTGAAAAATATGCAACCTAGCCCTGTAAATCACACACAAGAAAAAGGGAAAATTTTTGTGGGGTTAGTGAATAGGGGTTTTCCTTGGTCAAACCCCTTGTTGGTAATTAAACTTTGAAATAAAAGAAAATATGAATAGAGAATGATGAATGAAAAAATAAAAATGTTACAACTCACCAAACCCTAGCAATATTTCAAATATGCTTGAAATGGCTATAATGGATGTGGTCTTTGACTCTTTCTTGAAGGATGTTTATCTTGTTTGAAACACTCGCTCGAGTCATCAACTCTACATCATAATTGTTAGCACAATAACAAACATGAAGGATGCAACCTTTGACATGATGATTGACACTTGAATGCTGATCTAAAATGCTTGATAATCTACCCTTCAATGCCTTTGAATTATCTTGTGAATGATCAAATTCTTTTGTGAACTCTCTTGAATGCTAGGTATGAAAAATGAGAGAAAGAACCTTGTATTTATAATCAATTATGCAAAAATTCTTGAAATTGCAACACTACAAGTCAACATGAGATCACTGAGAATAAAATCCTACTGGAAATTTGTATTAAATTAGAATTTGGGCCACACAAGACTCATTCACCCAAGGTGGCAAATGAGTCCACCTAGGCCTATTTTTTGGGCATATTTTAAAAAGTGCTTAGAAAGGTGTAAACCCTGTTTTGGGACCAAAAGATCCCAAGTGTAATCCCTAATGTGTCCCAAATCCCTAAATTTGGGCCACAAAAGCCAAAAACACCTAGATTATGATTGGTTACTGATTGGTTTCAGGATTATCCTAAAAAAGTTGCAATAAATGATGCTTGTGGATGTAAAATGGGGCCAATTAAAGCATAAGAAATCCCAATTGTTAAAGAAAAGCCTAGAGAAATGTGAAAAGAGCATTACTACACTTTACAATGCTCCAAATAAGCTAAGATTAAGGTTGATTAATGCTTAGTTAATTGATGAAACCCCAAAAAAGGTTGAAAGTATGTTACAACACTTCACAACACTTTAGTAAGGCACCATTAAATTCCACTAGTTCACAAGGGCCCAGGACCTAATGTGAATGAGTTATCCAAATTACAACACTAAATCAAGGCAACATTAATCCAAAATCCACAAGGAGGACCCAAACGAGTGTGAAAATGTGAAAGGATACATTTTTCTACACTACATGTCTATATTTCATGACAATATAGTGTATATAAGTATGTAAGGAATACTTATAGAGCTCGATTGTTGGACTTGCTGTAATACCCCTCTATTTTACCTTCTGTTTGAATAGTGTTATGTTCTACTTTATGTTTGTACCTTGACTATGGTACTTGGCTTCTATTTGGTCGCTATCTATAAAGCGACATTAATGTAATCTTTTGATGTGATGGTATTTTAATATGATGTTATCTTATGACATGTTTTGGATTAACATTATGGGTGTTTGAATTAATGATAATTGTGCTTTGGATTATACTAGCATGTTAGAATTGTCAGTTATTTGCAGTGTATTGGTGAAGGGGACAGTATCGTATCACTCACTTGCGAGTGCCCTACGATTCCGTGATTTCCTCTTCACAGTGTGTATTTTATGCTGTTCGTATTATATGTTGTGGTTTACTTGATTTACAGGTTGACAGGTACATGACATCGACTCCACTTGGTTTCATAGGTGAGAGCGTGTTCAATACCCAACGGTATTCGATTGGGAGATAGTAGCTAGGATTCTGTGCCAAGTCATCACCCTAGTCCTAGTGTGTCGTCTGGTGTTAGTCGGGTTAAGTTGTCTTATTTGGGTCTTCTGACTTTAAATTCAAGCTTATTGTGCAAGCTACGAAAATGGTAAAATATATGCTCTTATAGTTAAAATTGGAAATTACTTTGTTGATTTATGTTGAGATGTAATTTATTTTATTGTTAATTTAATCTAATTATTAAATAAATTAATCGTTGATTAAATCCATGTTATTAATTGATTAAATTTATAATGTTGTAATAATTAAATTACTCATTCTGGGAATTTTATGCATATTTGGGCAAAATTGAAAATTAAAGGGAAATAAATTTAAAAGTCAAAGTTGAAAAGTTGAAAATTAAAAAATTCAAAAAATTCAAAAATAGATATTTTCCATTTTTGTTTTCTGAAATTTATGAGGGTTGTTGGGTTTTAGGGCAAAATCCTTATGTGTTTGAATTTGCTTGATAATTTTGGGATCTTAAAGTTTTGAGGAAAAATTGGAATTTGTGAAAGGAGGATTTTTCAAATTTGTGGGTTTTTTGATTGGAGTTGCAAAATCTTGAGGAATTGGATTGGAAGCAAGAGGGAAAGCTAATCATCATCTGGTCATCTTCAAACTCAAAATTTACCAGGTTCTTGTCTTTTGTTTTATTGTTTTTGGAAATTTAAATTTAAATGTGTTGATGTTGAAAATGTGGTTGCAAAATGTTTTCAATATTCTGGTTGTGAATTGGTAGAGCAAAACCATGTTGATCATGAATCTTGTTTGCAAAACAAATCTTGTTTAGAAATAATTTTCTTTATAAAATGATAATATGATTGTTATGTCTCTATCCAAAATTTAATTATTCTATTGGGTTTCTGGTTTGTTATTTTTGCAAGAAAACATATTTATTATATATGAATATATATACATATATTGAAGAATATATATATATATATATATACATGCTGGAAAAGTTTTGTTATTGGGGAAACCGGATTTAAAATCCACAGTCGAAAAATATTAAAAAAATGAATTTCACGTTTTTTTGTGGGAAGGGTTTAAAAATAAAAAAAAGAAAAATCCTTGGGGAGGCCGCTGGGGGCTCAACCCCCGCTGCGCCCATGGGAGGTGGGCAGAGGGAGCCACGCCCAGTGCGTCCCTCCCCACTCCCCACACCCCCTTCCCTTTCCCCAACCATTGTCATGCACTTGGGTGTGGACGACTGTGTTCACACATAGTTGCTGCCCCCATTAATGGGGGTTGGCTGTGTGTGAACATAGTCGGCCGGCCCTGTGGGGTGCGCAACCCCTGTGCAAAGTGTGGCTCCCAAGTCAATGTGCGGCCAAAACAAAACCACCGGTCGCTCTTCTAACCCAGCGCGCGGCCCGAGGAATTTCGGTGGGTGTTTGGCATAAAACAAAAAAAAGATTTTTTTTATATATGAGATAAAAATTTGTTATTTTAAATTTATTTTATTATTATTATATTTATAATAATAAAATATGATTTATAAATATTTTATTATTATATTGTATAATAATGATAAAAATAGGTTTAATATAATATTTAATTTAATTATTATATTTTATAATAAAAAAATATGTTATAATATTATTTTATTATTATATTATATAATTTTAAAATATTAATACTTAATATTTAATATTGCGCAACTCAATCCCATGTAATTAAATGGGGGTGTATTTACACTGTTATATATCCATGTATTTAAATGGTGTTTTTATTTTGGCATGATTTAAATTGGATTGAACAAATTTAACCGGGGTAATTTTAACTATGACATTGTCCCCTTTTAAAAGGATATTTCAAAGGAGGCTTAGTTTTGAAATTTAAATGACTGTTATAAACGAAAGAAACAATATTTATTTTAAAGCAATGTATTTTGCCTTGTGGGAATTAATTGGTCATTTTATTATTATTTAAATGCAAGTAGGAGATTAAGTATTAAGTATTAACTTTCTCCCATGTCTGGAAAAGACGTATTTTGTATCGGTTTATATAATGCAATAAAATCCTGAATGTTAGCATGAGAACATGGATTTAGAATATCCAAAGCAGATTTAATTCTCATTTTGACTTTTATCTGATTCTTGTCATCATTTGGGAAATTGAGTCATTACATTGGACAAGGCTTCCAGTTGGGTTTTCTGTTTCATGGTTTGTCGGTTTGTTATGTCAACCTGGGTTGTATCCCTTGGATAGTGCATGAGGTTGTGTCTATGTTAGTACCCGGTTTCTACGAACGGGGATGTTTGTGCCTCCTGAGAAAGGAGTGGATTTTGTTATGTGTGTCTCCTTGTTAGGAGCGGTCAGGAGCAGTTTTGTTACCTTGTTATCTCTAGTGTTTGGAGAGGGTTTTGAACTTAGGTTGCCTCCTAAGAAAGGAGTGGTTGTAATACCTTGTTTGTTGCACTTTGTACCCTTGATGTTTGGATGTTATATGTGTGTTGTCAAGTAGAAGAGTGGCTTTCGTAGGGGCCAGAGCCCGGAAGAGGTAAGACTAGGTAACCTTCGGAAGTGGTTTAATTAAGTGATAACTAAATCAATATACTTAGAGTTTGGGTAGTAGTTCACACTAAAAAGATAATTATCCCTCACTCATAGATCCAAGTGCTCGATTAGGCTTGGGATGGGTGGGAAGGCCGGTAATGGCAAGGTCATCTATCTTGTCTGTATGAAAGGTATTTGATCCCGCATTAGTAAGTATGAGGTCCAATGATCGGTTAGGGCCACCATCTTGACGATCAGTGTGGGTAACTCATGATGAGTTGTGTGATGACACTCTGTCTAGGACAACAGTTGACCTTGATTTTGTATTAGTATGTATGAGGGCCAAGGATTGGTTGGGGGCCACCATCCTGACGATCCACAATGGGTAACTCATGATTTGCTGTGAGATGGCACTTTGTGTGACCATAGTTGATACTTGTTTATTGTGGGTATGGTTTCCGTAACATACCTGATGTGACCATGATTGGTGTTTGATTATGTGGTATGGTTCTCGTAACATACTTGTTCTGCTATATTCCTAGAAACAATGTGATCATGTAGTGTTGTACTTGTGTGGTACTTGCGTGTATTTGAGTTGTACCTCGGGATGTACTTGTGAGGTTCATGTGATTGGTTGTTTCAGTTTGGTTCAGTTATGTTATCCTGTGTCTAGAGGTAGATTGTCTTGACTAGGATTCCTGGTTACTATCTCCTAGCATGGGGGGTGGGCCTTTGGGTTCCACTTGGTTGGGTGGCGTGCACCTAAATCTGTTGGGTTCCTTCTTCATGTTTGTGTGGACGAGACTTCCAGATGGAGAGCTTGTGGGTTTTTGTATTAGTCCTTATTGTATTTCATTTCAGTTGATCTTGTATTATTTTACCCCTCAGTTGTTATCGAGGTGGAAGTTGTAATTGTACTCTCATTATGCTATTGGACTTGTCTCATTCGGGGAATGAGAGTTGTAATCTTATTGGTTATTGAATGGATTATGAAATGGAAAGTTATCTTTATGCTTGATGAAGTTCATCTTATTGTAATGTATGTGTTATACAAATGTGTAAATGATTGACATGGTTTAAATCATGTTTTTTGTTGAGGTTCTATATAACCTCTATCTCGTAACCTTAGAGGTTGTTGGCATTAGTTAGCAAACTTGCTTATTAATTATACTTTTAAAAAAATAAAATATTTTGTTTAAGTAGTTTAATGCAACTTCCTCCAGGGTTGTGCGGCGGGGCGTTACACTTGCAATTTAATTTATGCAAGGAAACATTTCCACTTGGTAGCATTATTGTAGTTATATACTTTGCAGAGAACTGCAATCTACAACAACATGAGGTGCAATCACAATATTACAACTCCACACAAGTTACTATTTTTGTACACAACGTTTATTCACACCAGTGATAGTATAAATGATCACAAAAAGATCATAATGGAGTATCATTTTTATATTAGTGATGATCTCATGCATTCTATAGAGTTTATGCAAGGTTGCTTTCAGTTGTTCTACCATGATTTGGCTAGAAGGGGTATATCATTCCATCAACACATCATATGGTTGGATAACTATGCAACACAATTCAAGAACTCGTGGATGTTCTATTGTATGAGCAAGATGCATAATATTATATGTTTTCAACATATGTGGAACTTTTGTGAGGCCAAAAATGGAAAGGGAGAGAATGATGGTGCAAGAACATGTATCAAAAGAGCCATAGCACAAGAAGAGTTAATGTATAAATATAATACAAAGTTGACAAATGTGAAATCAATCATCGAGTGGTGCAATGCTTTGATGGGTCTAGACAATGAAGGTAAGTCTTCATTTCGTAGATTTTTTTGGTTGATAGATGATACTAACATTGAAAAATATGAAGATTTTTTGTACACCGAAAGGATCAAGTGAGAAACTACACTCTTTCAAAAGCTCTAATGCAAGTTCATGGAGTATCCATATGTAGAAGATGGTACATTTTTCTTTTTCATGTATAGTTCAAGCCTAGAATGAGTGTGAGTCAAAAGAGTGGGTTGCTGAATGGTGGTTAAGATGTCTATGGTTAAGATGTCTAAGCCCACTTGACACATACCAACTCCTAATGGAACTGCAAATGACATAGATGGAATCATCAGTTGAATTTGATCGCATATTAGATCTAGTTCAACCAAATAATATATCTACTTGCATAGTTTTGGAAATTCCTAATGTTATATTATTTTGTAGTGTTTTTGTAATGTTGAATAAATTTATCTAATTTGATGCACATATCAATATAGGACATGTTTATGCAGTTATTGTAGATGAAGACAATGAAGAGGGAACAAAATATTACTTGTGTCATTATGTCGAGGAAAAAGATAAATTGGAGGGAACAAGACAACTGAGAGGCGGGGTGAATTAGTTGTATCTAATCATATTCACCACAAATCTTAAACAATCCCACATTCACTTTAATTTTTTTATTAAGTTTGAGCATGAACTGCAGATAATAGAAAGAAAACACAAGAAACATTGGATTTACGTGGAAACAATTTTAAGGGAAAAACCATGGTGAGGATTAACTCATAATATAAGAGTAATTCCAAAGATTGTTATAAAGAGGCTCACTGCCAAAGGGCTCACTACCAAACATAGGACTCATTGTCCAAATGGGAGGCTCACTACCTACAAATACAAAAATATAGAAATAAGAATGTTACAAAGAGAACATTATCTCAATTCAACATAAGATCCACCACAACAACTTGCACACATCTGCAACCTTGATCAGAGAATTGCAGACACCATATGCTCACTTCTTTAAGGAGTTTAACACATTGAAGTCCTTGCTGCCTCAATTCACTTTCAAAAACTCTATTGTATCTGTCTTGCTTCTCACACTTGTGGTGTTCAAGCCTTGACATCTTTCCTTGTATTTATAACATATTCAATCTTAGACACTTTCTCCAAGGTCGGCTACACACTCTTCATTTTACAAATTCAAATTAGGTTGGCAACTCAATATTCTAGTGGTGGATGAGAATGAGAGAGGACCAAACCAATACTTAACCAAGACCCAAAACAATATCTTGTATCAATCAAATGCTTCCTTAATTGATACTTATCCTTCACATGATGTGTAAACACCAGGTCGGCCAAACCTAATGAAAACACCAATGAAATTTGAAGTACACACATTTGCAAAAAGAAGATAACATGCGAACCACATAACACACTTCACCATACATTGGAACACATCTTATATTCCTTCAGGTTCATCCGCAGCTACTGCAACAACCTTCATATAAAAAGAAATTTCCATCAGTCCATCCAAACTGTACAGACACACCATGAACACCTTTGATAGAATAGAAATAATGCCATTAAAAGTATTATTCCATATACACAAGACCTAAAACAAAATGACAGAGGATTGCGAAGAAGATACATTTCTCTCAGTCCACAAATAAACAACTTTGCAAGACCAGTTCACAAACCGGCGAGCTCAAATTTCACTCTTCATCAAACCAAAAGCTATAATCTAGGATATATCACCCAAGGATTCCCTTAAAAAACACTACAGATCCAAAAAAGCATAGGATCAACACAAAATAAATGCGGAGCACATGTTGTAGCACATTCTGAATACACACAATTCTATCTTCACTATTTATTAATTTTCTTAGAAGCACTTGGTAACTCATCATATCAACACACCTACAACACCATAAAGATATCTCTATATACTCACAACATCTCTATAATATCTCAACTATACATGCACCACTTTCAATCACTTGTTTCCTTTCACTACAACAACCTGTATTGTGTTGACATCAATGAAAACATTAATGACAATACCACCATACTCATTCATACTTGGAACACTTAAGAGTTCTCTAATTTGGTTGTTTCAAGAATTTGACATGCATCAGAAGATTCTTCATTAGCTCAAAAATTTTCATTGAATCCAAGTTCATTTGATCAAATATGGGGTATAACTTTGAACAAAAACTTGTGGAAGGTTTGTGAGTTTGACCATGAGGAAAGAGTTAACACAATAAAGAGTAGAGTAGACCCATTAGTTCATTAGATTAATTTGTAAGTATGGACATTAAATTTGTAAAGTCATGTTATTGATCACTTTTTTTGAGGCATTCTTTCATAGATTTAATGCAATCCATATGTTTCATTTTTTACATTAATCATGAGTAAAGTATAAAACTATTTGTATTTCTATGTTTTCAATATTTTCTTTGATATTAATGTATTGTAGTTGATAGTTAGACCTTTCACTATCACATCTCAACTTTACTTACATGTTATGGTTCCATATTTCATATGGCAGGAAATAATTATTGCCCCTCTTTAACTTAGAATTTCTCATTTTATTATTGCTACATTTTTACACATACAGTGAGTAGAGGGAATATTATATGCATATTTATGGTAGGTCTATTTAAAATTGTGCATAGTGGACTTTGTTGTGATAAAAATTAAATTCAATGTCTTTTTTTTATGTTTCACTACCAAGTCAAAATGTGACCGAAATGAACTATTAATACCCCTATTGAAACTCTCATACAATTCAGTTTGGGAAACATAGTAGAAGGGTTACAATGATGGAGATAAATGCCATGGAAATGAGATAACCAAAAGCACATAAAGAAAAATATGACCTACACATGCCACTATACAACCAAAAGGTCAATATAACAGAGTAGGACATCATAAGGAAGGTAGGCATAGTAGATTTATGAGGAGAAACGTATTAAAGTTTGAATGATAGTCATGAGAGGGAAGTTATATTATAGTTCCAAATGAAAATATTGAAGATAAAGAAATTTCGTAAAGAGAAAAATGATTTTCATAATAAATACCACTCCAATTATCTTTCCTTCACTCTTGAATTCCTTGAAAGATAAATAAATATGTATAGGATATTGGAGATTATAAACATTTTGGAAACATGGATTTAAATCCACCCTCTATCTCTAGGATGACTATTATTTCTAGGCGCTTCATATGATTTGACCTTTATTGTGCTTGCACTATGCTTGAAAATTGACTATTCATTATCACTATGGCTAATTGTATGGACTGTCCTCATGAATGGATTGCGTTTTTCCCTTTGTGTTTGACCCATGACTAGTTTTATTTTATTGTTTTCCCATCCTCTTAGCTTCAGAAATATACCCATCTCTATTGCCATCTTTACATTTTCCATTTCACTTTGAATGGATTGTTATCAACTACAAGATTGATGTATCCATTGTAAACTACCCCTTCATTCACTTTGAATGAACTCTTATCTTGCAATATTGATGTATCCATGTCAATATTCACATTTTTTGAAAAATTTAAATCATCTACAATAATTATATTATTTTATGTCTTCATTTTATTCTTGATATTTTTTAAGATTATGCTCTAAGATAGGGTTATCATGTGCTTCTATTTATTTAAGATCATTTGCAAATTTTGCATTCTCTATCACACTAACAACTTCTTCCTTGATAATTGAAAGATTCATATTTAGGTTTTGGCCAAGTTTATCAACAAAAGTAGCACCTAGTTCTTGGGAATAACTTTGTTCTTCTTCTTGTGTAATGATAGACCCCTATTTTCCACCCCTTAAAATGCCTCTATGCATACAATGTAAAGTTGCAAGGTGGTGTATATTTTGTTCTATTTTGCATGTGATCAAATCAATAGTTCCAACACATTTAGATGGGTAGGTTTACGCTAGGGAAGGTCCTGTTTTGCACCCCAACATCTCAGAACATTAGAGGCTACATTGCACTAGTGATTTTTCTCAAGAGACCAAAGTGTGAATATTAGCAAACTTTGATAAGCTCTTTCTAAAAAATAATGGAACTTACAAAAATTACATCTAAAGGTACAAGGTCATGTAGGGCCCCTCTACAATAACCTCTCTTAGTTTTCCATAACTCCAATCCATTTTCCCATGGTGATAAGTTTTCAGTTGATGGAAAAGCGTTAGATGCATGCAATGTAAAGTTGCAAGGTGGTGTATTTTTTTTTTTTTCACCATGTGACCAAACCAATAGTTTCAACACATCTGGATGGGTTGGTTTATGCTAAGAAAGGTCTTGTTTTACATCCCAACATGCTAGAATTTTTTGGGCTACGTTGCACTGATGATTTCTCTTAAGGGACTAGAGTGTGAAAGGGAAACAAATTTTACGAGTTGTTACTCAAAAACCATGATACTTAGAAATATTTCATTTGAAGGTACAATATCATTTAGGTCCCCTCTAAAATAATCTCTCCCAATTTTTCATATCTCCATTTTTTTGCCTATGGTGACAAGTTTTCAATTGATGGAAAAAACATTAGATGCATTTAGTGTAAAGTTGCAAGGTGGTGTAATTTTAATTTTGTTTGTCATGTGACCAAACTGATAGTTCCAACATGTCTATATGGGTTGGTTTATGCTAGGAAAGGTCTTGTTTTGCATCCCAACATGTTGGACTGTTCTAGGCTACATTGCACCGATGATTTCTCTTAAGACACCAAAATGCGAAAGGGCAAAAAAAATTGATGAGCTATTACTCAGAATCCATGTCACTTAGAAACATTTCATCTAAATTTACATGATCATTTAGGGTCCCTCTACAATAAAATCTCATTTTTTCATATCTCCAATCCATTTTCCCACGGTGACAAGTTTTCAGTTGATGGAGAAAGCATCAAATGCATCGAGTGTAAAGTTGCAAGGTGGTGTAATTTTCATTCTATTTATCATGCAACCAAACTAATAGTTCCAAAATTTCTACATGGATTTTATGCTAGGAAAGGTCTTGTTTCACACCCCAACATGTCGAAACATTTCGGGCTACATTGCACCAACAATTTCTCTTAAGAGACCAAATTGTGAAAGGGTAGCAAAATTTGATGAGATATTACTCAAAAATTGTGGCACTTAGAAACATTTTGTATGAGCTTACAAGATCATGTAGTGTCCCTTTATAATAACCTCTCTCATTTTTCTATATCTCCAATTTTTTTTCCCATGATGACAAGTTTTCAATTAATGGAAAAATTGTTAGAAGCATGTAGTGTAAAGTTGCAAGGTGGTGTAATTTTTGTTCTATTTGTCATGCAAAAAAATTGAAAATTTTCAACATGTCTATATGGGTAGGTTTATGTTAGGAAAGGTCCTATTTTGTACCCCATCATGTCAAACTATTGTAGGCCCTACATCGCATTGATGATTTCTCTTAAGAGATCAAAGTGCGAACGGGGAAAAAAATTTGATGAGATGTTACTCAGAAATAATTGTAAGATTTTATGAAAAAAAAATCTATTAAGCCCAAGAAACCTGCATGCAAAAACCTGTCACAAGGAAGAAATCTGTAGGAAACAAACAAGGGTTTTGCTCTGACAATGTGAAAGTTTATTATCAGCGAAAATAAAATTAAGTAAAAAATATACAAAGGATCAATCCTTATAGAAGGAGATCGTAAAACCTAATAGGAAACCCTAACAGGTAAATAGGCATTTAATAATTAGATTTAATTATTAAATGACTAATGCAAGTGCATAAAGGGAAATCTTAAGAGGTAGTAAAGTTAATTCTTTACTCTAACACCCCCCCTTAAGATGAGCAACAATGCAGCTACAAACAATGCATGAAACACTAACTCATTTGACCCCAATTTCCGATGAAACCTTCCGACGAAACCTATATAATCGGATGTATCGTCGAGCACTAGTGCGAATTTCCATTTTAAAAAAAAAATTTACCCCGATGTTCGTCAAAATTTCAACGAGCCGTTGTTTTGTGTACATTTCGATGAAGATCTTTCGCCAAAATTGGGGCGGTCCTACAAAGTTAAATTGTGGCGGGCATAAATTGAAATGATCTCGACTATTTATTGCGACAGTGTTTTGCTCGACGGTTTTCTTGGGGAAAATCAGAAGAAACTCAAGAAGATATCGCCAGGTTGAGGGAAGTCATTGTCTTTTTCCAGAATTCATTTGTGAAGTCAGATTTGTACTTCCAGGTTTGAAAATCATATTTGAAAGCAACATCTCATCAGATTTCATTTATAGTCTTGTGCATTTTTAGAATTTCATTTCCAGATTTTAGACCTGGCTTCACAAATTCTTTATAAGGGAATTGTTTATAACTGATGGAAAAGTCATGATGGATTTGGACAAATATTATATTTGCAAGGTTTCAATTTTAACCCTAATGATCAATTTGCAATAGATTTGGGAGCCATAGCTAGATAATATCAAAGGTGTTGGTTGTTTTTTTACTATAACCAAGTTTATCTTCTAGACACATAGCATATAAAATCTCAATAATACTGCCTTACAATACCATCAATCTATATTCTAACCCAATACTACTTATCAAATCCTTATATGAACATAGTCACCTATAACCTCACTCAAGCATTTTAATTAATTCCTTGAATTAAAGCCAAAATGAGAATCACACACCATAACAGTGAGATGAACAGAATAACCCTTGATCATTTTATTCAAGATAATAATATATTCATACAATGGAGATACATGACCTTGAAATGAGAAATTTTCATTCAGATGCTAGTACTGTCTTGAAAATTAAGTACCCATGAAACTAAAACCTACAATAGAATGACACCAAATGGTGCAGGAGCACACCTAGGCTAACCTCCATGTTTGTTATTTTGGCTTGTACTTGACTCTAGCCAAGTCAGGATGTTAGTTTGTTTTCAGACCTTAGAAGGTCATTCCTTTTGTGGGCTAGGTGAGTTAGTCATTAGGACTAAGGTCACACAAATAGCTAGTGTTAGTAATTTAAGTTTTCTTAATGTTAGTTGTCTATGGGAGATTAGAGTCTTAAAGATGTTCTAAACACTTAGTGGTTGTTGTAAAGATGCCTTGAGGCCATTAAATGAGTTGGTTCCTCAGAATCTAGAGGGAATAGTGGTCCTAAGAAATAGGATCAAGGCATAGAGAAAGATGCCAAATGTTGTAAAGAAGTTAGCATGGGCATGCAACTCGGTTACCTTTGGATTCCCTTGAGAATAGGAAGTGGGAGATCGGCCAACAGGCCCTAGAATCATGGGGATGGCATCTATTATGACCCAAGACTCGAATCTCATGACATGATGTACTTGGTAATTAGTTTTTGAAAGTAAAATAGAGAGCTCTGCAACAGTGTTTTCAAGAACAACCCGAACTTTTGTGATGACAGAGATGCTTAATGGATTGAGAGACTGAGTTTAGTATTTGTTTAGTGTTCTATAGGATTATCTTAGTCTTTTTCATTTGATAAGCAAGTTATCTAGAGTAGGATATTTGGTGTTAGGCAAATTGTTTTGGTTTTAAGTTCTTACTGGTCCAGTCTTGACCAGTTGGTGCTTTTATGGCTCCCCCATGAAATCTAGCCTTGGGAAACACCTAAGGAAAGGTGGAAATGTTAGGGGAGTCATTAGTGTATATAGATTTAGGATTAGGAAGCATGAAAGAGTGGAGAGCTCTTTTTATCACTAGTCTCTAGAGCAGACAGAGCCCGGTTAGAGGTCTAGGAATGTCTTTGAACATTTCTTGCAAGGTAAAGAGGTACTGTACGGAACAGGTACAGGTTCAAGTAGGGTTTCATCATAGCTCATCATACTAGGTGGACTGAGGTCATGTCAATCATTTAGTTTATGGTTTGAGCAGGTTCCAAGCAAGATTACAGTCAGTCCTAGAAATTAGGCCTTTTAGCCCTATTGTCCTAAGTTGTAGGAAACTAGTGTACGGAGGTTGTCAGGCCCTAAGCCCCATTGAACCTTTTAAAACTTCCAAATGAGTATCCAAATCTGCCTTTTGTTTTGTAGGGTGTTTGGAAAAATTTAGCAAGAATTGACAAAGCAGGACTGGTAAAGGCTACAAGGAATAGGCCTGTTTAAGGTCTCAAATGGTGAAACCTTAAACTCGGTAAGGATAGGGTTGAAGAACCTTCTAAAATGGTTCAAATATGCAAGGTTATGAATGTTTTCAATAGGATGGGCACCCCTACAATGAAGAATGACGTTTGGAGAAGTTAGCACTTAGAACTTTCTAAGTGAGGAAGAGAAATTGAACTTGTCAAATGGTGTTAGTCCTCCAAGGTGAAGCACAAAGGATAGAACTCTTAGAGAAGAGTTAGAATTGGACTTAGTTAATCATCTAAGCCAATCAAGACCTAGAGGAGACTAGGTTCCTAGAAGAGACAAGCTGGGTCTCTTAGTTGCAGTGCAAGCAAGCCTTGGAACACTCACATCACCAAACCTAAGAATAGTATCTTCACTATAATATCATGCTCTTTACAAATTCGCTCTACAACTTCAGTTAGACTTGACCTAAAGATATCTAACTTGCTAACTGGCCATATTTTTGGTTCTGAAATCCTTCTTATAGGGAAAATGAAGGAGCAACAAGCATCGGACCAGAAATACACCTATCACTGGTCACTTGGACCGCCTTATGACATTTCAAAAATTGGTTACGACAACTGAGTCTCTGGAGAATCTTCTTGTTCATCCCGTTCACTGGAGAATAACTGTTGCATTTGCCAAACTTTGAAAACTTGCACCAAAATTGCCACCAAGACATAGCCAAAATTTTTTATAACCATAACCGCTGAGCTGTTAACTGCCGGTTGTAGACTCTGTCCTATTCTTGTTTAGTTAAGTACTTTTCTACCCATCCTTGATATTACTCATCCGTTGGTCAATTAAAATTTACCACCTAATTTACCTTTGCACTATAAGTTGTATACTTTACTACTACTTGATTCACCTCCCTTTCAAAAGATTCCAAAAATGTGCTAGTGTTAATGATTTGATCATCTACCCTGTCCTGCCATTGCTGTAATGATCTAACATTTCCTTGGGCATATACAATATCTGGTAAAGATGTGCCACTCCAGTCATCAAAACTCTTTACCAACTCTTTAATCCTCTTGCTCAAATCATTAGGTAAGGCCTGGAAACCTTGCAGTGACTTCACAAAGTCTTGAGTAGGCCTTAATTGTTGAGGCCTATTAGCTGCATTTTGA
The DNA here is from genome assembly GCA_007115665.2 of Sequoiadendron giganteum. Lineage (NCBI taxonomy): Eukaryota > Viridiplantae > Streptophyta > Pinopsida > Cupressales > Cupressaceae > Sequoiadendron > Sequoiadendron giganteum. The sequence goes on from CM021110.1 coordinate 329,773,047, forward strand.
GAATTTCATTTCTAGATTTTGTTGTGCAAGTTCAATATTATGATTTTAGGAGTATAACAGTTGGAAATCATTGTAAAATCAGAATTTAATAATTTCTGGAATTAGCATTTGAAAGTGTTTTTTGGGGTCATTAACTTCAGACTATCTTCTCTTTTGCAGGGGTGGTTGCATGCCGATTTTTTTTGGTGTAAAATATCATAATTATTATATTTTGTTACCTGTGTACGATTAAAAATTATTGGAGTGCATGTGAGTTTGATATTTTTTTAAGATCTAAATATTCAAACTTGGTAAAGTAAAATCATGTCAGATAATATTAGTCCAGAACAAAATGAAGAGACAATTGCTAGATTGTGGGCTATATTGAAAAGAAAGGGTGATGGGAAATGTTATTGTCCTTGCAATAATTGCAAGGGCTTAAAGACGAGAAGACTTTTAATCACAATAGATGAGAAACATTGTAGGCAACATGGTCACGTTGAAGGGGGGCATGATTATCATCCATTGGTAAGTTGTTCATTATATGTGTTTATATTGATTGAATTTGTAAATGTTTATATTGTTTTAACATATGATATATATATATAAAATAATTTGATCATGATCATGGTTTATTTGTGTCTGTCATTATTATAAAGGTGGGGCGCCCTAGGGCACATGATATGAATTATCATGGCCCAGAGAATGTGGTTTTGCAAGCGGAGGAACATGGAGTTGTGAATATCGAAGATGAAGTTAATGATCCTATGGAAGAAGATGATCATGCACTAGAAAACACAATTGAAGATGATGGTACAAATACATTGATCCATGACACATGTAGTGGCACATCTGATCATGTTGATTGAGATGACTTTGATGATGTTCATGATTTACCTGTATTTAAGAAGGCATACGAGCCACTTTATGAAGGCTCCCAAACAACTCTTCTCTCTACTGTATTGTTGCTGGTGAACTTGAAGGTTATGAATGGTTTATCCAACATAGCAATCTCACGAATGTTAAGGTATGTCATATATGTCATTTTTTTCATCTATTTTAATTGTTGTTAGTTCATCGCTAGTAAATAAAGGATGAAGTATGTACCTTTAATATTCTTTATATTAAGAAGTTATTTTTTGTTGTAGATTGATTGGTGAATTTTTGTTACCACCATCAAATATTTTACCTCGCTCATACCGAGATTTATCTGGCATTATGAAAGATATTGGAATGGAGTATCAAGCAATAGATGCATGTCCCAATGATCATATTATATATCATAAACAACATGAATTTGCAATAGAATGCCCAGAATGTCATATCAGTAGATATCGAACAAATCAACTAACAAAAAAGGTGCCTCGCAAGGTTCTTCGTTATATTCCCATTATTCCACGTATGCAACAATTATCTAGGTGCGAAAGCTTAGCACAATTTATGGATTACCATGCACGAATAGAAGTGGAGATGAGATTCTTCGAATGCCTACGGATGGTTCTGCATTTAGGGACATGGAGGAAAAATGGCCACACTTTAAAGAAGAAACTCGTAATCTCAGGCTTTCATTGGCAGCGGATGGTGTCAATCCATTTGGAGAGCTGAGATCTATTTACTTGGTGTGGCCTGTTTTTATTATCAACAATAACATTCCTCCATGGATGTCAATAAAGAGGGAGCACATAATGTTGGCAATGATTGTTCCAGGTATTTGTTTACATCAATTTTCTTTAACGTAGTAGCATCTCATTTGTCTTATTTCTTGCATAATGACTTATATGTTTTTTCATTTAATAGTCGTGTACATGAATTTATATATATTGCAGTAAAATGGTTATAATAATTATGTAATGTTTATGTTCATTCAACTAGGTAAGTACCAAGTTAAAGATATGAATATATATATTGAGCCTCTTATCGACGAGTTACTAAAGTTATGGAATGGCGTCACTATGTATGACGTATCTAGACCAATAGGACAAAGACAATTTCAATTCCATGCAATGCTTGTATGGACAATTCATGATGCCCTAGGGCTAACACATTTTTCTGGTATGTTATAACGTTTGACTGCATGACTTTAACGATATTTAATTTTATGAATTAGATATCATGCATGTTTTTGAAATAATCTATTCATTATATATAATTATAAAAATTGACATATTTAATCCAATTATATATGATTTGCAGGTCTTCAAACAAAGGGAAAATTTGCATGTCCAATTTGTGGTCCAAAGATGAAATCTCGTCGTTCAACAAGTTTAGGAAAGCAGGTGTTTGATGAGTATAGGCACTTCCTCCACATAAATCATAAGTATCGAACTATTGAAAAACATCTTTTCAATGGGAAAGAAGAGACTACATCAAAACCACGAAGAATGACACCTCGCCTATGGAAGTTGGAATATAATAGAATTAATTGTCAAGGTTATACATCAGATCAAATTGTTTATCTATCATTTATGATATGTTTTGAATTTATATTTTTATTTTATGATCATGCTGTAATTGTGAATGATTGTCGTTGTTAATTTGTTTAACTTATATTCTTCATGAAGGTCATCAAGGCATTAATGGTCAGCTTCCACAGGGACTGAAAAGTTATCCCAAACAATTTAGTAGGTTGCCCTACTATGAGCAGCTGCAAATTGTGCATTTGTTTGATACAATGCATATCGGAAAGAATATGACAGAAACATTATGGAAAATATTGGATGGAAGGCATGACAAAGAAAAAATTGTTAAAATTTGTAGTGACATTCGGGAAGCCAGTCATGCAATGAAAAATGTCCTTCAATTAAATAGCGATGGAGACCAAATTAATATAAGTGCCCTTCCTTGGTTATTAACAGAGCAGCAAAGCAATGCTATAAAACAAGTCATACGAAAAATTCGATTTCCCACAGGATTTGTTGCCAAAATAAACAATATCATTACAAAGAAAGGTGAATTTGGGTCAAGGATGAAAACGCATGATTGGCATACCTTCATTAAGGTAATTATTCTGGTATATTATATATATATTTGTATACTGCATATACTTTTCAGTGTATTATGTTTACTACTTTTGGAAAAATATTAATGAAAAGATCATTTTATAATTGCTGCAATACGTTCTACCTCTATCTCTCCCAGACAACTTCGACAACAATGTCAAGCAAGTTATATATGATCTTGGAAAATACATGAGATAAGTAGCGATATTTGTTCAATTCGTTGTATATTTTTGTTAAATCTCATTAATATATTTGTGCCTTGAATCACTTGTAGATGGCTGTCATCTAAAGCAATCCACAAAGAAGATATAAATTATTGGAAGAGAAGAATTCCTCGTCTAATGTGTGAAATGCAAAAGTGTCTACCTTCGACATTTTTCAATGCACAAGAACACTACCTCATACACCAAGTTGAGGAGATTGAATTGTGTGGACCTGTACACACAAGGTCAATGTGGATGGTTGAGAGGCACTTGAAATTTTTGAAGGCTTTGGTTAGACAGAGAGCACATGCCGAGGGTTCTATGGTGGAGGGATACATGGTATACCAAACCATGGTGTACATTACTGAATATCTTCCTAAGTTTGCAACAAAGATCCATGTAGATCGCATTTGGGATCCCAACTCCATTAACAAATTTGAAGGGGAGTACTTGTGGGGAAAGGTAGATTGAGGAAAGTTTTAGGTAATTATAAGATGGTAATGGAGATTGGTGTAAGTGTTCCAAGGCTTTCTTGCACAACTAGCTAAGAAGACTTTTCCTTGTCTTCTTTTGGGAACCTAATATTTTCTAGGTCCTTGTTAGGCTTACATGATTAACTAAGTCCTAATCCAACTCCTCTCCAAGAGTCTCACACCTTGTGCTTCACCTTGAAGGACTAACACCACTTTGTTATGTGCAAACTCTCTCCTACACTTAGAAGACTCTAAGTGCCAACATCACACAAACATTGAATTGATTGCAGGGGTGCCAAACACATTGGAAACATGCCATGTACTTCCAATTGGATCCATCTTGGAGGATCTCCAAACTCCTTTCCTACTGGTTTCAAGAATTGGTCTTGAGGAGGCCTATTTCTTGTAGCCCTTGACAGAGACCTTAATTTACTTCATTCCTGCTCAAACTTTCCAAACAACTTAAAAAACCAATTCCACATTCGAATACCCTTTTTGATTTTCTAAAGGATTCAAAATATTCTATACTCCTAAGTCCTCCATATACTGGTTTCCTATTATCTAGGTTAAATAGGGCTATTAGGCCTAGTTTGTAGGACCCCACTAGTTTTCTTGCTCAAACCTCAGTGGTGCAGGAGCACCTAGGAACACTAGGAATAGGAAAGGTTTGTGAAGTTTTGTTTTAATTTGATAAGGTCATGTTGACCATAGCATTTGAGTGTGTGACTTACCACAATACCTTGGTCAGGAGCTATCAGTAGTGTTTAAGTTGTGAGTTTAGACACTCATGGTGGGTAAGTTCTAGTAATTGGAAATAAAGCCCAAAATGTTGCTTTAAGCAATTTTGGCCTAAGGTGGTGGTTATGTCCGACCAAGGGGAAGGATAAAAAACTTTTAAAACTTTATAAGGAGTGCCTCGACCTGTTTGAAGGGTTGGAAGGCTTTGTGAATGTTGGAAAAGTTTGTAATTTGACAATTTTCATCAATGGTAACCGAGGACAGGAGAGAATAACTGAATTTCTTGTATTGTGTTCTTGGTAGTGTGTTAATGAATTAACCAGACATCTTGTTATGTTTGGAATGTGATGTAATTGTTCTTAAAATCTTTGTGTGGATAGTAGTTAATCTTTCTCATCGTTTCTTAGTTGATTTCTTAGATAGACTAGTTTCTTTCCATTGTTGATTAGTCTAGGAAACTGTTAATCATGGAGACTTAGACCTCTGTCTTCCACTATACCTGGTGTATAGCCTATGGGGGATGAGGCTAAGCTCCATGCCTATATATAGCTTAGGTTTAGGAGTCTTTAGGAGTAGAAGGTTCATGAGGAAAGTCACTTCCTAGGTGAGCTTGGTAATGCCCAGCTAGGAAGGACAGTGCTAAAAAGCACATAACTTGCAGGGATGACTTCTCCAGGACAAACCCCATGGTAGAAGTGTAGAAGGAGGTCTCACAGTGGTCTAGTACCAAGGAGGAGGTCCCAACAGTCCGTTTTCTAGGCAAACTCTTTGACAGTCCAACCGGGTGGTCAGGAATTTGCTCGGCTAGGAAGGACAGTGCTGAAAAGCACATAACTTGTAGGGGAAATCTCATCTTGCTAAACGCCATGGTAGAAAGTTGGAAGGGAGTCTTATGAAGGTCTGGTACCAAGGAGGAGGTCCCAATAGGCCGTTTGGGTCAAGAAATCTTTGACAGTCCCAAATCGGGTGGTCAGGAATTGGCTAAAAACCCTACATTTTGCAAAGTTTGAGGACAGTCCTGTGTATGGAAAGGCAAGGCCTAAGGGTTTGGAAATCTTGTAGAGGTTGATATCAGGTTCAAGAATCCATGAAAAATATTTGGGGTTCTTTGGACAAGTTTTGTGAAAATTCTAGTTTTCTCGGGCTAGGAGGGCTAAAAAGAGACTCTAGGCTTGTTGCTTTGAAAACCTAAGTGAGGGTTTGGAAGAAACGATGATGGAATGGAGTTAGTGGTTGTTCAAGAGACCAAATGGAATGCTAGGGAGCATGACAACACATATTTACACCCCTGCAAACATCTAGTTGTGTATTGAGAGCATTTGGCCTTTAGGGAGGATTAAGGGTCAAGGGTGAAGCAAAGTCAAAGCACAAAGATTGGATTGAATTGTGTATTGTGGTTGGAAGAGGGGATGGCCAGTAGAGCCAGGGGTAACTGAGTTTGTGTCAGGACCTATAGGTTGAGTGGTGGAGGAAGCCACCAAAGGGAATTGCTGAGGTGAGACCCGGAGCATGGAAATGTGATTTTTCCATCCATTCCCCCTTTTACACCACTCAGTCAAATGGATTGATAGAACCTCAATCCTTCTAGCATGTTAGGATATGTCTATACCCTACCTGGAACTGTACTTGTTCTGTACTGTACCTCAATCCCCTGCCTAAATTCTTCAATTCATTATTGTCAAACCTCTAACCGGGCACTCTAAGCTCACCTAAGACTTGACATTAAACACAACTGTTCCACTCTCCATGACTCCTAACTCTACATATGTACAGACCAATGGCTCCCCTAACACATCCATCTACCCTTAGGAAAATCCTGTGACTAGATTTCATGGAGGAGCCATAAAAACACAAGCTGGTCAAGACAAGATCAGTAAAACCCTTAAACCTTAACCTATCTTTTCAGGACACTAAAACAACTTAAATCAACTTACTTGTAGAATGAAAAAAGTTTAATACTGTCCCATGAACATGATTCTAACACTAAATCAAAACATCCAATTCACTTATTATCATTTTCACTCAATAACACTCGGAGTTCACATAAAAACAAAAATTGCAGAGCTATCTTCTATTCCAAAAACTTGATTACAATCTCCCTCTTTCTTGAATTCGAGCCTACTTCATATTAGATGCCATTCACCATTTTTGCAGGGTATGTTGGTCGATCCCCCACTCCTATCCTTTAGGGGATCCTATGTAATCGAGTTGCATGCAACATTTTCCATAATGGCAACTGTTGTCATGACAATTTTGTAACAACATTTGGCAACTCTGTCATTATGCCACCTTCCTAACTCTTAGGACCTCTATCTCCTATATTTTGAGTAACCAACATCATTAAAGGCCTCATGGCATCTTTCTAACATCATTCATGTGTTTAGAACACATCAAGACTCAAATCCCAACTTAAGCTACTAAGGCTAAGCAATGTAAAAACTATTAACAATGACTAACTTTGGTGACCTTAGTCCTAATGACTAACTCACCTAGCCACAACAATGACCTTCTAAAGTCCAAAACAAACATACAATTACTCTGACTTGGCTAATGTCAGATACAAGCCAAAAATATCCTAACTATGGAGGTTAGCCTAGGTGTGCTCCTGCACCAGAGATTAATTAGAATACATTTTACATTTGGTTTTAATGTATATTGTACTTATAAATTAAGGTCGTATACCATGGTAATTAACTAATTATATGTCGTTTGTGAATTTCATTTTTTTTGATACAGTTGGTCGAGAGTGGGATGCACTACATTTGTACGTCGCAAACAATCTTGATTGGATGACGGTATGGATTGAATGATGTCAACAATCTGGTCGCGCATTAACATGGGAAGGTGTGGCTTCATTGGTTAAAGAAGCTCATCGTAATGGAGATTCCAATGTTACACCAAGGGAAATTGATTTAGCATATGGTTTAAGAGATAAACAGGTATGTATAAATATATTAATCACCCATATTATTTAATTATTTTCAATTATATTGATGTATATATATGTTGAGATTTTTTTCTTTGCATACATTCGGCCAAGAATAAATATGTTTATCAACTGACGATATTGCAATAAGTTTTGCATGTTTGACATATTGCAGGTGAAACACCACAAGGCTATGTGGTGCAATGGTCGTAAATTTTGAATCAAAAAGTTGGATGACACGAAGAAAACTTGTGATTCTGGGATAACTGCAGTCTTCCAGGTGACTAATGTTTCATCTAGAAGCGACATACATCCAGAAGTCTCAGAAAATCAATACTATGGGATTTTGGATGATATACTTGAGTGTGACTTTAAGTCCTTCAAATTAGTTTTGTTTTTCGTCCTATGGTATAGGCTATGATTGAATGAAAATGATCCTGAGAGAACTGTTATTGAACATGATAATGGATTTACCATGGTTAATACAAGGTATTTTGAGCGAGCTGGAAATGAGCCCTATGTTCTTCCAAGCCAATGTGAGCAGGTATTTTACTCAGAGGTTCCAGGTAAAGCGGGTTGGTCATATGTTGTTAGACATGATCCAAGAGGAAGGGCGGTAAAGTATAATGTGGTGGAAGAAGAAGATACTAAAGAAATAGAAGATGATGTAGATGATGATCAGGATCAACAGTTAGTTGATGATGTGCCTGACGAAGATGTTGAAGAGGAGGAACTAGATCATGATGATGTAGGAGTTAATGTTCATGAAGATGATATCCATGTGGATGATGACATTATCGAAACTGATATCAATGACGATGATGATGATATGACCAATCCTTACAATGTTGAATCTGGATCGGATGATACAGACAAAGAGTTGGATGAAGAAAAAGATCAATGACATTAATTTGTATTGTCTATTTGATATTAATTTCTTGAAAGAATTATATTTGACTTATGTGGTTATATAATTAAATTATGATGTTTTTAATTTTAATTATATTTGAATTATATTAGAATATGTTCAGTTAATAGATGTAAAAAATAAAATGGATAAACCAAAAGATGAAAGCATGAGACCACTGCCTTGTTGGGTGTGAGACAAAGTACTTTCGGAGTAAGGCAAAGAACCATTGGCCCGATTCATTAAGTTTGAGCGATAGTTGTTTCAGTGAAAGTCATGGCGATATAAAAGAAAAAGGAAAGAAACTATCGGGGAGACTTGTGATGTCGGGGAAGCTGCAAGACGTCTTGGCGGGTGGGTGATTGTTGAACCCTGATGTGACAGCGAGAATTTCGAAAAAAAAACTTGCAGCATTCATCTCTCGATCGGTAAAAGACATTAATGGCGCCACGAAGCGTAGGAGATTTTGCATATTAGGGTATGATCTATTGAAATCATTGTCTCACAGAATTCAAAGCGAAGGAGAGCAAGGGAACCAATAGAGAAATTAGGGCATTCACTTGGCTTGAGTTTGGAAGAAGTTACAGTAAGTTCATCCTCTCATAATTCGTAAAAATTTGAATTATGGAAGGCACTGGTTCAGGAAAACTAAAGGGAAGAAAACCGGGGGAGTGAAGCCAATCAAAAGCAAAAAAGCAAAAGACTGAGTTGCAACCAGAAGGTACTGAAAGGAAGCTAAATCAAGACCTCATAGACCAGTTACCTGGTTCTGGACCTGTTAGAACTATAAAATTTTGAATTTTTACAATCTATTGCATTCAAGAGTTTTCAACATTAAGTCCTTGTCATAAACATAAAATCCCCTCTTTGCATTGTCTTGCTTATTTTTTGTCATGTGACCCATTTGAATCCATCTATCTCTTCTTATTTCATTGAAAGACCCATATCGGCAAGACATAGTACAAGTCTCCCCGAGATATATTTTCACTAACATGTATTTGTTGCAGATAATCGGCAAGACTTTTCTTTTGTTTCAGCGACTGAGAAGATTCATATCGGCATATGCTGGGGCGTCGTTGTAGTGTCATGGCGAATTCAATTGGTCTTGCCGAGTAGCATGTGGAGGTGTCGTTTCGGCTAAACTAGTGGGTATCGGTATGAAGTCATAGCGAAGTCATTTCGTCTCACCGATTGGCTTGTAAGCAAATGTCTTGGTAAGACTTATGTCGTTGGGGAAGGTCTTGGCGAAGTGACTCTTGTCTTGCCGAACTAAATACAAGGGGATCTGAAAATCTATTGGAGAGAATATTGGGGTCTTGCCGATTGGAAAGGTATGCCGATAGAGATATGCATCGCTAGGAGAGGAACTTTTCGACATAAGGTTTCACCGAAGTCTGAATGTTATACAGACAAGCAGCTTGGGTTGAGTTTCACCGAATAGGAGTAATATGGAGGAGTGATGTCGGTAAGACATTTGGCATCGATATAGGTCTTCCTGAAGGTTTACTATCTTACCGAAGGTGTTATTTCATTAGTGGGGTTTATTTCTTCGGTGAGAAAACTTGGTGGACACGCCGAAATGAGAGTTCATCGGTGAAAGGGTGATTTTGTCTCAGCGACTATGACTTGAAGAATGCATATCGGTGTGACACAATGAAGGCTATGTAACATCTCCCCGACTCAGAATTGTTATAGTGACATAAAAGATAGTCATTATTTTTTAGATCCCAAGTGTCGGTAAGACCATGTTATGTCTTGGCGAAGGGTGTAATAGACGTTGCAAAAGGACTTCGCCCCAGATTTGAAAGTTTCTCATCGAAAGGATAGTTGATGTGACAATGCCAGTTTCAAATGGATTTTCATTCATGCTTCATTAATGGCATGACGGGATATAACAGTAAAGTTTGTATCAATTCTTCAATTCCAAATTGATTGTAGGTGAATTGGCATGCTGAGCAGAGAACCAGGACATTTTTAGTCTGAGGAACTCGAGCAAAATATTGTAAGTGACTGTTCCTTGGTTTTTTCCATTTTGATTTTGTAAGCTTGAGAATGGAGTCCTCTGGTTCTAGAAAGGGTAAGGGTAGAAAGCCTGGTGTGAGTAGTCTGTCAAAAGGAAAGAAACAAAAGGTTGATACAGAGCATGAGGGCACTGAAAGGAGGTTGAACCAAGACCTTATTGATCAATTACTTGGCTCGGGCCCTAAAGCTAGAAGGTCCGCACAGCTTAGGGCAGAGGTTGATAAACTAGATGACAAGTGCAAGTTCATAGGTGATGTCTGGACTGCCATAAGAGGATATGAGCTATTCAATTTCCATTACCACAAAAGAAATCATTTTGAACCAGTTTGTAACCCATGGAAGTTAAATGTAGGGAAACCAGTGTGCCCTAATATTTTTGTAAATGCAGAATTGGTAAAAGTACTTGCAGATAATTATGATCCAAAACATAAGGCTATATGTGACCCATCTAGAAAACCACAGATATATGTGTCTAAAGAAGCAGTGGGTGAGGTTTTCAAATTGGAAGGGTTATGTAATGAGGAGATCAGTTGCGAAGAGTTGGAAAAGGAATTTTCAAGAATGGATACAATCTATAAGCGTTGGAGGTTGCCTACTCATAGAGTTAAACAGGGTAGCAAATCAGAACCTCTACAAGATAGTGAGGGGCCTTCTTATCATGTAGATTTGTTTGAGCCTTACGTGAAATACACATATTTCTCAGTGTGTCAAGTGTTGGGGATGGATGCCTCGGAACTCATGTCAATTGTGCCAATGATTATCACAGTAGATATTCAGTACCATAACTCCAGGCCATTCAATTATGCTTCATATATTTCTAGGGAGCTTGATTCAGGATTGGTGGCTATAAAGGGTGGAGCTTCTATTGTTCATCTCAGACATTATTCATTGTTGATGCACTTGGTCCTGTATTTTGGACAGGAGTTGGGAGTATGGCCTCCAGAAATGAGAGTTTATCAAATTGGTAAGGAGGGTGAGGCATTGCCTGTTCAGCTGTGGACTGCTATTTGGGACAGCAGGTTTGCCAATTCTAGTTTCATCCACTTTGAGGAATATTTTGTGAAAACTTTGTACAGATTGTATAAGTATCCTTGTAACTATTCATTGACTAATGAGATTAAAAGGTTTCTTTGGCCCAAAGATTTCAATGGGCCAATTGATCATAACTGGGGTGACTGGTATTGTTTGGAAGGAGCTACAATGATCAGAGTGTATGGATTTGAAGATGCCCCTTTTATTTTGCCAAGGATAGTTCCAAACAGAGTTGCATATTTGGAAATTGTTAGACAAATGGATTTCAGCAATGTGATGCTTTTCAGTTCTTATGGGAAGCAGGATTTTGTGCCTAGCACATTATGTTTTTGTGATTTCACTGTGTTGGCTAAGGAGGGATATAATTCAATCCTTGATAGACTGTTGCATTATAATATGAAAAGGGGACCACCTAGGAAAAACTTTGACCCTGAAGGATATATCAATTCAGCCAAAGAAAGGATTAACTTTGGAAGGTATCAACATGTACCTTATCTTTTTGATGATATGATCAGGAATTTGGATGAAGAGGAAGCAAAGGGGGTGGTTGAAATCTATAACGAAGGGTTACAAGATATGGGGACATTGTCTTCTGGAAGTGAGGAAAGCCCAATGGATAAAGTGCCACAGAGCAGAACATAGAAGATATGTAGGTTAAGGACTCAGTAGTATGTTTGCCCAACTAGAGAATAGAGTATTGAAAGTGGTGATATTGACACAAGGCATATGGAATACAGATCATTTTTTTTAGATGATGAGTTTATAAAATCTCCAGAGTTCAAAGCATTCTTGTACAAACTGAAGGGGAAAGAAATAAGAGAAGATGTTGGTGCTGTCACTTCTGGGAATGAAGAGCAATTATTGGATCAATTGAGAAGATGTGTGGATGATGAAATGACAAATATGACTCTTGAAAAGGGGAGGAAAATGTTGGAGAATGCTGGTGTCATGATCTTTCCTGGACTTGATTTGAATTCTACATTAGTATTTGATAGCTTCTTAAGAGATAGTAACACTACACACAAACTTGATAAGGAAAAGGTGATAGAGGTGTATGCAGGTTCTAAGTATAATACTGATGAGGGATCGTTGATGATATGGGATCTGTATCCCCCCCACAGGAAATCAGTGGTAATTGATACAGAGAAGGAATTTGGCCATGTTATGACCCTAAAGGTTGGAGAGGCTAATCCTGTGGTTACTGCAGAGATTGGGATAGACATTGCAAAATTGAATAAAGCACAGATCCAGACACTGATAAGAGAAAGAGAAATGTATAAGGCAAGTAATGAGAGAATGTTAAGAGAAAATGATAGATTGAAAGACTTGGTTGGTATTTCAATAGATCCAGCCAAAATGCTCACTCAAGGAGAAATCTCTCAAGCAAAAGATCATTGGGTAGGGTCAAGTGCCTATAATCAGGGAAAATATGATGCAATTGTAGTAATTGTTAAGAGAAGGCAGGATAATTTGACATCCTGGTTGAATAAATTATGGGGAAAATATTCTAGTACTCTGACTGCATTAAAGGAGCATGAAAGGATGGATGGATGAATTATGGAGAAGTTTCATGAATTGGCCTAGAATGATGAGGCTAACAGTACTGCACTTGAAGCTGCAAATCACATTATCAATCGCCATCGAAAATTCTGTGAGGAATTGGAAGGAGATAAACAAGGATTAATTGAAGCTGCCAAGAAAACTGTGGTCACATTTTTTGATAGTAGAGGGGAAGTGAAAGATGCCACTAGATGGAAGAATGAATGTGACACAATACTGAGTGGAATCATGAAGAAAACTTCTGCAGAGAATACAACATTAGAGGAAGTGAGAGAGCAAAATGAGGAAATGGTCAAGATGGAAATCACAATCATGAATGCTGTCGAAGATGTGGATACATATAAATGTCAGGATTATTTGGACTACCTCACTACGACTCACTTGTGGCTAATTAAAGTTTAATTATTCTCTATCTTTTGTTTCAAATTCTATTTTTTCCTATTTCCGAAAGGACGCATCCTTTCGTATCCTCAATGTATAAATGTCCATTTTGAAAACAATATGAAGGGTAGAATTAGATAGAGGATAAAAAAGAGACAACAGAATACAATTTTTGGAAGGATGAGATTTGTTGCATATGTAAAATCATGGAGATATCAATGAAAGTTTAATATGATGGTGCGATGTTTTCTGGTATCAGTTGTTTATGATATTTGTTGAAAGGTATTATTGAAGTTGTCTCCGTAATGGTGTTTTCTGGTTATTTGAATTAATGTAAACAAGTTTTTACCTAGTTCGTCAATGCACATTTGCTGCATCTGTATGATCAATTAATTGTTTCTTTCCAGTAAAGATTAAATTCTCTGAATTGATCATAGTAATTAGGGAATGTCAATTGGATTATTAAGAAGAACTCAATAATCACAATCTTGCATGTTTATACAAGTTATAAACCAAGTAAAATGCTAAATAACTTGAATGTCTGCCAGAAAAAGTAAATTTGTTTTAGATTTCTCTCGACTCCGTGAACCCTATAAGGCACTGGTCTTTCATTTTTCATTCTTTAGTTTCATTCACATTTCTACATCTGTTAACTGAGCGTATTAGGGTTTAGTTTTGGATATTGATATACAATTTATACCAAATTTGTTTTATTTTGTCCATTTCAATCTACCATTGTGGACAAATAAGGGCAATAGGAAAAGATTAAAAGTCAAGTCTGCTCAATTCAATTAGGTACACCCGCAAGAAAATGAATCACATTTTTAATTAACTATTGAAACTGAACAGATGAATCTTTGATAAAGCTATTCATAATCCATGGCACACACCCAAGAGAGTAAACCATCTTAATTTTATAGATTTCTTTTGATATAAGTAATTAAAAAAGCATATCACACTAATCTGTATATAAACCTAACCCCAGGATGACTTCCTGAAACAAAATGTTGATAACACTTTAACAATAAAGAGGACTGTATAACTTCCAAGCGTCGGATTGCAAAATTTTTTTGACCCTTCACAATGAGCCGTGAAATCTCCTTTATAGAATAGGAGAGAAACAAGCATTAGGCTACATTGTGACACCAAATTGAATTTCAGCACCAAAATGAAATTCAAATTTATATTCCTTGCCATAATGATACTGTGCATGAACAAAGGAATCAAAACGGTTATGAAATAACCAGTCAAAAAACAAAATTTCGTGCAAAGAACGCACACGTTCATACCCACATCCACATCCACTTGATAGAACAACAAGAGAAGAGAAGACACGCCCAACGAACCCACTGCCAGTAATCATGAAGAAGCAACACGGCCCCGGTACAAGCAACCGCTTCGAGTTTGAGCCTGCGATAGCGATGGCACGGCCACCTCCTCTTTACCGACCTTGCGAGCACATTCCCGAACAACTGGACCTGGTGCTAATGCAAAAATTGGCTCAATTGCTAGAACCTCCTCAGCCACTCCCATTAGATTGGCAAGGGAAGCCAAATAGCACTGATAATCAGAATTAGTCTTGGATTCCTCAGAATCGGAGATGATAATCGGGGATGAACATTGTGCTGGCCTCTTGCCAGTGTTCCTAATAATAGCCTTGCGAGACATGGGAGAATCGGATTTCTTCATGGCTGGTGAAGCCAGCCTCACACTCATTCGCTTAACTGATTTACTCATGATAGGAACAAAGCGCAGCCACAAACAGAAGAAAAACTTTATTGCACTTAGACATAAGAGAATGCAATGCTAATTACATACAATTCAGTTAGCATTTATAGAGCAAGCCAGTATGCAGGGTACAATTACTTGAAGGTGATTCAACCACTTGCACAGTTAATATTCCGGATAACTATGAATAGTACCCTCAGCAGGATGGCACTATTCCCACGTAGGAGGAAATTAAGTGGAGATCCTCAGGAGAAAAGAAACCTGTATCATTAATGACACGAATGAATGAAAGATTTTAATGACGTTGACGAGACTAATCAGTCTATGGGACCAAGAAAACAACAGGCCTAATTTGTCTTCATGCTCTTTTCCAAGTCTAAGTAATACAGCCAAGTAATACATGCCATGCGGGCAACTCACACACTTCTTCCCTATAAATGAATTGCCGATTCGGGAGGCACTTTAACAAATAGAGGGTGGAGATCAAGTCAATGGATGTTGAAAATCCATGTCGACACCTTCAAAAAACATATCCAATCAAAAACCCGCAAAAGAATAGACCCAAACTGCACAATGGGTCCCATATAATCCGACTGGCACGAAAAGAAAAGCCATGTGCCACTCCCTCGTGAACCTCACAACACTCTCCTAGATATTTACTCTGCCCATGCGAGGTGTGCGAGAGATCATGATTATTGATGGCTATTACCAGTGAAAAGACGGTCCCCTATCATATCAAACACCTCGGGAAGAAAACCCATTCATCCGTTCATGCCACATGGCCATATCTCGCGAACCTCGCACTACTTTGATGATGCCAGCAGACAAACCTATGAGGTCTGCGAGAAGCGGTCAAGATTGAATTCTATGATCGGACGGCTCATTAGCCCTCAGATGGAACATTTAAGTGGGGCCTGCATTGAAATTTCTGGCGGTGTAATACCTAGGCCATTACGCCAAAAATACCGGCAAATCAGGTGAAATAGGGAAGAAAACCCATTCATATCGAACACCTCAGGAAGAAAACCCATTCATCCATTCACGCCACATGGCCATATCTCATGAACCTCACACTACTTTGATGATGCCAATAGACAAACCTGCGAGGTCTACGAGAAGTGGTCAAGATCGAATTCTGTGATCGAATGACTCATCAACCCTTAGATGCAACATTTAAGTGGGGCCCGAATTGAAATTTCTGGCAGTGTAATACCTAGGCCATTACGCCAAAAAGATCGGCAAATCAGGTGAAATAGGGCCGGTTAAGCACGACCCGAGAGGGATGAAACCTCACTTGAGTGAACGGTCCATCGTGGCAATAGGTCACCGTTAAAACATAACAAGAGGGTTTTGACCGATCCATACTAAAGGTTACCCTGAGTAATTTAGAAACCCTCTTTACCCCAGCTTCAATTTACTGAAGTTCCATCAGGTTGTGGAATTTTTCTTTGCATCTACCAATTGCATTTGTTTGAAAGTTTCTAAAACCTTTTCAACAAATCCATTATGTGTATATTCTAAAATCATTATAGTCCTTCTAGTCCACATCACTTTGTTTTTTGAAGAAACTATTACCATATATTTCTTATTTATGTTCTAAATTGGATACATGTTTATAAGTTTGATATTACAATTAATAATATTAATTTTGGCAAGACATTAAAAGATTTTGTTGATTTTAAAAATATATGCATCCCAATGTAAAAATGCCAACAATGGAAGCAATGATTGTAACACATAATTTTTGATGTAGTATCCAATTCAAAGGATGATGTTACAATTTAGGGTTATGATTGGGTATTTAATTAGGGTTAGGATTTAGTGTTCGGGTTAGTGTTAGGTGTACATGGTAGGGGGTAAAACTTACAAACAATAGACACACTAAAAATGATGTTTAAATTTAGTTTATTTTACGTGTGTTAGGAAGATGGGAGGTGGAAATTTAGGAAGATGGGTGCTATATCAAACTGGGTAG
Organism: Sequoiadendron giganteum; assembly: GCA_007115665.2. NCBI lineage: Eukaryota > Viridiplantae > Streptophyta > Pinopsida > Cupressales > Cupressaceae > Sequoiadendron > Sequoiadendron giganteum. The sequence continues at coordinate 329,789,970 of CM021110.1, forward strand.
TATAGTTATAGATTCATACAAAAAGATGCAATAATTGAAACCATTTGTGACACCTTAATGAAGATATCACTAAATACCATATCTCTCTAAATGCACATGTAAACTAGGTTATACACACACATTTGAAAAGATAATAGAAATTTGTAGACCATTAAATGATCCTACTTAGTAATTCATGAATAGACCTAAATATTTTTTTTATTATTTTGAAAATAAACCTTACAAAGTATTTACAAGGATTTTACAATCTTTTGGTTGGCCTGCTAATCAATAATAAATCCAAAAATGAGCACAATAAACATGGAGGAACTGTAAATAAAGGTTGAATCAAGGTATTATATTCATTATTTAAAGGTTACATTAGATTCATTACAATTTTTGGATGAACCTAGATCATTACAATAGTAAAATTATTTTACCTTGTGTTAAAGATAGAAACCCTAGGGCATGCAACAAATTTTTTATATCTAGATATGATACTTATTCTTCCTCTTTTTCATCAACCTGTTGAACAATATTTGATAGCTTTATACCTCCTTTGTAAGTCGCAACCAAGGGTGAGAAGTGCAAACTTGCTATAAAACCCCAAATATTTGAGCAATTGGAAGAGGATGTACAAATCTACACTAAATCCCAAAAATCCAAAAATTGAAAGAACAATAGGGGCATCAATACCTTTCAAGTTTCATTTCTTAAGGATTCAATATACAAAATCACCTACAAAAATGTTAATCATATTGTGGGGAGCATGGGGGAACACTCTTTTGATTTGCAAATCTCCCTAAGCATTGATGGTGATTTCAGTTCATGATATGTTAGGGTATGGAGGAACACATGAAATCTACAGAGCGTTGCAATGTATGTGCCCTTGGTCTCCTTGTATTGTGCAACACAATGCTCGGGTTCATGACATGGCTTAATCACCTCCTATGGATTCATTAACTCTGGTGGTTGTATCAGGCATTAACAAGTCAATATTTTGGTGCAACAACAACCGTCTTTGCAACAATTGGTATCAGATCTAGGGTCACAAGTTCAAACCCCTCACTTGTGTTGTGTAGCACAGTGCTCAGGTTCGTGACATGGCTTAACCGTCTCCCATGGACTCATTAACTCTGGCAGTTGTATCGGGCATTAACAAGTCGGTATTTTGGTGCAACAAAAACCATCTTTGCAACAAAAAGGATTCATCAAGATTTGTGTGTCATTTATTGAAATGGTAGAGCAAGCAAAAATAACTAGATTAAATCACTACAAAGGAAAAATATAAAATAGAATATTGATTAAATTTTACGGGATGATTTTACATTTCAATATTGTATTGAATTTATAAATCCATTATTCTCACATAAAATTAACTTACCTATGGGAATAACTCTAGCAAAACTAATTATTAATTTATTTAAAACTAAACTATTACCTAACCATTGATTATTATAAATTAATAATTACATGTTAATTTATTTTGTATCATTATCTAACCTAAACTAAGATGTAATATTCCAGCATTCCCCCCTCATTACATCAATATGAACAAAGGATGGAACATTTCAAGATTTGATCACAATAACCCTTTTACAAACTTTGATGAAGCACCCTCATTGATTATCCTTGCTCACCCAAGAAACACCAAACTCACTCCATCAGTGAATCTCCTAATCGTAGAACATACATAAAATGTGCACAACATGAGAGAACATAAAGTGTCCCAATCTTCCTTACAAATGAGAGTACAACTTTCCTCTGAAAGTCCACATCTCGTCTGAGTGTGTCAAAATACCTCCTTTAGTGTTGTACATGAGAGAACAACTCTCCTTTTAGAGTCCACAACTCTAAGTGTGCCAATATCTCTCCTCTAGTTCTATGGAAACAATCCCTCCTCTATTATACAAAAGAACCTCAAAAAATATAGATACATTAACCACACCCATAAGAAATGTCAAGATTCCAAGCCCCCTTGCTCCATGAAAGAACACAAATAGAAAAAGGTGCTTCTAATGTAATGGATCAACTCTGAGCAAGAAGCTAGCCCGATGTGAAAAAAGATATCCAACCTCCAATTTTATTTTCTTGTTACTTTTTAACTACCAAATGTAGCATTCAAACCCTTAAAATATTTATTAAGTGTAGAATGGATGGTTTCAAAAGCACAAACATTTGGTAACATAATGAAACTTATAAAATATTTAATGTGCAATGCTTGAATAAAAAATAAAAATAATACCCATTCAACTTCACATAGGATACTGGAATATTCTCCTTGACACCAACCCTCAAATATGAATGCCACTCACAACATCTCAACAAAAACTAATGATAAATCCCATGCCATTTTAAATATTTTCAATGCCTCAACTTATATTTGCAATAGTATGAGAAAAATGTATTGTGTGTAGAAATAATAATACTTCCCACACTTTATAATAGCATCAAACAACCAATAAATAAACTCATTGAAAGAAACATATAGACTTCAATATAAAAAATAATATTTCACTATTTCTTCCTTTAGCACCTGCAATTATGGCACTTCCATTTAGTGTAGATGTATTTCCATTTACTACACCATTCTCTAACAATCTCCTGATTTCTTAAATATATGATGGAGCTTTCAAATCTATAACACAGATCTCTCTCAGATATTTTGAGGAATTTCTAACTTTCACATTTGCTTCAACATATTTCTAGGAGCATGGAGTTTATATAATTGATTTGATTATTCTCATTCCAAAACTTGAATTGAAACAATGACTGTATGTAAAATTCACACCATATTTTTTTATATTTTACATCAAAGTGTTCATCCAATAATAACAATATCTTCAAAATATTTCTAGGTTTTATTCTCCTTCATATCATCTTTCCATAACATTTTAAATTTCTATTTTTTTTTTAGAATCAAAGAAATATATCATAGTTTTATTGAGATTGTGTTAGACTGTTATAAAAAACATCAAAACAACATACCAACACATAGAATGGTGCTTTGGTAGAACTAAAACAACATAATGGTGTCCCTCTTCAACCAACAAACTCAATTCATAGTCCATTTTCAATGGTGCTCTAATACCATATTGAAATGGTAGAGCAAGCAAAAATAAAACTAGATTAAATCATTGTACACAAAAAACATAAAATATATATTTTTTTGATTAAGCAGGGAAAGGGCCATGATCCCTTACAAAGTAGCAAACTAGTCTAGAGAAACAACTACTAGGAAAAACAACAAAACAAAGGGAAAGCAAAACAAAAGAAGAACCACTTCCCCACACCTAACCAACCAAAATTAAAATCAACCTATACCAACCACATCAAAAGATATTAATCTATCAAGGATCCAATAAAGATTTAATCAATCCATATAATCTTTGAACCATAAAATGAGGTTATATAAGCATAACCTATAAAGAGTACCCAACAAGTTCATAATGTTCATAGCATAAATAAAACTTAAAATAATATAGTTCAAGCATAAGCATCCTCAATAAGGCTCCAAGCCTTCTTCAGGTCCACCACTGAATCTTCAAGGCTATCTTTTATCTCCATCTTTCTAGAAAAATTAGTATCATCCATGTTCTCTTTTTTCCTCCGTTGTTTCTTGATTTTACCCTATCTCAAGATTGTAGCCATCGTTGTTTTTTTCATCACTGCGTCCATAATTCGACACATGTTCAACACAACATTCTCAAGAACCTGAAATCTGTTAGCATTGTCTTCTTTCTGCATCATTTTTTTAATAAGCTCCATCCTTTATTATATCCTTTCAATTCTTGTTTTCTCCTTGTATGTGTGTTTATCTTTCGAGCATTCTTCATTACCAGGGGTCACCACATTAATTTCCAAGTCCTCTAAATCAGTAGTAGCCATTCCTTTTTCCTCAGCCATACCAGTATCCTCCACATCCTGCACATCCTCCTGCTAATTAAACCATTCCTCCTCCTCCTAACTCAAATCTTCCATGTCCTCTGACCCGACACCTCTTCCTCAAGAGATCCAACTTCACCCAGACTATCGGGCACACATTCTTCAGAGGAGTAATCTTTTTCCTCCCTAGCAACCTTCTTCCCTTTTTTACTTTCCAGAGGCTCTTCCAAGTTCTTTTCCTCCAAACGTTTTGATTTTTTGCTATTATCCGACCCCTTGGATGTTGCCAAAGCCACACAAGTAGAACGATGACCCACTGGGGTAGTAGACCCACATTTAGGGCTATTTTCAATGTCATCCAAAATTGTTATAGTATTAGGGCCAACACCCAACTCATGAATCAACAATTTTCTTTTCTTATTAGCAATAGAAGGAGGGGGCAGCAATACATTTGTTAGGAGTTATTTTAAGAAGTGAAAACCATGAGGGTTCTACAACATTAGGGGCTAGGTTAATTGGTTCTTTGATAAGGGAGTGGGGTCAGATTTGAATTAGTTCAATTTTCACATAACTTTTAGGGGTGGGGTTCTCAATCAGGTTATGGAAAGCATTTCTTTGCAAGGTGGTGGTAAGAACGTACTTACATATGGCTCTATTCAAGTCCTGGTGTAAAGGAGGGTTCACTCCATTGGTAAGGCTCTGTTTCAAGGAGGAGAGGAGGAAAAAGGGTAAGTTAATTTTTTCCTAGTGCCTGATATGGTTGTGGATAGGAAAATGATAACCATGCACCGATTGAAAGAGGCCCTCTAGTGTAAAATACTTCATGAAAAAATAATAGACATTATGATATGGGGGCAGAAGCAACACCCTATAATAACCATTTTGAAATCTTTGAGCCTTCTCTTTAGCTTAAAAAAAATTCAATATAAGGCTAATAGTTGCCCGTGCTTACCTTGGCTATCTTCTTTCCTTTGTACGTCAGACCCGTCGCCTTGGAAATCAACTTAGCATCAATAGTAAAGTGCCGACCACCCAACTTGACTTCTCCATCCTTCCAGGCATTCACAAACTTGTAGCTAAGTTGTTCACTATAACCCTCCATAGCCGCAAAGTATAGCATGAAAGCAGGACAGTCAAACAAACCCCGTAATTCTTCATTCTTCTTCAAGGAATCATATTTACTTCATCCTTTTTCTAGGGCCTCCCATAGTTTTTTTTGTGTTTTGATAATCCTTTAGAAGAAGTAAATACTTCATTCTTTGACCTTCCTCATTTACAACAAAAGCAATTGGCAATTCAAAAAACATAGTTTTGATTGAAACTTGGTGGCTTTTCATTTGTAAGGACAATGACTCAAACCTTGTAGCGATATTATTGAAATAATCGAGTTGTTTACAAAGTCTAGCCTTGTATCTTTGAAACTCCCCTTTAATGGAAATGACAACTCCACCATCTTTAGGATTCATGATGACACATTTTTTATTATCCTCCCTATTGCCCGCAATAACACATGCTAAACTATCTTTTCTCAAATCCTTCATAATATTTTTATAAATGCGGGTGATAATCATCATTACCACCTTCCCTCTTTTTTTATTATTGCACGAGGCATCCAAACATGCATGTCCTTTCATCCCATCTCTTTTTAAATCTTTGAAATTTAGCGTACAACTGCCATAAATAGGGTACATCAAATTCTATCTTTTAAACTTGTCCAATTGCCACATAAGAAAGAACATAATTATCATGACAACTGGACAACACTGTCGACCCCACAAATTAAATAATTTCTTTCTATCCATGAAGAATTAATTAAACCCTTTGATCTCTCCTTATATGTTATTTCCTTAATTTGATTTGATAATCGAGAAAGGTTCCAATATTCCCAATCTAAATGTTGTAGGCCAAATTTCGCCATTGCATCGACAACCCTATTGACTTCCCTATAAATATGGGTAATATTGCAATGCTGAAAGGATTGTATCATATGTTTGAAATCATCCAATATATCTTTTAACTATCTTGGAGTCTCCTTCCACCATAACTTTAGTGTAGCCATTATCTTTTAGATAACATATTTTGGCCCACACTGCATAAGCCTTAGCCAAGTTGTTAGTTGTTGTACCTAGACCTTTGTTGTATCCAACAACATAAATGCCTTGATGGTTTCTTATTATCCCATCTACCCTCGTTAGACCAGGATTCCCTTTAGAACACCCATCAAAATTACATTTAATCCATCCCGGATCCGGGGGAATCCAAATAGTTCTTTTTCTAATAAGTTGTTTGACGCAGTTGACATTATTAAGATCATGAGATATTCTCCAACATTGCTTGATTCAAATCTCTTGGTATGATGGAATTTTCTTTGAAGGAGAATACTTACAACTTTTAATGTTTTATTGAATCTGTTTCCTAATGGACATGCATATCTCTTTACAATTCTTAGCTATGTCCCTAAAAACTCTATTATTCCCATGTGAGGAATGAGAGAACTTGCCTCCAGAGGTCAATAATAATATTGTGTGAGTAGGGACAAAAACTCTAGTAATCAATAAACATTTTTACTGATGAAGGAAAGACCCAATCAATCATCAGAATCTTGAGGAAAAAAGACCACACATCTTGAGCATAAGAACATTGAAACAACATGTGCATAATGGTTTCTTCCTCTTCATTACAAAGATAGCATTTATTCACTAGATACCATCCCCTTTTCTTAAGATTGTCAATTGTGAGGATCTTTCCATGCGTCACAGTCCACCAAAAACAATTAATTTTAGGAATTAAATTCTTGCTCCGCACCTTTTTCCAGTTAAAAACCCCCACTTGAAGTAACTAGGATTCCATAATCTCATACACATATTTTACAGAAAATCTCCTAGAGGAGTTTTTATTCCATACCCATGTATCATCCCTATTTATCAAGAATAGCTCAGGATCACCAATCTATCACAAGACAGAATCCAAAGTAGCCTCCCAATTCTTCTATCTACTTGATCCCTTGAGAATAACACAATTTAAAAAGTTCTTAAAGTCCATCCACTTTGGCCTCAAGCCTTCCCAATTTATATAATTGGAAACCTTCTTACCAATATTTGTTTTTAGTCAGATTCTAACTTGTTGGAGATTATTTTTATCTAACAAGGGACCATAGGTGGTCCAGGCATCCTCCCAAAAATTAGTTTTATGACCATTTCCAATTCTCAATTTTTCTCCTTTTGTTAACATACCCTTAATCTTTAACAAGTTATTCCAAAAACTTGAACCATAGGGGAGATCCTTTTTCCCGAGGAAGCAAAAAACATGCTTATTTCTCAAGTACTTAGCACGTAGAATATATACCCAGTCCTTTTCTCCTTCCAATAGAAACCATCCCATTTTTGCTACAAAGAGCTTTATTGAACACTTTTATTCTTCTTATGCCCAAACCACCAACTCTCTTCAGAGTGTAGATAGTATCCCATCTAACAAGTGCCATTATTTTCCTCTCTTCATTCTTGACCATAAAAATCTCCTTTGTATCATTTCAATCTTCTCGACAATGAAGGCAAGAATGTTAAAAAGAGAGAGGCGGTGAACCAAAAAAATTTGTAATGAAGCTTTTAAAAGTTGAAGTTTCCCAACAAAACTTAGCAACTTACCTTTCTAGCTAGCCAACTTCTCTTGAATCTTTTCAACAATATAATTTCAATAATTACTATGAGGTTTTATTGAGATTAAAGGTAATCTAAGATAGGTAGCTGACAGATCAACTTCTTGGCAACCAATAATATTTATTACTCTCTCTTTTATAGTTTGGCTAGTGTTAAAGAAATAGATCTCGCTCTTTTGGTATTTGATATATTGGCCCGAGACTCTAGCATATTTATCAAGAACCTCTTTCCATTGTATCGCTTCCAAGATTGAAGCCTCCCCAAGAAGGATAGTGTTGTCAACAAATTATTGGTGTGAGGTAGGTGGGAGGGTAGAAGCAACAAAAAATCCTTTCAGCTTTTTATTAACAATCTATCTTTGAATATTATGGCCCAAAGCTTCAACAACAATAACAAATACGTAAGGAGATAGAGGGTCACCTTGTCTCATACCATGATCCCAAGAAAAGAAGCCTTGCAGCATCCCATTAACCATGACAAAGTACTTAGGAGTAGTGACATAAGATTCAATCAAGTTGAGAAACCAAAATTTTCAAGAACAACAAAAATAAAATTCCAAGAGACCCAATCATTGGCTTTAGAAATATCAAGTTTCAAATCCATACCTTGTTTTTTGTTAAGGTCCATAGAATGTAACACCTCATGAGTATATATAGCAATTCCCAAAATTTGTCTTCCCTAAACAAACCCCTTCTGATTAACAACAATCATTTTATTCAAAACTGATTTCAGTCTATTCACCATTATCTTAGAAAATATCTTGTAAGTAGTGTTGCATAAACTGATAGGTCTATAGTCATTCATAGAAGTAGCCTCATTCAATTAAGGGATAAGCACTATAAGAGTAGTGTTCATTGATTTAAAATCCTTCCAGATTTGAAGAAATCCCTAGTAGCATTGAAGAGGTCGATTGAGACAATATCCCAAAATTCCTAAAAGAAACTAGGAGGGAATCCATCAGGTCTCGAGGCTTTATAAGCTCCAAAAGAGAAAATTGCCTCCTCAACTTCTTGCATTGAAATGGCTTTGGACATATCCTTTAGATCATGTTCTAGAATGACATTAGGAATCACCTGCAGAATATCTTCCAAATCAAAATTATCCACCATGGGCATTTTAGGAAAGTTTGAGAAGAAGGAAACAACTTCCTTAACAAGATCCTCCTCTTTGTTCAGTCTTATCCCATTAGTAGTGTCTAAGAATCTAATCATGCTTCTACATTTGTTTTTTAAGGTGGATTGATGAAAAAACTTTGTATTTCTATCTCCTTCCCTCAACCATTGAATCCTTGATTTCTATTTCCAGAAAATCTCTTCTTTTTTATTTATTTTACACCATTGAGCTCTAAGGTCCCTTTCTTTGTTACAAATATTTTCATCAACATTTCCCAATTCCATCAAATCTTGAATCTCTTTAATTTTTAAGCTAATATATTTTTTTGCGGTAAAAATATTCCCAAATGAATACTTATTCCAACCCTTAACATTTACTTTGACTTTCTTGAGCTTCTGAGTTAGACGATACATGGGAGTACCATCACAAGGAGCATTCCACCATTCATCAACCAAGGATTTGAATTTTGGATGAAGAGACCACATTATTTTGTATCTGAAAGGAAAAATCCTTTAGCAACATTATCCTCCCACACAAGAAGGAGAGCACTATGATCCGAGCCATTCCCGGGGGAGCCATAAGAGTGAGATTCTATAAAATGTTTCAATTCGATGAAACAAGAAAATGATCCAGTTTAACTTGGATTAAATGACTACCTTGCCTTCTATTAGCCCATGTAAAAAGAGATCCATTCAAAGGGGTATCCATAAGCCCTATAGAGTTGAGGAAACCCAATAAATCCATCATGCTATCCGAGAAATCAACAAGGCCTCCACATTTTTTTAGAAGGATACAAAGGGGAATTAAAATCCCATCCCAACATCCAAAACTCTTCCTTTCTATTGATAATAATGACCTCAAGCAATTTATAGAGATTTAATCTATCCAGATGTAAGTTAGGACCATAAATATTAACCAGATTCCACCTGACCAAGGCAATTATATCTTCCATAGAAACTATCAGACAATTTGTGCTACATAAATTTAGCCCTCCAAAAAGCCTAGCAGGGTCCAACAAGTCACAATCCCACCCGAGGCTCCATCAACATCACCAACTTCAAAATTAGCACCAAGCCAAAGCCAATTGATCACTTTTTCAAAATTCTCTCTTTTCATTTAGTTTCCTGGATTAGGAGAACATCCAGTTTCACATCCGCCAAAAAAGCTTTCGACAAATTTTGTTTGTAGGGGCAATTAAGTCCCCTCACATTCCAAGACAAAAAATGCATTAGAACAAAAGGAACAATAGTATCACCTTGATACTACTAAGGTTTGGGAGAGGGTATCCCTCTAATTCTTTGTGGATTTACTCCCAGCAAGGGAGTCAAGAATTCTCTATTTTCTGGAAGCCACATCTCTCAATGTGTCTTTGTTCCTTGCTTCTTTTAATGGAAGCCTACCCACTTTGTTATTCCCTCCCACATCTGGTTTCTTATTTTTCTTTGATTTTTTATTTATTTGATTCCACTCTTCATTCAAAACATCCTCTTTTTGGGGGGAGCTAGAGTACAAGAAGTTTTTCTTGTCTTCTTCATTATTTTCCTTTTCTTGAATTTTTTTGGCGTTTGAACCACCATCAAACCCATACCAACTTGAGAGATATCAAGAGATGAATTCAACTTAATCTATTTCTTATGATTTTTTTTGCGGATTATCGAACATTTCATTCTCATTTTGTGGTTCAAGGTACTTCTCCAAAGAAGGGGAAGAGGATAAATCTTCAAAAACATCCCCTATAATGACATTATTAGGAATGTCAGGGGAAATTCACCCATTCAAAGACTGACCCTCAACCCTAGCTGAAATTTGGGAAGGCGCCGACACCTTATCAGAAAGTAGCAGAGCTTGGTGTAACAAGCTCCTTTAAGAAGGTCATGGGAGCAAAAATTTTCAAGGGAGAGCATACAAACACGCTTGATTGGGTTTTTTTAGGTTCAAGAGGGAGCTTTTTATAGACATCTTGTAAATATCAAAATTTATTGCACCCCTAACAAAAAACCATAGCCTTTTCATAATCCAATAGCTGAACCCATCTGCTAAATTTTGATTTTAAAGTCATAGTGGTAGGAAGAATTGTATTGACAACAACATTTACACACATTCTAGTGTATACCTATTGTGACTTTAGAAGGGTCACTTTATCCACCGTAACCAAGGTACCAAAGAATCAACAATTCCTTTAAAATCATTTTGGTACTAGAACTCCAAGGGTAAACCAAGGAGCCTAACTCAAGTTGGGGCCACCTTACCCAGGTTTGCAGAGGCATAAAAGCCTAGCTTACACTTACACAGGGAAATAATATCATTAAATTCTTTATCAAAGGCTCAGGGGCCTCCCATGAGGACCTTGATCATATCCTTAGGGATCTAGAGTTAGGGTTAGGGTTAGGAAAATAATGTTAGGATTAGGGTTAGATTAGGGTTTATGTTTTATGGTTAGGGTTAGATTTAGAGTTTTAGTTATGGTTGGGATTAGATATGAAATTAGGGTTAGGGTTTAGTATTACAATTAGGGATTATAGTATTAGGGTTATATCTAGAATGAAGTTTTAGGGTTATTGTAATTATGATTAAGGGTTGTTTTTATATTTGGCTTAGAGTTGGGGTTAGGATTAGGGCTAGGGATAGGGCTAGGGTTAAGTTTAGGGATAGGTTTAGGGTAATTAGAGTGAATGCAACTAATTAATAAAATAAATAATATTTAGGGTTAGGGTTGGGGTTAGAGTGTTGGTTGTGGTTAGGGTTATAAAGATAGGATAAAGGTGAGAGTTAGGGTCAAGGTTAAGGTTTCAAGAGAAAGGGTTAGGTTATGATTTGGATTACCCTAAACTCTAACCATAACCATAAAACTATTCCCAAACCTAACCCTAAAGAAAACACATAACCTAACCCTAATTCTAGTGTTTGAGGCTAGGCTCAAACACTATATAACCTAACCCTATATAACCTAACACATAACCTAGCACTATAAAAAATTCTTCTCCCAAACAATCTCCTCTAATTCTATTCATTCCTACTAGAGTTGCAACATTCAACATTGGTGCTTCAACCATTCATTCAAAGCTAAGAATTTGAAAGCAGCGTTCATTTGTAATATAATTAATCATTTAACAATATTATAATAATTATTAATCTAGTACAATATTAATATTATTAATAGTATACAGATAATATTAATAATCTAATATAATTACTATTAATCTATATATAGATTATATATAATCTTAATATATCAAATATATCATTATAATTCATATAATGTAATATAATATTGTTATATAATATATTAATATTATAACATTACTATTAATCAAAGTGATTTAATATTTATGTCGAGTTTTAGTACATTATATGATAGGTTACTAAAGCGGCTCCGAGATGCACGTGCTCAAAATCGACGGTGATGTTATAATCTTGATGAAAAGTTGCTTGACGGTTATGTTCAGTGCTGGTGACTTCTCAAACACAAGAAGATGTGATTTTGGCCCTATTAGGAGAAGATTTAAAAGTTGATTCTAGAGCTGAGAAAAATTATCATATTAAATTATGAAGCCCCTTTCTTTGGCAAGGAGATTCCATGTGTGTTCAAAAATTCTTGTTGCACACATTTCCATTACTCATGTTGCTAAGAACCTTGCAAATCCTCATATTTGAAGATTGAAAAAATCCAAAGGTATATTTTATGGCCTCCCTTTAACCAAGGAAAATGGTTTCACAAAGTATCTTAGGAGTTTTATTATTTCCCTCATGACTATAATAGGCTTGGCTTACTTTATATTCACTACTCTAAATGGCGCCATAATAGGCTTTGCTTGCTTTATATTCACTACTCTAAATGGCGCCATAATTTTTTTAAATTTAATTAACATACTCTAAAACCTAACTAAAGTAGGTTGTAGCTCATCAAATTGGACAAGTGAAAGGTCAATACCAGCGTTGAGGAAGACTTTGGAGGAGTGAAAGCAAGGTCAATACCAGCACCGAGGACCAGGTTGAGGGCACTCAGGGAAAATTGATGACCAGGGG